>CAJQZP010000397.1:4060000-4372127 GCA_907164705.1 Parnassius apollo
TGCCTCATGTTGTTCCGTGAGTGTCATAAGGAAACAGACCAAGAGATGAGCGGCAGCGTCTTTCTAATAACAACTAAAAAAGCTGTGGACTTTTGATAGTCTGTAACGACGACGGTATCTAACCCTGATTGCTCGAGCTCTACGGAGAATGCTTAGCCTTTGAGCTCCCTGAGCTCTAGTGGTTTCACAGCCTTTAATTATTGTTATGCGAGCACGGAACACAGTTCACTTGATAGTATGTAGATTCTGTAGGCCACATACATCAATATCTACCAAAAATAGGAAACAAATACGTCATCACCCCTGAGGATTAAAATAGAATGTCCCGTTCCCTCTTCATCATCACTATAGTAACCTATCAGTCCGACATAGGCCTCCCATCTCATATAGGAGACATTTGCCGTAGTCCGACAATTTCCTGAGTTCCGTAGTTCTACACTTGGGGTTGGCAAACTCAGTTTATCAATTACTTTAAGCTGTTGTAATCAATATTCTGCTGCCAGAACTCGTCCCAATTGCCATCTGTTGCCTCATATGATACAACCACGCCACGTTATGAGGCAGTGGACCATACAAAGCAATATTAATGTTAAAATGATGTTTAGTAATTAATTAATAAAGTTCATTATGGAATTCGCGGAAAAAAAGGTTTTCGAGTGGTAACTTTATACCAGTAATCGAAGTGTAGGGCGGCTCCCAACAAAGGAGTGAAGACCTGGTAAGATATGCAGGAAGGCGATAGATTCAGGCAGCTCAGAACCATGCCTTGTGGTAAGTAGTGAGTTGTTATACTAGGACTTAGTACTTAATACGTAAAAAACTGAGACAGGTTTGAACCCTACCTACATCCTTTCTCAATCTACTTAGCTTCCCTCGGAATAAGTTATTTGACACTCGTATTCAATTCAAAGAAGTGCTGAAGTGGCAATAAGTCCGCAGTATAGCTCGAAGAACTGATTATCGATGGGAAAGAAAGGTTCTCGACGACCTGGTAAATATTACAGGAAGGCGATGGATGCAGGTGGTTCAGGACCGTGCTCCGTGATATTCCTTGGGGGAGTCCTATGTTCAACAGTGGACTTGTGAAGGGCCGCAATGATGATAATTCAATTGAAATACTTTTATCAACTCTGGAAAAGAAACTTTTGTGAAGAAATTGTATGGGAATACGAGTTAATGACGTCATAGTTCCATTAGAAATATATTATTATACTCGTATAATTCTATAATCACATTTTTGTATGAAAAATATAATTAAATTTAAAACGTAACAAGTAGAAAATTATTTAAACTACCTACTTAACAAATTCAAATTAGGTATGTTGTTTTGTTATGTCGCTTACTTTGTTTTCACTGCAGATATATTCTTTATATTATGAGGAACCATCTACCTCAAGGAAAAGTATACGTAGTAGAGCCATGCTGCATTTATATTAGTAGTGTAGTTGTAGCACGAATGGTGGTCGGCTTGACCGGGGAAGGACCACGCCCTCTCAGAAAATCAGTGTAAAATAGTAGCTTAATGCTGCTGTGTTTCGTATGGTGGGTGTAAAGGACCGGAGACCCTTTTTTACTGGAAACGAGACATTCCATCTTAGTTGTCACGGGTGACAACGCAACTGCATTTTAATTCGTAATCGAGGATAGATGTAGGTAGATGTCTATGGGCCACAGCAAGCACTTACCATCAGCAACCACCAAACCAACGAGCACACGGTCCACCGTGTGCCCGTTTGTAACCCTATCCTATGAAAAAGACGAATATGAAAAGTATTAAGATTATTACCTCGAACAGAATAAAAATCGTTATAAGGCATGATCTTTCTAAATCCCATAAAGAATTGTTGCTCTTCTGTAAGCATGTTCAATATATCATTTATTTCCGAGATGTGTATGGCAGTAGACAATATGCCACCTTCCATGTAACATGTGTGCATGGCGTCCACCCAAGTTGTTTCTCTTCTGTGGACTTTAAAGCATTTCTTTGTAGTTTTTGAATATATGTACCCTGAAAAAAACTTTCAGTTTTTATATTGAAGAAGTAGTAATTTAGACTAAAGTGGACTTTATGCTTTTCTTTCAGCACCTTCTACAACATTTCGTTACAGGTCGCTTTATAGCAGAGAATCTAAAAAGCATTAACTGTGCCCTGTGCAAGCTATTTTCATTCGGGTGTAGGTAGTTCATAGTAAAATGTATATAAATGAATAGATAAATAAATAATTAAAATAACTATAGTAATAATGTCCGCTAGATCAAGTTTCGTTCACGCGGCCAGACTCAACTTAGGCTCAACCTAGCCATGTGGGTGGGACACGATTATAGTGCCCAAATGTATGTGCAAGCAGATGTTTCCTCCCTATTCCCTCACACTCATAGTTAAATGGGACGGTTAACCAACACGACCGGAAAAGAGAGATCAGGCGCGGGATCAGGCACGGGGGTGAAACACCGCTAACTTCCTGACTCCGATCAACTATTAAGAATTCTTCGACAGAAAACCTCAATATCTGATAAATTAAAAACATATTATTTACATTATATACAAAGAGTGTGATAGTTACTGTCAGACTGCGGCAGTAAACTGATAGACATTCTTCCAAGGCACTTTCTCCTTAACTCATGCAGTTGCTGCCAGCTACCGTGCGCAGATGGAACGTGCGGGCTCTTAATTATTTTATTATTTTATGGAAAAGGGAATTTTTATTTCTCAAATCGACCACATATAATGGTAAGTTCTTTAAATAAGCCTACAGTCTGTTTCGTCGAGAGCTGATAAAAAAACATGGTTTCTGAACTCGTTACAAATTGCGGCTTGCTAATTGTTTTTGTTGTTATATAATAATAAAAAAGCAGCCGCATACCTCCTGGACATACCTGGACAACAGTGCCCGTCAACAGATTGCGATGTTTAAACGAGAGTGGCTATGACGATACGTTTACATAATATTTTTATCAATTTTTGTCGAACAGGTTTTAAACTGAAATAAGAATGTATTTGGCTATGTTAAAAAAACAATATGTAAGAGACTAACCTGAATCAATAGTAGGACAATATTCATTATCTTTTTTCTTACAAATAAACGGTCTTCTATTTTTACACACACCGATGTTGTACCTGCCCGTGTTAACCGACATAACTACGCATTTGGGTTCGGAGTCATCTTGATTATTAACGTGTAATTCAGAAAATTCTGGAAGAAAATGTCCTGAGAAAAAGAAAAAAATTATTATAGTGCAATATTCAACTATTTTTATTCAAAAGTTTTTGTAAATATTAATGCAACCAGAGAGACTTTCTTTGTTTTCTTTTTAAGAATTTTGGTATCATTTTTTTTAAACAAAAACTTTTTAATGCCATGTCAACCACTTCAAGTGTTCTTAAAATGCTTGTGATAGGAATGGTTCATGACAATCATTAGTATATAATTATTATTTACTTATTTTTTTAATTCTGGACATCTACTACATTTGTTTTCATCGTCAGGAATAATTCTTATGAACTACACTACAGTTATAGATATAATAGCGTAATGATTGCGGACCGCGAATTTAAAATTCGTGATTTCGAATACGCCTAGTGTCGTAAATACTGAGGGAGCGGTAAGTTATTTGAGTTGTTAATATCATTGTTAGTATTGCAAATAATCTATCATCTATTTATCCAATAAAACGTACGTATGTAATTTATTAATTTTTACTTTAAGGCGAGTATATCTCACTTTAAAGCGCTTTTTTCTCATGCATGCATATTTGTCGAGCACGAACTAAGCGTGCTACATTTCGAGGACAAAAAGTTGCTTTATTTGGAACGTTTTCACTTATTAAAAATAATTATAATATTACCGTCAAAAGAGAGTAAATCTCCGCGTCCTAATTCATCATGGACACCAACAAAGATTCCTTCTAAGTCGGGCGAATCGGATAAGTTTCTTGCAATTTGCCATTCATCGACATCTTCGGGATAAAACAAGCTGGCTCCTTCATCGTCACATGCTAAAAATGCTTCGTCCCACGTACCCACATCATCAGCCCAGTGCAATTTGTAAAATGCGTTATATTCTTCTAAAAATGTGTAGTCTCGTCTAAAGAAATTAACGTCATGTGAAGCACTCACAACTGTAATACCTGTAAATAATTAGTATTTATGATAAAAAAATGTCATCGGTGTGACTTTTAATCGCTCCACTGCATGGCCATCAAAGAGGCTACTATGTGATGTGCCAGAACAATGTTATGGCTTCCAATAAATGGCGGTAAACTACCTCTTTTACACCACATGTAAAAATACTCGGCTGCGGACAACAGCATCAAAGACGCGAGACGACTGATACTGCGATGGTTAGTCCAAGAACCTACCTACCACGGGAGGGGCTCTTGTCCACTTTTATAGGCTGATGATTATGAAGAAGAAGATATAGGTAATGAAATATATTATGTTAAAAGTAATTTATGTTATATAAATATTTTTCAAATAATGTGATGTGAATTTTGCAATAGCTTACCGAGGACGTAAATGAACAATTGATCAAACATCTTGGTGCAAAAAGCGAAGACTACGAAATGTGAAGCCGAATCGCTGCTTAAATATAACTTTGGTATCTAACAGTACCGGTAAATAACCGGCTAATACAGGTTGTGTACATTTTTATTTCAAAAAATACTAATATTTACGTGTGGTTGTATTTCAATCTGAAAAGATCAAACCCAAATTCCAAAGACTCATGATGGTCAACTGTTCGGTGTGGTAATAGCAAAAAACAAAAATGAATCAGCATATAAAAATAAATAATAATAAATTTGAATTTATAAAATATAAATTGTTACAATATGATAACAGCAATTGAAGTTGACATTTTGTAATTATTGATATTTTCTAATTTTAACTTTTTGAAACGCCAAACATTAATTATATAATTTATAATATTATATTATTATGCATTATGCGATAATATAATCTATTGTCATTTAAAACTCTAACACTACTTACATTCAGTATTTATAAAAATGCCCTCCAGAACGAATTTCGGTAAGACCAGTTCGACGGAGACTAGCCATCTGCACAAGAAAGGATTAGGTGCATGAGATTGTTCGCATACACAGGTGAGCTACATAAAAAAGAGAGAAAATGTGATGTTATGACTCGGAGCTCATATCCTGTCTAAACGACCTTTCAACATGATAAGAGCTCAATTCTCTCTGAAGGAACGTATCTGCAATTACTGTCGTTTATGTAAAAGTAAATCTCCTTTTATATAAAAAAATAAGAATTATTGTACAAAATATTTTATGTGGTGGTTTAGAACTGTCACCTTATTCGAGGTCGCTGCTTTCCAAAGCTTCATCTATGGCTAGGGTCCTGTAGTTCTTTTTGTGACAGCTCAGGCCTCGCCTGGGAGATTTCTTCCATTGCTGCATATAGTTGCAGAAATTAAGTAATTTAACGCGTTTTGTTTCTGTTATATTTTTCACATATTTTACTATTTATACCAAAAATAAACACTAAACTTACAGTCTGTTTGATGGTAGGTGAATACTGCAGCTCATGGACATCTGCAAACAATCTAAAACAAAGCAGGCTATAGAATGCCTTGTCACCCCTAAGGACTATGTTGAAATGCCTCACAATCTATAATTACACACTCTCCTTGTCCAAAGCGGTTTTACAAATTGCAGTATAATCACATTCATGCAAATACAATCACAACAATTTACATGAATCGGTACATAAAATACAATAATTTGTAGATACGTGTTACAAATTCCTCGGACAAGGAGCTTCGTATATTTACGGTTGAAGGTAAGTTCTTATAACCATGTGTTTATACTGGCTCTCTATCTAGCACATTAGTAATACGAGTTATTTGCTTTGATATACTTTGGAGACTTATGTTCATATATTTTTTAATTTCTTTTGGACTGATTCTTACGGCCCCTCGCAGAATGACAAACTTTCATACGTAACGGTCCATGACCTTTACCATACCAGACGGATTCCTGGACAGAAAAGAAGTCCTACAACTCAGTGGTAGGGAAAATAATCTCTCAGAAAATGGTCAAGGTACTAGTATAAAAATATTATATTCAATTCTTTTCTATTAATATTGTACTTTTTATTTTACCGTAATTACACTGTTTCATCACTAAATATTTTACTTTGTAAATTATATAATTATATTGATTTGTTTGCAAGATTTAACACAGCCTGTATTATTATGTTTAATGTGATAACTCCGCATATTTTATATACCCATTAGTTTGATTATTTATATGAAGGGTGAGTATAATGCCGTAACATATTCTGAAGATAAATTAAAAATTTCTAGCAATGCACAGCTTTACTTCATAGCATTTGCAATTAAAATTGTTTAATCTCTTTATATTTTATTGTGTGTATCTAAAGATATGTGAAGTTCGCCAATTCGCATAGGGACTGCACAGTGGACTTGTTCCTGACGTAAATACCTGGGAAACGTGATGAGGCAGAAGCACAGCTGTGGGACTAAGATGAAAAGAAAATTTATGCAGATATACATTACCTTATCTTTTTATTCGTCATCGTTACTATTACAGTATATCAATGGCCCACTGCTGAACATAGGCCTTCCCCATAGGGGGATATTCACTACAGTTGCCACGCTTGGCAGGTGGGTTTGCGACTGCTGTTTTTATTTTTAGTTGTTCCTAATAGGAAGACGCTGCTTCCCATCTCCTGGTGTATTTCCCTCTGTCATCTTTTACACACAGGGAACGATATGGGATAGCGAATATTCTTATACCGTCACTATATGACCAAGTAAAAATATCCGACAACATTATTACGTTGTACAGATGCTTTTTTAAATTGGAGTGATTGATGTTTTTTCTCATAAAATGGTCTTGAATAAATTTATGTGGGACCACACTTAAGGTGTCCCCTTTCAAAAAAAAAAAAAAAACCACTAAAATTGGACAACATGGTATAGAACTATCGCTCAAAATACATAGAATAATATTACGACTAATTGAGTCTGAATTGAATAAAATTATCTATTCTATTGAAACATCTTACATATTCGAGACGATGTTCTGCCATTTATTTCGAGGCTGAAAGGACACCCACATGACGAAATGGACAACCACACGGACATATTTGCTTGGTAAGTTTTCGGTATACTTTGTCACATTTTAATGATTTTATTGATTACTTTTTAATTATTTATTTCATTTG
Organism: Parnassius apollo; assembly: GCA_907164705.1. Lineage (NCBI taxonomy): Eukaryota > Metazoa > Arthropoda > Insecta > Lepidoptera > Papilionidae > Parnassius > Parnassius apollo. The sequence continues at coordinate 4,067,211 of CAJQZP010000397.1, forward strand.
TAGGTGTTATAAGAGTCAACTTGGAGCAACGGATTCAACGGAGAAATGATATAAATAAATAATATAATGACTTTAGATACACGGCGTAATAATGTTACTGCCTCGTTGGCTTAGTAGCCGTAAAGGCGGTTACATATTCAAAGATCAAAAAATTCTCAAAGCGGCCCGCAGTAAGGAAGTTGGCAGTGTTTCACCACCATGCCTCGGAAAGCACGTACAGACACTGGTCTTGGACCTGATCTATTTTGCAAAAAAGAAGTGAGTGGAGAGTGCACACGTTCTTTCGCTTACACTCTAGCCCTGTTGGTGGAGCCACGTGTTTAAGGCTGCCGAAAATCTAGTTCCCCGGTCAAACCTCAAACCTATTACGCGAGATATTAACTAAAGTGGACTGTATATGCGATTGCTTCTACGCTTACGTAAAGCGACTACTATAGCATGCGGTACAATGCACTCGCTCTTCCCTAAACTAAACTATTACTTGTCGAATCGATGAAAGGAATCCTGCTTGACTAGGAAAAAAAACACAGATTGGAGCGGGTTAAACTATTAGCAAGCAGGTATAATTAAGGAATATTGACTCACCGGGGTTTCTTCTTCCTGTCGATCACTATAGCGACTTCTGGAACACTCCGGAGAGAGGCGGTGCGCGACGATATCTCACACGAGGTGAGGCGGGTTCCTGGAGCTCGACTGCTTCCAGGCCAAAGCGGTTTCCACTAGCGAGGTGTTTCCAAACGAGCGCGCGGGAAGAGGAGGTTGTAGTTCAACGACGACTGCGGCGGGAGAAGAGAGCTCGCGCATCGGTCGCGCGTGTCTTATATATCCTCGGCTCGGGTGATTACGCGACGTTCTAGAATCGTCTTCTTTCCCCTCCCACCCCACCACCCCGATGTGTCGATAGGAGGGTACGAATGATATTGTTTGGAAAGGAATAATGATTCTACAAGTTCCTACCGTCAAATAAAAAACGCGAATGGTTTTCCGCGCAACCATCTCCCCCGCCCTTGAAGGATTTCCTTCAAAAAAAAAATAACTAAACAACTAGAGCTAAGATCGACTAACAAATAACTAACTAACGCTAAGATTACCTAAATTAAACTACAATTTCAGTCTAGAAAGCTAATTTAAATTATGGAAGAGGCAAGGGGCACAAACGGATAACAGGACGTAGGTAAGACCCAACCGTGGTCTTAACGCGAGCTATCCTAATTACTCCGTCGGAACCGGGAAAGACCTCCTCGACGATTCCTAACGGCCAGTGGAGAGGCGGCGTATTCTCCTTAGTGAGCACAACTACGGTTCCTACAGCTAAAGGCTCTGTCGCTGTGTTCCATTTTTGCCGAGACTGCAAAGTATGCAAGTATTCCATCCTCCATCGTTTCCAAAACGATTGCACTAACCGATCTAATAATTTGTGGCGTGTGGAAATGCTAAGTCTGTTCTCATCCATATCCGCGGCGGGCAGATACCTTAGAGGCGTTAAAGTCAAAAAATGTGCTGGAGTTAGAGCCAGCGGTTCCGAGGGGTCACTAGATAACGTCCGACAAAGTGGGCGGCTATTCATTACGCATTCAATTTGAGCGAGCACCGTACTTAGCTCTTCGAAGGACAAAATTTGATCTCCTATTACTCGGTATAAGTGGCTCTTTAGACTTTTAATATTAGTCTCCCAATTGCCCCCAAAATGACTCGCGGCTGGGACGTTCAGAGACCACTCAATGCGGTTCTCGGCTAGAATGTGAGCGAACTCCGAATTATAATACTTGCTAGCTAAGAGCTCGTGTAGTTCCGATAGAATACGTTTTGCACCGACGTAGTTCGTACCGTTATCCGAATATAATTTACTTACAGGGCCTCTGCGCGATAGAAATCTTTTAAATGCACCCATAAAGCCTGCTGTGCTTAGATCACCAACGAGTTCTATATGCACTGCTCGAGTAGTTAGACATACGAAAATGCAGACGTAAGCCTTTGTGGATCTTATACCACGCCCGCGAGTGAGCGTGACCTTAAACGGACCAGCAAAATCAGACCCGGTGTGCGTGAAGGGCTTTACCGATTGTATCACTCTACAAGATCTAAGTTCCGCCATTTCCGGAAATGACGGCTTGGGGCGTGCCCGAAAGCAAGCTATACATCTGTGCACCAGATTGCGTATTAAACTACGTGCAGAAAGAATCCAATAATTCTGACGCAAGATCGACATCAATAAATCGGGGCCAGCGTGCGAGTTCAATTTATGATGATAATCGACTAATAAGTTCATGATATGGTCTTTACGCGGTAAAACTATAGGGTGCCGTTGGTCGAAACTCAATTGCGAGTTGGACAAGCGTCCACCTACCCTTACAATCCCATCCTGTAAAAATGGCTTAAGGCGTTGAAAGGCGCGACTACAAGCTCTATTCGATTGTAATCTTGTAATTTCTTCAGAGAAGTGCGCACGTTGAAGTTCACGTAATACTAGCGACTCGGCATAGTTGTAATCGGATGCTAAGACATACGGACGTCGCGGTAAAAGCTTCGCGAATCGACAAACGTAAATTACGCTACGCAATAATTTCGACCAAGAGGACAAGCGGTTCGCCAGAGCAATGATTGGAGAAACCTCGCTCGAAACGTTCGCCACTAGAGCGTGTCTCTTCTCTTCCGGCGGTTGTGACACTGACGAAGGTTCGAAATCGGTTATTGGCCATTGTGAGGGATCCAAGTAAACCCAAGAAGGTCCATGGAACCAAAGCGGGTGGTCCATTATTTGCATCGGGGTGAGTCCCCGGGATAGACAATCGGCAGGGTTTTCCTTACCGGACACGTGATAAAAGTTCCGCGTTTCTAACTCGTCTTGGATCTTGGCCACTCGGTTCGCGACAAACGTATCCCAACGGTGGGGTGAAGAATGAACCCAACATAAGGCGACGGTGGAGTCGGAAAAGGCAAATATTCTTTCTATGTGAACTCTATCCCTACATGCGCCGATAACTGTGGTAATAAGCTTGGTGAGTACTAATATTGCGCAAAGCTCTAAGCGCGCCAGAGAGACAACCTTACGGGGGGAGACTCTCGACTTAGAACTAATGAGGCTAATCGAATTTCTACCATTATTCTGGACATGGAAATATACAACGCCCCCGTAAGCCTTCTCGCTGGCGTCTGCAAATCCAACAACCGTTATGCTGCTATTTCTATCGACATTTATATGACGCGGTATTTTAATTTCTTTTAGTAAAGGAAGTTCCTCTCTAAAGCGCTGCCACAATCGAACAATGCTGTCAGGCGGCGAGTCATCCCAATCGCATTCAAATAACCAAAGTTGTTTAATCAAAAGCTTAGCGTATAATACCACCGGAGCTACGAAACCCATGACGTCCCATAATCTAGCAACGCATGACAGTATTGTGCGCTTTGTGCATTTCTCTACGGGCGGATTTACCTTAAGGCTAAACACGTCGGACTCTGGTGACCAACACAGACCGAGCACCTTGTGTGTATCGGAATCGTCGAATTCCTTTATCGCCGAAAGACGGTGTGATAGTGGGATTGTATCTAAAACCGGACGCGAATTACTAGTCCACTTCACAAGATCGAATTGACCCGATTTCATGAGCCTTATAACCTCGGCGGTGGTTAGGGTGGCCTCCTCCACGCTATCGACCGAATACACAAAATCATCCATATATAATCCGCTCTCAATTGCCCTCTTAGCTTTAGGATAAGAGGGACCTTCATCGTGAGCGAGCTGTCTCACCGTGCGTAACGCATGAAATGGGCTCGACTTTAAACCAAAACAAACGCGGTTAAATTCTAACACCATTAGAGGTTCCTTTGGGTGGAAACGATATAAAATGCGCTGGAATCTACGGTCGCATTCACGGACCCCTATGCAAAGAAACATTTGGCGAATATCGGCGGATAGTGCTATACTAAACAAACGAAAATTGACTATTATATCAAATAAACTGCCCTGTAAATTTTGCCCACTATAGAGGATATCGTTAAGCGACAGGTGAGTGCTAGTTTTAGCACTAGCGTCGAGCACTACACGTAATTTAGATGTAAGTTTGTCCTCTCTAATGACTCCGTGGTGTGGTATAAAATACGACGGTGTGTCTTCGTAGTTATCTAATTTCGAAGCCACAAGTGATATGTAACCTTCTCTTATATATTCGTTAATGACGCCGTCGTAAGCTTCCTTTAACTGGGGCGAAGCGAGCATCCTACGCTCCAAGCTGTAGAAACGTTTTTCCGCCATTTGACGCGAATCGCCGAGAGATAAAACATCTCCCTTAAAGGGTAGCGCTACACTATATCTACCGTCGCGATCACGAACGGTCGTGCGGACGTAAATTTCCTCGCATATCCTGTCATCTGAACTAGCTATGGGTGGGACGTTCACCTCCTCCATCTCCCAAAATTTGCGGACTAACGACTCGAGCGGTTCGACAGCCATACCATAATAAGAGGCTGCCGAAATACTATCTAGGATGGGGGCGGAGCCAAGGATCACATAGCCCAATACGGTTTCCAGTGCGTAAGGCGCGGTATGCGAGGAGTTGCCCCTGACCTTATTGTTTAACAAAAGATGAGGGAAAAGCGATGCCCCAATGAGCACGTCTATGTTTCCAGGAACGGCGTAAGTGTCGTCTGCTAGAGTCAAATTTTTAAATTCAATCATTGCCGAGGTGTCAACCGAAACGGTTGGCAACCGTTCAGTGACCCTATCTACTACTAGTGCATTTATATCAAAGTTAACGTTACGATCTATCCGAGAATAAAATTTTAAATTTATATATCCCTGTGTCGCTTTACTAGTACCTCCGATGCCTTTAACTACAGGACATGAAAGTGACCTATTTATTACTAAGCCTAAGCGCTGACAACATTGTCGTGTTATAAAGCTATTTTGGGCTCCGCTGTCCAGCAGTGCACGGACGCTTTGTTTGTTTCCACGCGAATCCCTAACCAAAATACGCGCCGTACCCAGTAACACGGTTGAAGGAGGTTGTGCTCCCATATTTGCCAATGAGCACAGAGCGACATCACCAGGTCGACCGCTAGAATCGTTGACCTTAGTAGGGGTGAATTCCTTATTCGCCTTACTTGACGCCGCTATGTTGCTATTTTCAAAATGTAATAGCGTGTGATGTTTCCTGGCGCACTTGCTACATACGGAACTCGAATTGCATTTTGCAACTAAATGCTTATCGCTTAAGCAGTTCAAACATAGGTTGTTTGTTTTTACTAACTTATAACGTTCGCTTGGTGAATATTTACGAAAAGTCGCACAGTTATATAAATTACCGTGTTTATCTTTACATACTATACAAGTATGCTGGAGTGATGTCGGCGTAGCGGTTACGTAAGTTAACGACCCTGCTATTTTAGATGGTTGAGTCTGTCTACGGTCGACGCACCTTTTAATCTCCTGTTTAACGTTCGGTGAGCGCTGCATCACCTTTATTTGATCTCGCACGAACGATGCTAATGAATGAAAGGAAGGCATCTCCGAGCTACGATGCTCCATTTCAAACGCACGCACGGTGTCGGAGTCTAATTTCTTTAATGCTATATGGAGAAACACCACGTCCATGAGGTCATTAAACTTCAAATTCTTAAGTGCAGCCACCGATGCCACAAATTTATCGAGAAACTGCTCTAAGCCGTTGATGTTCGCGGATGATATAGGTTTAAGATCGAATATCTGGTTCAAATATTCGGAAGCTAACATCCTCCTATCTTCATATTTAGTTTTAAGCGTTTCAAATATTAATACGTAATTGTTTGCTGTAGGTGTAAAACCCGAGCAGATCGACTGTGCTCTGCCACTAAGTTTACTAATTAAGTAATATAATTTTTCAGCGTCCGATAACGATGGGTTGTTGTGTATATTGTTTTGAAAACTACTGAAGAAGAAGGGCCACGTCTTAATATCACCATTGAATACCGGAATATCTATTGGCGGTAACCTAATTGAGTCACGAGGGCGTACCTGCATTTCAGGCTTCGCTTCACCTTGAGATTGTAGCAATTTTGCGGTTCTCTTCACGCGACACAACATATCTTCGAATGCCAGCAGCGGTTGGTAGTTCACTATGTATTTCGGGTCGGTTTGTAGTTCCGAATGATTAATTTGATCTAATATTCTTTCGTAATCTGTCCGCAAATTATCTATCGTTTCGATTTCATTTAAAAAAGGCCTCCCGTACTGCCTCTATATGAATGTTCTTTATATAATCACTTATATTCTGCATACGCGAAAAGAGTATGTCCCTCTTGGCATAAAGCGTTTTAATTTTGATTTCACTTCCACTAACTGCCATTTTAAATTATTATAATAAAGTTATATTAATCACAATTAATCTCACACGCATAAACGACGTAGGATGAATACTCGGCGTGCCGTATTACGTAATCAGATCGAGCGCCCGATGCAGTCAAGGCTACGCGTCGTTTGCTAAACCTAATAATTTTATAAAATTGTGGGGTAAGCGTATCAAACGGTTGCTATCACGCCGTTTCAATTATTTAATAAGCTTTAAATTTAACCAAATACGAGCGCTATTAAATGAATAATTCTGTTTGCGAGTAACAAATCAAAATTTTAATTTAAACGAACACTATTTAAGTCTATTCTATAAATTAGAGTGCGTTATCTAAACAATTAATTTAATAATTCGACCAGAAAATGGTTGGATAACCACTAAACACCAATCCAGATCCTGCCGAAGTGACCATAAAATGGTGGAGCCACGTGTTTAAGGCTGCCGAAAATCTAGTTCCCCGGTCAAACCTCAAACCTATTACGCGAGATATTAACTAAAGTGGACTGTATATGCGATTGCTTCTACGCTTACGTAAAGCGACTACTATAGCATGCGGTACAATGCACTCGCTCTTCCCTAAACTAAACTATTACTTGTCGAATCGATGAAAGGAATCCTGCTTGACTAGGAAAAAAAACACAGATTGGAGCGGGTTAAACTATTAGCAAGCAGGTATAATTAAGGAATATTGACTCACCGGGGTTTCTTCTTCCTGTCGATCACTATAGCGACTTCTGGAACACTCCGGAGAGAGGCGGTGCGCGACGATATCTCACACGAGGTGAGGCGGGTTCCTGGAGCTCGACTGCTTCCAGGCCAAAGCGGTTTCCACTAGTGAGGTGTTTCCAAACGAGCGCGCGGGAAGAGGAGGTTGTAGTTCAACGACGACTGCGGCGGGAGAAGAGAGCTCGCGCATCGGTCGCGCGTGTCTTATATATCCTCGGCTCGGGTGATTACGCGATGTTCTAGAATCGTCTTCTTTCCCCTCCCACCCCACCACCCCGATGTGTCGATAGGAGGGTACGAATGATATTGTTTGGAAAGGAATAATGATTCTACAAGTTCCTACCGTCAAATAAAAAACGCGAATGGTTTTCCGCACAACCACCTGTAATCCTGCCCTGCGCGAGTTTATGTTGAGACTGGCCACCGTGACCGGCATTCAGTTCTGGATTACATTATTATTTAGATATAATGTGTCAAAAATGCAAGATTTCTAGTGCAAGCCAACAACACGGTGTCGTAGTATCTAGTATAGTATATCGTAGTACTCTGACCACTGAGACTGACTATGCGTGCGGTTAATTTAGGTGATAGATTTACTTTATCGCCAATAGAACGTTGTCACATTAAAAACTGTGCCAATATGTCTTTTATTAATTCTATTGTGATGGAATTTTACTCAACTACACAGAAATACTAAAAAACAACCCACAGTAATGAAACAAATTGTTTATCTTCCTTATCTTTGAACTTCTAAAACAATAGATCCCTTGTGGTACTCAGTACGCAGTTTGTTATTCTTTATAATAACCCGTTTACTTCAATATACATGAAGTTCGGGTAATGAGCTTCTTTTAAAATATTTTAAAATATTGATAAAGCCATTTGTAAAAGGTAAAACCTACTTACCGGTATCTTCAGTTTATTTGATTTAAATTGAAATCCGTCTTAGTTTTTACAGATGATGTATCCGTAGTCTTCTTTGTTTGAAGTACGCTGCAGGTGTCCATGGACAGTGGTAGCCACTTACCATCTGTAATTTCTTTTGTCACTTCATTAGAAAAGACACATGTGTTCTACTAACACGTATTGTGGCACCTTAACTATGTCCACAATTTCAATTCAAACGCATATTCACATTATGACCTATGTGAAATTTTGCAGCGTATGTAAGTACTACCTTGTGCATTCATAGCAAAGTGTTAAGTTACCTATGTAGCATAAAATATGTGTTTAAAATTGTAATGATTGTATTGAATATTCTCGTATATTTAAAGACCGATTATTTTACTATAATAGGTACTACATTGGGTTTACGTGAATAACATGATTTCAAACATTTGCAGTTCATGTTCACCTTTAAGATATAATAAATAGCTCTAGAAAATGATATCATTTCGAAAAATCAGAGAACATACCTATCTTCGTTTATTTATATTGGCTATACCGTATATATACCGGCAGGCGAAGTGTAGGGCGTCCCCCACTAGATGGAGTGACGACCTGGTAACACACGCAGGAAGTCGATGGATTCAGGTAGTTCAGGAACGTGCTTTGTGGCATTCCTTGAGGGAGGCCTATGTTCAGCAGTGGACTTGTGAAGGGTTGTAATGATGATGATGATATACACATGAATTTTGCGCCAAAGCGTGCAATTTTTGAGCGGTCTCGAAAAACCTACATCATATTGCCATGCGAATTAGAACGTGCTCAAATGAATGCCCGCTACTTTCAAAGTATGACTCTGCCACGCTTGACAATTACACTTATTTATTGTTTTGAGATATCAGGAAGATGCTGCTACCCATAACCTGATTCTATTTCCCTCTGTCATATGGCAGGTTGCGGACCGCGAACTTAAAAAGTCGTGTGTAGTAGTACACGACAGTAATGAATACTGTTGTGTACCACTACCAACAGAAGCATTTCATGTTTATCAGGAGTGGTTAAAAGGGTTATTAGTAATGTTTAAAGCATTGCTTGTTATTAGTACCCATGCTAGTGCTTACGGTGTCACATTCCTTTGTTTTGTAAAACTGTTACTGTCCAATAACACTTTAGGTCAGTTTATCAGCACTTCAATGCTCCGTAGATCATAAATAAGCAACTCATAATACCAATGATAACAATGCGTTGACGTTAATTGCTCACAAATCTAATTACATAGTAAGTGATCGACATATTTTCTTCGATAAACATAAATTTAAATTAGTACAAATAGGTAAGATATAATTAAATAATCTTCATGTTTAATTTCAGTAGCCACCAGGTGATCAGTTCTTTCTACAGAGAAAAAAATATCGTGGTAGTTCCCAAAAGTTGCCTATAAAACATTCCATAGGGCATACTGAATGTTATGCGCTCCTGGTCGCTCATAATTGTTAGAATTTCGAATGATAAAATTTTTGAAATATTGAGAATTAGCTAACTCAATTGTTTGTTAAGCAATAATGCTGTGTATTGTGACCGAAGATGAAACATGGATTCCAAAAACCTGTCAAAACCCTCTCAGTCGTGAATGGAGGCTTGTTATCATTAGTGGAATGAATGGTAAAATATGTTATGCTATTTATGTATTGTGATTTATGCTATACTTTTTTATCAATTTCGGTAATGATTCGAACTCAGGAGCTATGACCTTTGGTACATAGTAGAGCCACGCTGCAGCTATATTATGGTTGTAGCACGAATGGTTTGGCTCGACCGGGTAAGGACTACGCTTTCACAGAATACCAGCGTAAAATAGCAGCTTAATACTGCTGTGTTTCGTATGGCGAGTGTAGAGAATAGAGATCCGGAGACCCTATTTTACTAAAAACGAGGCATTCCATCTTAGTCCTCAGGGGTGACAAGGCATTGCGTTTTGATTCTTAATCCAGGATAAATGTAGATGTATATGGGCCACAGCATCCACTTACCGTCAGGTGGACTTTGTGCTCGTTTGTCACCCTTATTCTATAAAAAAATATGAATAGGCTTGGCAGGCGAATGATTTGCCGTAGATTCATTTTCCAAATCGAAAAGTTTTTTATGCTTTTTGAATACCACTACATAAATGACTGTTTGGAAAATAACTTTTTCAGTTACCATCATCTTATTTGAGCTCATTTTTAGCCATTATAGGGGTCGAACCACAAATTTAAAATGTGTATATAATGAAGTTATAATGCTCTACTTGAACGGACTAAAAGGTTAAAAGTAGTTTAATGATAGTGGTACAGTAGGATTCTCTATTGCCTTAGAATCAAGTTTGCTGTAAATGAAAATTTTAAGAAGCGCTGTATTCAACAGTGTGAATAATTGTTTCAGTTGAATGCACAGCCATCTAGTATACAAAACATAAAAAGATTTAAGTTCAAAATTACTGCAGGTGTACTGTGGTGTAAGCAGGTGTCCACGGGCTGTAACAGCCACTTACCGTTCCCACCCGAATCCCGTCTTGTCGTAACAGGCGGGCTAAGTAAAAACCGTGAGAGATCCACTTGGCTAGCCCAATGCGAAAGGCCCGGAGGGAAGTGTAGGAATTTCATTATGTAAAAAGCTCTGCTTAACGTTAGATGGATTGTTATCTTATTTATCACTAATATTACTAATAATCCGTCACGTAAGCGAATAGAATCATCATCATCATTACAAGTTTATTGCCGTACATATGTCTTCAATCTGAGCCTCCTGAATCCATCGAACTACATGTAGTCACCATCTCGAGAGACTGCAATCTGCTCAAGGCGCCTAAGATATTGTCGACATTGACCGTCAGCTGGCTCAGGCAGCTGTCAAAATATGCCCAAAACATTGCAATATATTTAAGCAACGCATCAACTTATTATAAATAAGTTTTTAAACGAATAATTATCATAGATTATTGTGGAATTCACTTCCCTCTAGGATTCGTAATAATAAAACGGTGTCTATGTTTAAAAGACTTGTTAAAACACTATCATTCACTTCATAATTATTAAATAGAGTAATGTACAAACCAACATGTATACGAGTAATATATTATATATATATATAAAATATAATATTTATATTGTATATATATATTGTTTTTAAGTGCATACTTTGACAATCTCTATTTTATTCAACTATCCTTAGGCCTGTTGGAAGAAATTTCATTATGAAATAAGCAGTGCCTTTAAGTACATAATATGATCTTTTTACCACCACTAATCACAAATATTTATCCCATTTGTCATTACAACAAGTCATAAATAATATCCTAAGTACAATTAGTTACTTTCCAACGACCAGCTCACGTACATAGCTATTTACTGTACTTGATAATGAGTCTTGGAACCATAGGAGCTCTATGTCACGTGCACCAATGTTTCAATAAAATACGCCAATGTTTTTTTAAGAATCTTGCAAACATGTTGAAGGATATTAGGTTTACAGGAAGACCTTAGACATTTTTACGATATTATAGTCATTAATATACCTCGTTATGGATTTGTAAAGCTACTGAACATAGGCCTCAAAAGTGCCATATAAACATCTTAGGGCACTGAGCTATAGCCTACGGGACTGCTACTGAAGAACATTTCTTCCCTATTTTCACATAAACTTCATACAATATAATTCATACAAAATAATAATATAAAATTTGATGTAGTAAATTTTACCCTTAGTTTCCCTTTGCTAATAGTTCGAAAAATTGAAACTGTAAGTTGTTTATAAAAGACTTACTGAACCAGTTCCAGTATGGTCGTGGCGCTAGTGAATCCATCTCCCACTTCGTCCCGTAAGTGTTGTAAGAGTCGACAATAAGATAGTACAGAAAGATCTCATGGCATCCAATAGATGGTGGTGTACCATCTTGTTTACACCAAACACTAAATATCGAGACCTGAGACGGGGAGCAGCGAACGGTTGCGAAACCTGCGAGCGCCCATTCGCCTGCTGCCTTCATTGCTGCAACTTACTTTACAAAACATTACTTTTATAAAAACTTTACAAAAACTTAATAAAATACTTGAAAAATAAAATAGATGGCAGCAACAAAATGGCTTAGCATAATGCAAAAGTAACAGTTCCGGCAGCGCTGACATTTCGTGGCGATTAATGCGAATACTTCTTGCAGCAGGAGAAGCCCACGTCCAGTAGGAAATTAAACGGGCCAATGAAGAAAAAGAAAGATTTAACTATGTGCAGAGCTCCAAGAAAATCCGGACTTGGGTAGGTATTACTCGTGACAGATCAAAGTCGGTCGGATCCATCTCAAATAAAGATAAAAAAATTATTCCTCAAAACTTGAAAACAAGAGTATGAAATACAGTGCGTATGTGATACGAGTGATAACACAAGGATTTGAAACGTGAACCTTCATAGGCTCATTATCTTAAAGTTCACATCAACGTTAATAAACGAAACTGCACCACCGTTACGTATTAAAATTTAACTCAAGGCATAATTTAAACAATTCCATAGCATAATGTCTTACGGGTTTTTGCCGTGGGGAAATGCCTATGATTTACACGAGAGGGCCATAATAGTTATTTATAGCCTACTACCGAGAAAATCTTTCAGAGAAAAATTTAAAAATATTATATAAATATAAAATATAATATTTTAACTCATTTAACCATAACAACAAAGTTAGGAAATATAAAAAGTCTGGTTGCGCGGAAAACCATTCGTGTTTTATTTATATTTGCCAAATCGTTTATCCTTTTCCAAACGAAAACATTCATACCCTCCTATCGACACATCGGGGTGGTGGGGTGGGAGGGGAAAGAAGATGATTCTAGAATATCACGCGATCATCGCAACCGAAGGAATAAAAGGCACACGCGGCCGACGCGCAGTCTCTCTTCCCGTCGCGCTCGTCGTTGGAACCACACCGCTTAAGACAATAGTGTCATAGAAGGGCTATTGCCCACGCGTACCGCTAGTATAACCGCTTTAGCCTGGAAGCAAGCAGTCGAGCTCCCGGAAACCCGCCTCACCTCGTGTGAGAAATAGTCGCGCACCGCACTTTTTCCCGACGCATCACCGGACAAGAAATCATCTCTGGGGCCCCAGAGTGTCTTCCAGAGGTCGCAGCGCAGCAACATAACATGTCCAAGCCGCATAGAAGCAACACCCCGGTGAGTGAACATTCCTACTAGTTCCTGCTTGATATAATTGTGTTTAATAGTTAATCCGCTCCAATTTTCATTTTCTCCTAATCAAGCAGGATTCCTTTCATAGATTTGGCAAATAATAGTTCGTTTAGGGAAGAGCGAGTGCATTGTATGGGAAACCGCGTGCTATAGTCGCCATTTTGTGTAAACGAAGAAGCATTTCGCATATACAGTCCATTTGGGTTTAACATCTCGCGTAATAGGCTCAAGGCTCGACCGGGGAATTGACTTCGTAACCTTCGCTCCACCATTTTATGGTCACATCGGCAGGATTTGGACTGGTGTTTAGTAGTCGTTCAACCATTTTCTGGTCGAATTATTAGATTAATTACTTAGACAATGCACTCTAATTTATGGAATAGACTTAAGTGTTCGATTAAAATAAATTTTGGTTAGTTACTTGATACTAATAGTGTTCGTTTAGTTTAAAATTAAACTTTTGGTTAGTTACTTGCGAATAGAATTAATTCATCATTTTAATAGTATTCATTTAGTTTAAATTTAAATTTTGGTTAGTTACTCGCAAATAGAATTATTCATTTAAATAGTGTTTGCATTTGGTTCAAATTTAAAGCTTATTAGTCGCTTAAGTAATTGAAACAGTGTAATCACACGCGTTTTGTACGCTTACCCCACAATTTTGATAAAAATATATTGAGTTTAGCGAGCAACGAGCGTCACCTCGGCTCGCTGTACAGGTGTTCAATTTAACGACGTAATACGGCACGCGTGTCCATCCTCCAGCGTTGTGCGATTAATTGTGATTAATATAATATTAATTACAATAATTAAAAATGGAAGTTAGTGGAAATGAAATTAAAATTAAAACGCATTGCAAACGCAAACGCTTGGCATAAAGCCAAGAGGGACATACTTTTTTCACGTATACAAAGTATTAGTGATCACATAAAGAACATTAATGTAGAAGCAGTGCGGGAAACTTTTTTAAATGAAATTGAAACGGTGGATTCTTTGCGGACGGATTACGAAAGGATATTAGACCAAATTAATCATTTGGAATTACAAATCGACCCGAAATATATAGTGAACTACCAACCGCTTCTAGCATTTGAAGATATGTTGTGTCGCGTGAAAAGAACGGCGAAGCTCTTACAGTCTCCATCTCAAAACGAAGCAAAGCCGGAAATCCAGGTACGCCCACGTGACTCAATTAGGTTACCGCCAATAGATATTTCGGTATTCAATGGTGATATTAAGACATGGCCCTTCTTCTTCAGTAGTATTCGAAACGCTTAAAACTAAATATGAAGATAGGAGGATGTTAGCTTCCGAATATTTGAACCAGATATTCGATCTTAAACCTATATCATTCGCGAACATCAACGGCTTAGAGCAGTTCTTAGATAAATTTGTGGAATCGGTAGCTGCACTTAAGAACTTGAAATTTAATGACTTTATGGACGTGGTGTTTCTCCATATTGCACTAAAGAAATTAGACCCCGACACCGTGCGTGCGTTTGAAATGGAGCATCGTAGCTCGGAGATGCCTTCCTTTCATTCATTAGCATCGTTTGTGCGAGATCAAATTAAGGTGATGCAGCGCTCCCCGAACGTTAAACAAGAAATTAAAAAATGCGTCGACCGTAGACAGACTCAACCATCTAAAACAGCAGGGTCGTTAACGTACGTAACTGCTAAGTCGGCACCACTTCAGCATGTCTGTATCATATGTTAAAGATAAACACGGTAATTTATACAATTGTGCGACCTTTCGTAAATATTCACCAAGCGAACGTTATAAAATAGTAAAGACAAACAACCTATGTCTGAACTGCTTAAGCGATAAGCATTTAGTTGCAAAATGCAATTCTAGTTCCGTATGTAGCAAGTGCGCCAAGGAAACATCACACGTTATTACATTTTGAAAATAGCAACAAATCGGCGTCAAGTAAAGTGGACAAGGAATTCACCCCTACTAAAGTCAACGATTCTAGCGGTCGACCTGGTGATGTCGCTCTGTGCTCATTGGCAAATATGGGAGCACAACCTCCTTCAACCGTGTTTTGGGATCGGCGCGTATTTTGGTTAGGGATTCGCGTGGAAACGAACAAAGCGTCCGTGCACTGCTGGACAGCGGAGCCCAAAATAGCTTTATAACGCTACAATGTTGTCAGCGCTTAGGCTCAGCAATAAATAGGTCACTCTCATGTCCCGTAGTCCAAGGCATCGGAGGTACTAGTAAAGTTACCCAGGGATATTTAAATTTAAAATTTTATTCTCGGATAGATCGTAATGTTAACTTTGATATAAATGCACTAGTAGTAGATAGGGTCACTGAACGGCTGCCAACGGTTTCGGTTGACACCTCGGCAATGATTGAATTTAAAAATTTGACTCTAGCAGACGACACTTACGCCGTTCCTGGAAACATAGACATGCTCATTGGAGCATCGCTTTTCCCTCATCTTTTGTTAAACAATAAGGTCAGGGGCAACTCGTCGCATACCGCGCCTTTACGCACTGGAAACCGTATTGGGCTAAGTCATCGTTGGCTCCGCCCCCATCATAGATAATATTTCGGCAACCTCTTATTGTTGTATGGCTGTAGAACCGCTCGAGTCGTTAGTCCGCAAATTTTGGGAGATGGAGGAGGTGAACGTCCCACCCATAGCTAGCTCAGATGACAGATTATGCGAGGAAATTTACGTCCGCACGACCGTTCGTGACCACGACGGTAGATATAGTGTAGCGCTACCCTGCTACCCTTTAAAGGAGATGTTTTATCTCTCGGCGATTCGCGTCAAATGGCGGAAAAACGTTTCTACAGCTTGGAGCGTAGGATGCTCGCTTCACCCCAGTTAAAAGAAGCTTATGATGGCATCATTAACGAATATATAAGGGAAGATTACATATCACTTGTGGCTTCGATACTAGATAACTACGAAGACACACCATCGATGATCATTAGGGAGGACAAACTTACTCGTACATCTAAGTAACGTGTAGTGCTCGACGCTAGTGCTAAAACTAGCACTCACCTGTCGCTTAACGATATCCTCTAAAGTGGGCAAAATTTACAGGGAAGTTTGTTTAATATAATAGCCAATTTTCGTTTGTTTAGTATAGCACTATCCGCAGATATTCGCCAAATGTTTCTTTGCATAGGGGTCCGTGAATGCGACCGTAGATTCCAACGCATTTTATATCGTTTCAACCCAAAGGAACCTCTAATGGTGTTTGAATTTAACCGCGTTTGTTTTGGTTTAAAGTCGAGCCCATTTCATGCGTTACGCACGGTGAGACAGCTCGCTCACGATGAAGGTCCCTCTTACCCTAAAGCTAAGAGGGCAATTGAGAGCGGTTTATATATGGATGATTTTGTATACTCGGTCGATAGCGTGGAGGAGGCCACCCTAACCACCGCCGAGGTTATAAAGCTCATGAAATCAGGTCAAATCGATCTTGTTAAGTGGACTAGTAATTCGCGTCCGGTTTTAGACACAATCCCACTATCACACCGTCTTTCGGCGATAAAGGAATTCGACGATTCTGATACACACAAGGTGCTCGGTCTGTGTTGGTCACCAGAGTCCGACGTGTTTAGCCTTAAGGTAAACCCGCCCGGTAGAGAAGTGCACAAAGCGCACAATACCGTCATGCGTTGCTAGATTATGGGATGTCATGGGTTTCGTAGCTCCGGTGGTATTATACGCTAAGCTTTTGATTAAACAACTTTGGTTATTTGAACGCGATTGGGATGACTCGCCGCCTGACAGCATTGTTCGTTTGTGGCAGCGTTTTAGAGAGGAACTTCCTTTATTAAGAGAAATTAAAATACCACGTCATATAAACGTCGATAGAAATTAGCGTCATCACGGTCGTTGGGTTTGCAGACGCCAGCGAGAAGGCTTACGGGGGCGTTGTATATTTCCACGTCCAGAATAATGGTAGAAATTCGATTAGCCTCATTAGTTCTAAGTCGAGAGTCTCCCCCCGTAAGGTTGTCTCTCTGGCGCGCTTGGAGCTTTGTGCAATATTAGCACTCACCAAACTTATTACCGCAGTTATCAGCGCATGTAGGGATAGAGTTCACATAGAAAGGATATTTGCCTTTTCCGACTCCACCGTCGCCTTATGCTGGGTTCATTCTTTACCCCACCATTGGAATACGTTTGTCGCGAACCGAGTGGCAAGATCCAAGACGAGTTAGAAACGCAGAACTTTTATCACGTTTCCGGTACGGAGAACCCTGCCGA
The DNA here is from genome assembly GCA_907164705.1 of Parnassius apollo. NCBI lineage: Eukaryota > Metazoa > Arthropoda > Insecta > Lepidoptera > Papilionidae > Parnassius > Parnassius apollo. The sequence goes on from CAJQZP010000397.1 coordinate 4,084,599, forward strand.
TTGTCTATCCCGTGGACTAACCTCGATGCAAATAATGGACCACCCGCTTTGGTTCCACGGACCTTCTTGGGTTCACTTGGATCTCTCGCAATGGCCAATAACCGATTTCGAACCTTCGTCAGTGTCACAACCGCCGGAAGAGAAGAGACACGCTCTAGTGGCGAACGTTTCGAGCGAGGTTTCCCCAATCATTGCTTTGGCAAACCGCTTGTCCTCTTGGTCGAAATTATTGCGTAGCGTAATTTACGTTTGTCGATTCGCGAAGCTTTTACCGCGACGTTCGTATGTCTTAGCGTCCGATAACGACTATGCCGAGTTGTTAGTATTGCGTGAACTTCAACGTGCGCATTTCTCGGAAGAAATTACAAGATTACAATCGAATAGAGCTTGCAGTCGCGCCTTTCAACGCCTTAAGCCATTTTTACAGGATGGGATTGTAAGAGTAGGTGGACGCTTGTCCAACTCTAAGTTGAGTTTCGACCAACGGCACCCTATAGTTTTACCGCGTAAAGACCATATCATGAATTTATTAGTCGATTACCATCATAAATTGAATTCGCACGCTGGCCCCGACTTGCTGATGTCGATCTTGCGTCGAAATTATTGGATTCTTTCTGCACGTAATTTAATCCGCAATCGGGTGCACAGATGTATAGCTTGCTTTCGGACACGCCCCACAAGCCGTCATTTCCGGAAATGGCGGAACTTAGATCTTGTCGAACAATACAATCAGTAAAGCCCTTTACGCACACCGGGTCTGACTTCGCTGGTCCGTTTAAGGTCACGCTCACTCGCGGGCGTGGTATAAGATCCACAAAGGCTTACGTCTGCATTTTCGTATGTCTAACTACAAGGGCGGTGCATATAGAACTCGTTGGTTATCTAAGCACAGCAGGCTTTATGGACGCATTTAAAAGATTTATTTCCAGCCGTGGCCCTGTAAGTAACTTGTATTCGGATAACGGTACGAACTACGTCGGTGCAAAACGTATTTTACCAGAACTACATGAGCTCTTAGCTAGCAAGTATTATAATTGAGAACCGCATCGAGTGTTCTCTGAACGTCCCAGCCGCGAGTCATTTTGGGGGCAATTGGGAGACTAATATTAAGAGTCTAAAGAGTCACTTATACCGAGTAATAGGAGATCAAATTTTGTCCTTCGGAAGAGCTAAGTACGATGCTCGCTCAAATTGAATGCGTAATGAATAGCCGCCCACTTTGTCGTACGTTGTCTAGTGACCCTTCGGAGCCGCTGGCTCTAACTCCAGCACATTTTTTGAATATAACGCCTTTAAAGTATTTGCCCGCCGTAGATATGGATGAGAACAGACTTAGCATTTCCGCACGCCACAAATTATTAGACCGGTTAGTGCAATCGTTTTGGAAACGATGGAGGATGGAATACTTGCATATTTTGCAGTCTCGGCAAAAATGGAACGCAGCAACTGAGCCTTTAACTGTAGGAACTGTGGTTGTGCTCACCAAAGAGAATACGCCGCTCTCCATTGGCCATTAGGAATTGTCGAAGAGGTCTTTCCCGGTTCCGACGGAGTAATTAGGGTAGCTCGCGTTAAGACCACGGTTGGGTCTTACCTGCATCCTGTTGTCCGTTTGTGCCCCCTGCCTGTTCCATAATTTAAATTAGCTTTCTAGATTAGAGATTGTAGTTGAATTTAGGTAATCTTAGCGTTTGTTAGTTATTTGTCAGTTTGATCTTAGCTCTAGTTGTTTTAGTTATTTTGAAGGAAATCCTTCAAGGGCGGGGGAGATGGTTGCGCGGAAAACCATTCGTATTTTATTTATATTTGCCAAATCGTTTATCCCTTTCCAAACGATAACATTCATACCCTCCTATCGACACATCGGGGTGGTGGGGTGGGAGGGGAAAGAAGATGATTCTAGAATATCATGCGATCATCGCGACCGAAGGAATAAAAGGCACGCGCGGCCGACGCACAGTCTCGTCGTTGGAACCACACCGCTTAAGACAATAGTGTCATAGAAGGGCTATTGCCCACGCACACCGCTAGTATAACCGCTTTAGCCTGGAAGCAAGCAGTCGAGCTCCAGGAAACCCGCCTCACCTCGTGTGAGAAATAGTCGCGCACCGCACTTTTTCCCGACGTATCACCGGACAAAAAAGCATCTCTGGGGCCCCAGAGTGTCTTCCATAGGTCGCAGCGCAGCAACATAACATAGTGCCCAAGCCGCATAGAAGCAACACCCCGGTGAGTGAACACTCCCACTAGTTCCGGCTTGATATAATTGTGTTTAATAGTAAATCCGCTCCAATTTTCATTTTCTCCTAATCAAGCAGGATTCCTTTCATAGATTTGGCAAATAATAGTTCGTTTAGGGAAGAGCGAGTGCATTGTATGGGAAACCGCATGCTATAGTCGCCATTTTGTGTAAACGAAGAAGCATTTCGCATATACAGTCCATTTGGGTTTAACATCTCGCGTAATAGGCTCAAGACTCGACCGGGGAATTGACTTCGGTAACCTTAGGCTCGTCGCTCCACCAAAGTCTCTTTATTATCAAATATAAGTTTTTTAACAACATTTTTATAAAAATGATTATTATAATATAGATAATGGTTGATAATTACCTGTGGGAATGAGATGGTAGCTTCCAAGCTGTTTTTAAAACTTTCTTTCTTTTTGGATAAAATCCATATCCATACTTACAATATTATAAATACGAAAGTGTGTTTGATTGTTTGTTTGTTTGTCCTTCTTTCACATCGCAACAGAGCGTCGGCATGGCATGATTTTTTGTATGGGGATAGTTCGGTGGCTGTAGAGTGACATAGGTTACTTTTTCCGCGGAAAAACATCTCATTCCCGTGGGAAAATCGAATATATTGCAAAATTAAATTCAGCTAGGTGGCGCCACCGTGTTTCCACAAGACGGACGACGGTGCGATGGACGGTCACAGAAGGTCGGAATATCTGGATTATTATGTCTTTTTACCAAAATTAAGATAAAAAATGTATGGATCTGTATTTTTCCACGCAGAACCGGGAAGAGAGCGATAAAAAACATAAAATTCACCAGCTGATTTTCTTCAAACGTTTTGGTGCATTGTAATTCACAGAATAGGCGATAACCTCGCAGACGATATTAAGTAACCCGTTGATGCTCTGCCTACCCCGCAAGGGTTACAGGCGTGATTATAAGTATGGATCAGAAATACTATCACCACCTGTCATGCTTTCACCCTTAACTATTACTTAACTGTGGTAAAAACAGTTCTTAGAGCAAATAAGCCTTAGTAATATTTATTGAACGGAAATGAACACAGTTCTTAAATATGTGGTTATGAATGAATCGGTATTACAATGAGAAAAATTGTGCAAAATAATAATAAAAATAGTTTTTGAGAGTTCTTATTAACTAACGTATACATAGTTTAAATTGATTCCGCTAGATGTCGTTACTAGGTTTTTAAAACGCGGTAACGAAATGTTTCCCGACATGTACTTAACTCCCGCCGTTGAGCCGCGCGTCAACTTATAGTGCATACGGTACCTATACGCTTAAATTGTTTCTATTTCGTAGCTTATTCGACTACCTGCTTTCGATTTCGGTTGTTTGTTATTTGCTTTGTGATTCAGTTAAGGTTAAATGGATTTATATTGGCTTTCATTTTCAAATTTGTCTATTTTCTTGGAGCGTGGTTCAAGATCGTGGTTGATTTGGTTGGTATTCCTTTATACATATTTAGACTCTGGCTTTGATTTTGGATTTTGTTTATTTAGAATCATGAATTGGTTTTCGTTGTTTTAGGTTGTTTGACAATATTTCAAAGGAATATATTTATAAGGATAATAGGTAGTGTATACGGTACCTATACACTTACTTCTTTTTTCGTTGGTTATATTTATATTGACTACTGCTTTCGATTTCGGTTTTCTGCGATTTGTTTTGTGATTTGGTTTGAGTTGATTCGATTTTTTTGGCTTTCGTTTTCGGATTCGTGTTAAGTCTTGAATTGGTTTTGTTGTTTTGATTTTAAAAAATATTTAAAAGGAATATATATTCCTTTTAGATATTTTGGATTTGCTTATAAAAAATATTTAAAAGGAAATTTAATTCCTTGTAGGTATTTTAACGTTTTTTTATAAATAGGTTTTTTGATACTTCATAATGCCTCGCAAACGCAAGTCCAGCCTTTCAAGAGTATCTTCTCAAAAACAAGCGAAAAGATTAGCTCGATCGCTAGAATCTTTAGAAGATGCTGAACTGAGAAGGCAAGAACAAGCAGTGCGTCAGGCTGCTTTTAGAGCATCTGAGACACCTTCTCAACGTCAGCAAAGGCGTCTTGAACAGACAGAGCGTCAGGCTGCTTTAAGAGCTTCCGAAACACCTTCTCAAAGTCAGCGAAGGCGTCTTGAACAGGCAGAGCGTCAAGCTAATTTAAGAGCTACTGCAACACCTGCTCAAAGTCAGCAAAGGCTTCTTGAACAGACAGAGCGTCAAGCTACTTTAAGAGCTACTGAAACACCTTCTCAAAGTCAGCAAAGGCGTCTTGAACAGGCAGAGCGTCAAGCTACTTTAAGAGCTACTGAAACACCTGATCAAAGTCAGCAAAGGCTTCTTGAACAGGCAGAGCGTCAATCTACTTTAAGAGCTACTGAAACACCTGATCAAAGTCAGCAAAGGCTATTTGAACAAGCGGAACGTCAGGCCGCCTTAAGAGCCGCGGAAACACCTGATGAAACTCAACACAGACGCAGCTGAGCACGCTGAACGTCAATCTACTATAAGGGCATCTGAAACACCAGAACAGACACAGGCGCGAAGAGATGCAAATGCATAGCTCCAAGCTGAACGTCAACAAAATTTTCAAAGAAACAATTGGTCGGTTTTTTATGACGCAGCATTCAATTATGATTTTGCAGCGCTTTAAAATGGAAAGATGAGACCGCAGGCATGTGCTGTTCCAATGAATGGCAATGAATGGCAAAGTGCCTCTTCCGTTACTTGGGGAACCAGAAGAACCTTTGAAAACTCTCTTTTTATATGATGCCAATGAGTCACGGCGCTTACTAAACAGGATCCGGAAACTCATGCTTTCAAATGACGTCCTTCGGAGTTGACCGGGAAATAATAATGCCGGCATTCTCGCCTATATTTACGGTGCAAGGGCAAATTTATCATAGAATAGGTTCACTTTTTCCAGCTGAAAACGAACAGCATAAATTTTTACAAGTACATTTTATGGGTGAAGAAGAAATTAAGGTAGACCGTCGCTGCCAATTAATCCAGGGAGTTGAGAGAGACACAGTGTTCAAAATTCAAAGATTCTTGCATGAACGTAACATTTTAGTCAAAATATTTAAAACTGCTTTAGAAAACCTACCTGAAGAGGATTATAAAGTCGTCATTCACGCAGATCGGACCCCTCGAGGAGAGCATGAAAGGCGCTACAATGCATCTTTGATAAACGTAATAGCAGCCGTAATTAGTGGTGATCAATTTTCTTCACGAGACATTGTCTTGCGAGCACGTGATAATACGTTGCAACGGGTAGCCGATAAACACACAAGTTTTATGACGCTCTGCAATACCCATTGATTTATTGCAAAGGACAAGAGGGTTATCATTTTCAAATTCCACTCATTAACACGGTCACAAAAGAGTTTACTCCGAACAAAAAAGTATCATGTGTGGATTTTTATGCGTATCATATGATGTTGCGAGAAAATGATTTTAACCACTTAGCCCCGTGTAGACAATTATTTCATCAATTTTTGGTAGACATGTATGTGAAGGTAGAAAGTATACGTCTCCATTATATATCTTTAAATCAAAAAAAGCTGCGCGTTGAGAATTATATACATTTACAAGATGCAGTTTCTAACAACGCCAATGTAAGCCCCAGAGATTTAGGTAAAATGGTAATTCTGCCCTCATCATTCGTTAACAGTCCTCGCTACCTACATGAGTACACACAAGACGCATTCGCCTATGTATGAACTTACGGAAGACCTGATCTTTTCCTTTTTAAGCTAATGCCGGGCCAAAAAAGTACTGACAGACACGATTTAGTTGCTAGAGTATTTAGATTAAAAGTACAAAAATTAATGTATGTAATTAACAAAGGGAAATTTTCGGAGAGGTGCAGTGCTTCATGTATTCAATTGAATGGCAAAAAAGAGGATTACCGCATGCCCACATTCTAGTATGGCTTAAAGAGAAGTTGCGGCCCAGCCAAATAGACGACATAATAAGCGCCGCGATTCCGGATCCAGAGCAAGATAAAAAATTGTATGATACCATCGTCCGAAATATGATTCACGGTCCATGTGGAGCACGAAATTCAATATCGCTATGTATGAAGAAGGAAAATGTACAAAGAAACTCCCTCAACAGCTATTAAAAGAAACAGTGCACAATGACAATGGCTACCCTTTATACAGACGCAGAGCTTGATCTTTATGCAACTCTCATATCATCTTGCGGGCTATCTAATGCACATGAATTGTGGGACAAATATAAGCAGTACATGGCGGAAGATATTTTGCAAAGGTTACAGCAGACTCACGCGAACATGACATACAGTGAACACATTTATAATGAAGCACTTGGAAAAATTGAAGATAAAGTAATGGCAATGGTAGGCAAAAAATTAAGCGACTTTAGAATGATAAGCCCTCAGCGAATAACCGAAAATGAACTAAGTGATGAAATTATACGTGAAACAAACTACGATATACCAGCTTTGCAGCAGCAAGTAGCCGAATTTGTACCCCGCTTGCGTCCCGAACAAAAACGAGTTTTTGACAAATACGTATTAGGACAAATTGAATCTGGAAATGGTGCACTTTTCTTTTTAGATGCCCCTGGAGGAACTGGGAAGACATTTTTGTTAAATTTATTATTAGCGCAAGTACGGAAAGATAAAAAAGCATTGCTGTGGCCGTAGCTTCCTCTGGTATAGCCGCCACGCTGCTAAGCGGGGGCCGCACTGCACGTTCTGTTTTAAAACTCCCTCTAAATTATGCCTAGGAAGAATCGCTGATCTGCAACTTTAACAAAAATAGTGCACGAGGTATAATGCTACGACAATGCAAACTTTTAGTGTGGGACGAAAGTACAATGTCGCATAAAAAAGCTGTAGAAGCACTAAATCGAACGCTCCAGGATTTGCGCAACAATACCGATGTAATGGGAGGAATGGTGGTTTTACTGGCTGGTGACTTTCGCCAAACTTTACCTGTTAGTTTCCTTTTAATGGCTGCATCTCTGACAAATCTATAAAACTCAGTTTTCTTTCAATTCAAAAAGCAATGGATAGTTCATTTCCCAGTGACCATGCGGGTGAAGCCGCGGGTAACAGCTAGTAATTTATAACCTCTCATAGTGTATAATTTACTATTTAAAAAAGTCCCGCTGGGTTTCTTGCTGGTTTTTTCCAGGATAGAGGTTTTTACGAACCAGTTCTAAAGTAAAAAAATGACTCAGAAAGAATTACCTTCATGGAATATATACTGCATAATAAACAGCAACAGCAATTTGCCGCCGGTCTTGTTCCTCCATAAGGTCACAAGCAATAGGTGTGCAATTATGTGATTCTAATGGTAATTTTATTCGGTTTCGTCTTGACGTTGAACGTGTGGTGTCTAGATGTCTTTTTTATATTATCTTGTTTCATATTATTATATTAAATATAGGTAAACTGTCTTCAAAGAAAAAGAAGTTTATAATTAATCTTAGGCTAAAACTAGAGTCTATTTAAATAAAGAAGTCCCGTGAAAAATATGCAGCTTAAATGTAAAGATAAATTCTCCGAAGACTGGCGTTGCACCTAAGGGGCTTTTGGGGACAGAGACTTCTTGAAACCTAAAAATACCGAATAATTGTTTTGTTAAAAGACCGAACGCAGTTGCGGAGTTATTCCTACCACAATCACACTGCTGGTCTCCGACTGTTCACTCGAAATAAAACTCACGGAATTTTATAAGTTAAATTGCATTGAAATCCGTAAGAATATTTTTATAAGATAATGTATTCGCAATAATGGAAAAATCTTAGCTTAATATTAATTTATAGATTTTCAAATAACACTTTGGATAAATCCCATTATGTAAGCTCTCTTTATGCCTTTATATAGAAATACTAAGTTAAAATTAAAATTACAGCAATTTGCATTGCAAAGATAGTAAATTGATTAAAATGAATTACGTCGAGAGCACTGTCAAGCTATTTTAACAGCATATGCCTTATAAATTTTTAAATGTATATATATTTAACATCAATAAATAATTTTGAATATTATTCTGTGTTAAAAACGTATTTGACCTTCTTTAGTAGTAAAAGTATTAGTAACAAATAAAACTTTACACGAGCTTACCGCAGACAATAATGTTCTTTCATTTATTACAGCCTATCAAATGCATTTAGTGCTCTTGACAGTCTAGTGGTTTTGACAGTAGATTTAATACTCCATCAATGTCTCCTACACTACACATGAGCATATACGCTCATGTATATGAGCGTATATGCTCATGTACTTGTGTTTTTCGCCGATGACCACTAAAAAAAATGAAAATAGAATTAATTTTTTTTAATGTAACTTAACGGTGTAAAAAAAGCAAGGAAAGGAGTACGTTATTTTAAAATACTTATTTAAATTCTTATACTATATAAATATTCTAGTGCGATTTTTATGTACTGACTTATATTTACTTTTCTAATCTATTGTTACATTTGGTTCACAGCTTTTTATAACCTTAATTAACATTGTTCATTTTTAAGGAATACATTATCCCTTTATACATATAAAAAGACGTGAGACTTCAATGTAGATTTTACTTACTCGTCAAAATTATAGCATTTGCATTGCAAAGATAGTTAATTGAGTCAATTACGTCGAGAACATTGTCTAGCTAAAAGGTTTTACTTTAAGTGAAGAATAAAAACTGGTCGTAAAATATGGATCACCTATAGTAAATTTCTACCGTTTTTGAAGAAGATAACTTGATTTTCAATGGTATTATAGAGACATTTTAATGAAGCGGCAGAAATGCTGAAGACTAAGGAATAATTTAGCTTGGTAGGAAATAAGGTTTGATTTTTTATTGAATAATTTTCACGCAAAAAAATTCTTAATTTTAGAAGTATTGGTATTTACTGTACTGATTTTTATTTTAGGAAATATAAAAAAGTCACCCAGTACCAAAAGGACTGGAAGAAGTTAACCTCACCTTTGAGTCAACCTCAAAGTTTGACCGGTGTGCTGTCCAGGATGTCCTTCGTTTTGAGCGCTGAGTGCCCGGGCGCCTTGTCATGTTGAAGAAGTAGTCCGCAGAGTGCAGAACGTGGCTAGTTGTTGCTCACAGCTATGAAGAACTTCTGGCAAGCATTTGGTAGTAGATCATTAAATGCTGTTGTTAATTCGGTGTTGTAAAGAAATTGATACTAGATACCTCGTCGTCCTGAAAAAAAAAACTAGCGAACTAATTCTTCTCCGCGCGTCTCGATCGCTACACTTTTGTAGATGTTGGTTCATATTGAAACAGCCAAACAGTTGACTGAATCGTTTAAATATATCTAAGATTCATTGCCGGTAATAATTTAGTAAACATGCCGAGACGAGCCTGCTTAAAATTTGGTAACCATGTCATGGCACCATTCCATAAGGGCCAGCTGGTAAATATCGGTGAAGTTCTGCGGCACCTAACGCGAAACATCTTTCAATAAATATGAATTTTTAGTGTACTTAATATAGAAATTTCATTTATTCATTTATTACAGCCTATCAAAAGTTCACTGCTGAACTTAGACGTCCCCCACAGACTGCCTCACAGTGGGGATAGTTACCATATTTGCCATGCTTGGTAGTCGGGTAAACAATCGCTATTTTTATCACTTTGTTGTCAGGAAAATGTTGCTGCCCATCCCTTGACTCATTTCCCTCTGTCGACTCTTACGACATCCATGGGATGATATGGGATAGTGGATTTTTTTACTCTACCAGTTTGCATGAATCAGATTTATTTGTCATAAAAAGTCTTAAAACACATGTAGGTAGTGGTAAATATAACCTCTGAGTATTTTTAATCTTACATCCAGGGGCTTCAGTTTCAAAAAGTTTTGATCCAGTGAACTCATTATTAATTTTATCTTTTTGTTTGTTTCTGTGAAAACTAGCTTCCGCCCTTATTCGAATTTTTCGTAAGCAAACTTTAGTTGTTACAAATCGTACCGCAAAACGTAACGTAGAAAGCAATAAATATTTTTAAATCACAACAAAGTAAATAACAAAAGTTTCTTAATAATAAGATGTAAAGGAAGTTAGAGGGCAGAGCTACGTTGCTGTAATAGATGCAATACATGGAAGGATTACTTTCGCACAGCTTACAAGCATAAAATAGCACAACGATGCTGCTAGGTTTTGTATTCTTAGCAATGGAAAGACGGCAGGCAACGTACCTGCCATTCCTCTGGGTTTGATAGACCTCTACAGCTTGTTGGTTGGGGTTTGATTATAAGTTGATGATAAATTTGATGATGATCATGACTGAATATGTGTTTATATCATCAGGACCTCTATGCGGAGGCTATTCAATGTAACGATTAGGTATCTTTATATTAAGTGTAAGTACCGTTCAACCATTGGCAGATAAGCTGAAATCGTTGACTAAGACGGCAAATTGCAGTGATCTTCCTCGATCAAGTTATTCATCTTCGAACAGGACATATTATTTTGTTGTTCTGAAAATCCGAGTTGCGCTCTTTCATTTCCCTTCGAAGATTACATATAATTTCTTGGTACGGCTATGTTGTTTGGCAAAATTGATTTCTCTCTAAGCAAACATTAATTTTCAGTCAAATGTAATAAAAGCTAATAATGTATCTACTATAGAAAGGGCTATGGTCAGGGTATCTCTGCGTGATAAACTTATAAATTAGGATATCCGCAGCTGAAGTGGCAATGGACTGGCCATAAAGCTCGAAAAACTGACAACCGATGGGGAATCAATAATCTCAAGTAGCAGCCTCGTACATGTAGGAAACTGTGAGCTGGCGCCTCGTTAGATGGAATGACAACCTGGTAAAATATGCAGGAAGTCAATGGATGCAGGTGGGTCAAGCCCGTGCTTTTTGGCATTCTTTGGAAGCAGCTTATGTTAAGCAATTGGCTTGTGAAAGACTGTATTAAATTATTGAAGGAAATTGTATCTACTGTCTCTATAACTGAGTGTCACTATAATTATTAATCTAGGTAACAAAAATAGCGAAATATTTTAAGCATTGTTATCGAAAATCATTAAGTGTATTTTGAAAAGGTTTATATTTAAATATCTAAAAGGCAGTGCATTTTAAGCAGGGTGACACAGGGTAGCACCATGTATCTGATAGAAACTAAAAATAACATTAAAAAAGAATATTAGAGGTTGAGGAGGCGGAATCTATATAAAAATAATGTGTTTCCATGCACAAAAAGGACTTAGAACCTATGTTATAAAATTTGAAGTGAAAATTTATTTGCTTTCTCACTACAAAACCACAAGGCCTTATTAAGGTTGGCACACAGCCATTTTTGTTATAATAGCTACTAATGAACCCTAGACATTAATAGCTATTATAACAAAATGGCTGGGGCTCGCTTCTGTCTACTAAAGCCACTTATTATGTTTTAACACTGACGTGGTATATATAGGTTTTGAATACCAACATTATCGACATTTTTGTAACGAAAAAAGTGTCTCAACAGCAGTCACATGAACATTTTACGGCTTTAAAAATACTCTTTAGAAAGCTTTATTCTACTTATAACACTACATATCGATTTGCAAACGATCCTTTTTACACGCTTGGTTTAATAGCGTTGCATTTAGGTCATGACATTTAAAACGAAATTGGTATCATTTTTAACTTAGTGGAGATATTATGCTGCAGCTATATTATTAGCACGAATAGGTTGGTTTGTACGTGGAAAACCACGATCTCATAGAGTATCAGCATGAAATAGCAGCTCAACGCTGCTGTTTTCGTATGGTGAGAGTAGAAAACCATAGAATTATTTTACTAGAAACGAGGCATTCTATCTTAGTCCTCAAGGGACAAATTTCGAATTTCGGTGCCATCTGAAATTTTAATATTAATCAGGGATTCATGTAGATGTCTATGGGTCACAACATCCACTTATTATCTGGGGGACCGCGTGCTCGTTTGACTCTCTTACCTATCTTCTGTCTATATAAATTAAAATTAGTTGCCGCGTCACGGCTTGGTTAATTGGGTTGATTGTTATTTAGTTGTGTTTGTAACAGTCGAGACAAGGTTTCTGGATGCGCCACAAGGTCGCTGTCTGTCCTTAACTTACATAGTCTATTTCACTTCGGGAACTGTGTGTTGCGTGACCTTGCGTGTGACCCTTGTCGAAGCGTAACTCTCGTGGAGTGCATACACATTTCGTCGTGCAGTACCCACACCGCATATCCCGTCTACGCGTACTCGCACAGCATGGTGATGAATTCGTGAAATATCGTCACCCAATCCGCATATCCCAATAATTATCCCAAACCGAGTAGTGGAGGTGTAAGAGTATCCACTACCGCATATCGTCCCGTCGGTGTCGTGTGAGCCGACAAAGGGAAATAGAAACAGGTGATGGGCAGCTGCATCTTTCTGATAACAACTCAAAATATTAAAAAACTGCGGTTGATATCCTACTCGCCAAGCATGTCAACTATAGCAAAACCCTCCCCATGAGGTAATCTGTGGGGGAGGCCTATGTTCAGCAGTGGACTTTTACAGACTGTGATGATGACGATGATGATGAATTCCTATATCGCCCGTGCTGTACCGAGAACGCACCGTAAGATGCTGAACTACTGGATAGCGTCACATTCTACGGGATGCACCGCGCTGTTCCCTCCACCGCACCCACGTGTGTGTAATGGCATGTTTTAGGAACCTACAGAACTGTTACATGTGCTAGACTGTGTGATACTGCGAACAAGATTTTTCCACAAAGTCTGCCAATTGGGCCGGTATCACAGCATCGCAATTGTTGAAGTTTGGAGCGCCTCGCCATTCCATGATCGCAGGTGACCAATAGTCTCTAAACACGCAATTACCCGCTGGTCCTTCTCCTTATCTATTTAAACAGTATTTGTCTCCACCAGGGGCCTGGGCTATCGTAAGAGAGTACACTATATATTCTGCCTACACCACCTGGCATTCCGTATCATCAACTAGCCCCATAGCGCATACCGTATCTGATTTTTCTCGAATGCATATTTTTACAAAATTTGTGGCTTCGAGTCTCGTATTTTCAATTTCCTTTTGTGGCCCGTTAGAGACGACCCATCAGTATATATGAAAGAAAATGTTTTACAAACCCAGTGGAAAGGTTTTTAAGTTTAGTTTGACAGTTCTGAGGTCACATGTTTATATAACAACAACAAATCACGCATTCCATACATACAACCACCATTAAAGCCTATAAAGTCCACTGCTGAACGTAGACCTCCCCCATAGATTGCCCCATAGTGGGGATTTTCTCATAGTTGCCACGCTTTTCAGGTGTGTTGGCAACCGCAATTAACTAAAATTTTGAATTGTTATCAGGAATGGATGCTACTGCCCATTCCTGTAATAATTTTCTTTTGTCGTCTCTTACGACACCTATAGGACGATATGACGTAGTGAATATTCTACACTGCCAGTACACGGCATACGAGGCATGCCTTTTAAGTTCCAAATTCAAATTTGTTTAAAGTCAGAATCTCAAAACAATTGAAAGTATAAGGATTAATGCTATTCTTAAGTCATAGAGCCGTTTTGAATCTGGTAACGTATGAAAATGAATCTTACTAAAGAAAATGTCCGTGCAATAATTTTCTACAACTGTCAAAAAGGTCTAACACGGCTTCAGTATTTCGGAGAGCTAATATCTGTGTTTCTTGATGAAGTCCCATGTATGTGGACTGTTGAACACTGATATTGAGAATTTCAGCGTAAACACACCAATCTTAGTGACGAATCTCGTGAAGGACGTCCAAAATCCACCTTCACTGAAGATAACATCGTTGCTGTAAGAACACTAATTCCGTCACGTGACATATCGAGAGATAGAGGCATTATGAGGCATCTCAGGAACAACAATTCAGAGGATCTTGCATAAAACATTTGGTGTGAGAAAGCTAATTTCCCTTTTTTTGCTAACATTGTCCTGCAAAAAATTATTCTAAGAGATCAGTCAGGTAGTGGTAAATTATGTACTCATCCTACATATCAGGGGGTGGTATACGAGTATAAAGTTTCAAAATTGCTCCTGGATGGGATAACATTCCAGCACACTTTCTAAAACTTGCAGTAACTCAAATTTCTCCTTTGTAAGCATTTATTTTAAGCATGGCGTTTTTCCTCAACCTTTAAAACAAGCTGTTATAACACCAGTGTATAAGAATGGGGATAGAGGTGATGTTAGCAACTACAGACCTATTTCTGCACTACCTTCACTTTCTAAGATATTAGAAAAACTTATCAACACAAGATTATTAAGTTATCTAACTAAGTTCGATATCTTGACTGTCAGTATGGATTCAGACAAGGTAAATTCAAAGAAGATGCAATCTTAGCTCTTAACTCGTATATAATTAACAACTTAGATCAGGGTAAAAAATGTCTTACAGTTTTTCTAGACCTTAAAAGGGCCTTTGATGCTATTTCTGTCCCCATCCTGTTACAAAAATTAGAAAACATCGGCATCAGAGACACAACCTTGACATTGTTTAAGAATTACTTATTTAACCGTACACAAAAAGTTAAAATAGGACAGTTTATTAGTGAGGACACATATACCACTTACGGCGTACCATAAGGTAGTATTTTAGGCCCAAAATTGTTTCTAATTTATATCAATGATCTTTGTAATCTGAAAATTAATGATCCCCGTGGGTTCTTTCGTGGGTACATATGCTGATGACATAGCTGTAGTTTTTACTGAAGCATCATGGGATGAGATTCGTAAAAATACAGAATCTGGCATTACTATAATTGCAAGCTGGATCCAATCTAATTTTCTAACGTTTAATGCACTTAAAACTTATTATATTTGTTTTACTACTAAAAACCGAGCTCAACCAGGAAATAACTTTAACATAAAGATTCACACTTGCAACATTGACGAAGTTCAAAATTGTAACTGTTCTGTCATTACGAAAGTTTCTTCAACCAAGTACTTGGGGATCATTATAGATGAACGTTTAACTTGGCATGAACATATCGATGTAATAACATGTAGATTTAGAAAATTAGCCTGGATTTTTAAAACGCATAGAGATAATTACTTCAGATACGCTCATTAACAAAATTTATGTAGCATTAGCTCAATCGTTAATAACTTACTGCCTTCCAATATGCGGGTGAGCAACAAAAACAAAATTGTTGCAATCAGAAAGAGCTCAAAGTGCCTTAGTAAAGACAATGTACTTTTTGCCTTATAAATTCCCAACTAAAAGCCTGTATTTAAAAACTAATATACTAAGTATAAGAAAATATTTTGCACACAATATTAAAATAGCATAAAGGTTTGATTTTTGACCCAAATATTTTGAACAAAAGAAGAAAAGACATTGTACTTAATTCATTTTGTGTTAAAACTGCATTCGCTAGACGTCAGTTCATTAACCAATCTATCTATCTATATAATTTTGTCAACAAAAAGCTTAATATTTACTGTAGAAATGCCAAGGACTGCAAGATTTTGATTATAAATTGGCTAAAGACCCTGTCTTACGAAGACACAGAAAAACTTATGTTTCGACACATAGGATGAGAGAGAAAAAAAAAACACACAGAAATAAACTATTATTATTATTATTTGATTTCGCTTAAATATAGTAGTAAGCTTTAATAAATTGATAAATAGATGCCCCTAATTACACTCATGAGCCTATGGGGTGGTGGGTCATTCATTCATTCATTAACTCATTTCTATTAAAGTCCTCATAAGAGGAATTTTTGTCACATTTGCCAAGCTGGGCCGGCGGGTTCGCAGAGGAAAGATGAATTTCTTCTCTTTAATATTATTATGCAAAAATAAATTGATATTGGTGTAACTAACAGTAATTGTTGAAACATCGAATTTAAAATTTTACATTGAGTTCACAAATAAATGGCAACGTACGATTGCAGTCATGTGTAGAATATATAAAGTTTCGTCCATTATTATAATCGTTATTGTTTACCACCACAACACCGCAGTTCTCTGCATTTCTCGGGAAGATATCAATTTTTTCACCTGAAACAATTGTGGTCGTTATTAATTCTATAATGTTAGGTATATAGAGATAAACACTCGGACAAATTTTTTCCTAAAACGCGATCAACCTTAATTTACCAAACGCGGCACAAAGAAATCGTTATTTATTATTTTCAGTGTGGATTTACAAATAGATATTTCGACAATTGAAGAAAAAAGTCATACGTGACGCACAAAGTTACTAAGTAGGTGGTAGGATTCCTTTTCTGCCTAGGAATCTGTCTGAGTAGGTGTAACCCTCTTACCAATGTGTTCCGCTAAACAGCAGTGCCTGCACTTTTGAACGGTGTTTTGAACCTTATGCTGTTCTGTTAAGGTATATGATTTCATTGATAAATGATGTGTGTGTATTGTGTCGGTGTAAGAATATCCATTGCCCCATATTGTTCCGTGGGTGTCATAAGAGGCGACAGAGGGAACCAGACCAAGAGATGGGCGGCAGCGTCTTCCTAATAACAACTTTAAAAGCTGTGGTTTGCAATTTCGTGGAAGCTCTATGTTCAGCAGTAGACTATTCACAGAATGTAATGACGACGTTAGCTAACCCCGATAGCTCGCGTTTTACGGCGAACGCTTAGCTCGTGAGCTCCTTGAGCTCTAGAAATCTCACAGCCTTTAATTATTTAATGCGAGCACGGTGCACACTTCAAATGATGGTATGTAGATTCTGTGGGCGATAGACACCGATATCTATCAAAAATAAGTAACAACTACAATACAGTAACATCATCACCCCCGACGACTTTCAGTCATATCATAGCAGCCTATCAGTCCGCTGCTGAACATAGGCCTCCATCCTCATATAGGAAATATTTGGCGTAGTTGCCACACTTGGGTGGGCACCGTGGCAAGCTCAGTTTTTCAATTAATTTAAGCTGTTATCAAACAAGGTCTGGCAACAGAATATACCTTATTCTGTTGCCAGACCTTATCGCAATTTCCATCTGTTGCAATATTAATGTTCAATTGACATTTAGTAATTAATTGTTAAGTTTATTATAGAATTGATGGAAAGAAAGGTTTTCCAGTGGCAGACCGGATAAGATGTGCAGGAAGTTGTAGATTCAGGTAGCTCAGAACCGTGCCTTTTGGTAAGTAGTCCAAGCGATGATAGTAGCTTTTATAGTTAGCTGCACGCTTAGTATAACTGTAGATTTATTCTATAAGGGCTCAGTACTTAATACGTAAAAAGTGGAGATTGTTATTGAACCCTACCTACACCCTTTCTCAATCCGCCAAAGTTTTCCTCTCTCGGATGGTCTTATAAGTTGTTTGACATTCGAATTCAAATGAAAGAAGTGTTGAAGTGACAATGAGCCGGCCATATAGCTCGAAACACTGACTACCGATGGGGAAGAAAGGTTCTCGAAAGGTAACCGCAGTGCACGGGACTGGATGGAGTGACGACCTGTTAAATAATGCGGGGAGTTGATGGATGCAGGTAGTTCAAAACCGTGCTTCGTGGCATTGCTTGGAGTAGGCCTACGTTCAGCAGTGAACTTGTGAAGGGCTGTAGTGATGATAATTCAATAGAAGTACTTTTGTGAGGTATTGGAATGAAACTTTGGGTAAAGAAATTGTATGGGAATACGAGTGAATGACGTCTTAGTTTCTTCAGAATTATATTATTATGTAATTCTATAATCACATTTGTATGTGAAAAATATAATTAAATTTAAAACGAGAAACGGACGTAGTTTAACACTATTGAAAGTAATAAATTCAAATTAGGTATAAATAGAATATGTCCGTTGCAGCGACTACCACCAAAAAACCGTCTACCTCAAGGAAAGGAAGAATTCAAATATTAAGATTATTACCTCGAACAGAATAAAAGTCGTTATGTGGCAGGATCCTTCTAAATCCCATGAAGAACTGTTGCCCTACTTTAATCATGTACAATATATCATTTATTTCCGAGATGTGTATGGCAGTTGACAATATTCCACCTTCCATGTAACATGTGTGCATGGCGTCTACCCAAGTTGTTTCCCTTTTGTGGACTTTGTAGCATTTCTTTGTAGTTTTTGAGTATATGTACCCTGAAAAAAAAAACGAATAGTTTTTATTATGAAGAGATAGTAATTTACACTTAAGTGGTCTTAATGTTCCTTACCTTACCTTCTACTATATTTTGTTACAGTTGGTTTCGTTGCAGAGAATCTAAAAAGCATTAACTGTGCCCTGTGCAATCCATTTTAATTCCGTTGTTGGTAGTTCACAATGAAATGTATATAAATGAATAGATAAATAAATATTTGAAATAATAACAATAATGTCCCCTAGATCGACTTTCGTTCACGGCGGCCAGACTTAACGAAGGCTAGTCATGTCCGCGGGACAAGATTATAGTGCCCAAGTGTATGTGCAGCAGAGGTACTACCTACTCTATTCCTTCATTCTCATAGTCCGACGGGACGATGGGATTAAGAATTTTTTGACAGAAAATCTCAATATCTGATTAATTAAATACATATTACCAACATTATTTTTTTACAGAGTAAGGGTGAAAAACGAGCACACAGTTCACCTGATGGTAAGTGGATGCTGTGGCCCATAGACATTTACATTTAACCTCTATTAATAATCAAAATGCAGATGCGTTGTCACTCCTGAGAACTAAGATGGAATGGCTCGATACCAGTAATACGGGTCTCCGGTTCTCTACACTCACCATACAAAACACAGCAGCATTAAGGTGCTATTTTATGCTGGTATTCTGTGAGAGCATGGTCCATCCTCGGTTGAGCCGAACCATTCGTGATAAAACCATAATATACGAAAATTATATACAAAGCATGAGATCGTTATTCTCATACTGCGGCAGTCCACTGATAGACATTCTTCCAAGACACTTTCCCCTTCACTCGTCCAGTTGCTGCCAGCTGCAGTGCGCAGATGGAACGAGCGGACTCTTAATTTATTCTTATATGTAAAGGGGGATTTTTATTTTCTAAATAAATGCAATAACCACAGACTTTCTCGTGGATTTTTTCAAATCAATGTTAGATTTTGACTTTTATAACCGTAAGTTCTTTAAATAAGCCTACAGTTTGTTTCGTCGAGACTTGATAAAAACACGGTTTCTGAACTCGTTACAAATTGCGGCCCGCTAATTGTTTTTCTTGTTATATATAACAAAACAAGCTGCCGCATACCTCCTAAACATACCTGGACAACAGCGCCCGTCAACAGATTACGATGTTTAAAAGACAGTGGCTATGACGATACGTTTACATAATATTTTTATCAATTTTTGTCGAACAGATTTTAAACTGAAGTAAGAATATATTTGGCTATGTTAAAAATAATATGTAAGAGACTAACCTGAATCAATAGTAGGACAATATTCATTATCTTTTTTCTTGCAAATAAACGGTCTTCTATTTTTACACGAACCGATGTTATACCTGCCCGTGTTAACCGACATAACTACGCATTTAGGTTCGGAGTCATCTTGATTATTAACGTGTAATTCTGAAAATTCTGGAAGAAAATGTCCTGAGAAAAATAAAAAAAAATTATAATGCGAAATGCAATTATTTTTATTCAAAAGTTTTTCAGATATTAATGCAACCAGAGAGACTTTCTTTGTTTTTTTTTTTAAAGAATTTTGGTTTAATAATCATTTTATTAAAACGAAAACTTTTTTAATGCCATGCTAACCACTCCAAGTGTTAGGAATGGTTCATGACAATCATTAGTATATATAATTATTATTTACTTAGTTTTTTAAATTCTGGACATTTACCACATTTGTTTTCATCGTCAGAAATAATTCTAATGCATTACACTACAGAATAGCTATTCGAAAATTTCGAATCCGCCTTTAATCACTTGTGTCGTATATACTGAGGAAGGGGTAACTAATTTGTGTTGTTAATATCATTGTTAGTATTTCAAATAATCTATCATCTATTTATCCAATAAAATATACGTAATTTATTAATTTTTCCTTTATGGCGAGTATATCTCACGTTAAAGTGCTTTTTTCTTCGCAGCGTGCATATTTGTCCAGCACGAACTAAGCGTTCTACATTCGGAGGACAAAACGTTACTTTATTTAGAACATTATAATATACTTACCGTCAAAAGAGAGTAAATCTCCGCGTCCTAATTCATCATGGACACCAACAAAGATTCCTTCTAAGTCGGGCGAATCGGACAAATTTCTCGCAATTTGCCATTCGTCTACATCTTCGGGATAAAAAAAGCTGGCACCTTCATGGTCGCATGCTAAAAATGCTTCATCCCACGTACCCACATCATCAGCCCAGTGCAATTTGTAAAATGCGTTATATTCTTCTAAGAATATGTAGTCTCGTCGAAAGAAATTAACGTTATGTGAAGCACTCACAACTGTTATACCTGTAGATAGTTAGTATTTATGATAAAAAATTACAGTGGTGTGACTTTGAATCGCTCCAATTCATGGTTATCAAAGAGGTTACTATGCGATATGCTAGAAAAATGTAATGGCTTCCAATAAATGGCGGTGAACCATCTCTTTTACGCCAGATGTAAAATACTCAAATCGGCAACGAACAGCAGCATCAAAGACGTGAGACGACTGGTATGGAAATGGTCAATCCAAGAACCTCCCTACCATAGCAGAGGCTCATATCTACTTTTATAGGCTGATGATTAGATTAGAAGAAGAATTAGATATAGGAAATTAAATATATTATGTTAAAAGTAATTTGTCATATAAATAGTTTTCAAATAATGTGATGTGAACCTTGCAATGGCTTACCGAGGAAATAGATGAACAATTGATCAAACATCTTGACGTAAAAAGTGAAGACTACGAAACGTGAAGCCAAGTCGCCGCTTAAATATATAACTTTGTTAGCTAACAGTAAAGGGTAATAACCGGCTAATACAGGCTGTGTACATTTTAATTCAAAAAATACTAATATTTACGTGTGGTTGTACATCAATTTGAAAAGATCAAACCCAAATTCCAAAGACGCATGATTGCCAACTGTTCGGTGTGGTAATGGCAAAAAAATGAATCTGCATAATATAACAATAAATTCAAATTGATAAAGTATAAATTGTTACGAAATGATAACAGTAATTGAAATTGATATTTTGTAACGTTCGACGGAGACCAGCCATCTGCACAAGAAAGGATTAGGTGCACGATTTTGTTCGCAAACACAAGTGAGACACCAAAAAAAAAAAGAGAAAAGGTGATGTTATGACTAAAGGAACTTTCAACAGGATACGCTCTGAAGGTAAGTGAACACTGCAGCTCATGAACATCTGCAACCAAATTAAAACAAAGAGCGCTATAGAATGCCTTGTCATCCCTTAGGACTATGTTGAAATACCTCACAGTCTGTTACACTCTCTCTTTATCCAAAGCGGTTTTATAAATTGTAGTCTATACACATTCATGTAAGTTCCTTCAGAACAATTTACATGAGTCGGTACATAAAATACAATAGTTTGTAACACGTCCTCGGACAAGGAGCTTCGTATAATTATGGTTAAAACTTACTTAAGATAAGTTCTTATAACCATTAGATTATACTGGCTCTCTATCTATCACATTTCTATATACGAGTTATCTGATTTGATATCCATCGGAGACTTATGTTAATATATTGTTACGCGCTCCAATGCCTCAAATCGGCGCACTAGCGCCATCTAGTCTCGAACCGAAGAACTAAACTTCTTGAAGTTTAAAACTCGAATTCTCGGTACCTTGCGCGTGTTTACTTGAACATTCTGGATATTTTGCTAATTTATATAAGTAGGCGCTGCAAGATGCGATCGAGGTAGTATTGAATTGGCGATACGAGCGAAGCTTCGGAGCGAAATTAAGTGAATTAGTGTGTTCAATTATTAGTGTTTTAAGATTTAATTTGTTTAAAGTAAATTAAAGTGTTAATTTAGGTAATTTTATCGGCAATTTTTATTGTCACGAACCTCAAGCTCGTAACAATTGGTGTCAGAAGTGGGATAAAATCATGCCGATTTTACCTAAGGAGGAAACGGAGGGTGTCCGTACCCGAAGTCAACGCCAGCAGGAGACGGACCAACGAAGATTTGGTGGTGCAACGCCGCAGACGTCGGAGGGCCAGCCACCGGCTGAAGGCCCGTCGGTAGCTCCTACATCTGCAGCACCTGACTTAGGTGCTCTGATGGTGATGCTGCAGGAGCAGGCTCGCCGACAGGAGAAACAGGCTCGCCGACAGGAGGAACAGGCTCGCCGACAGGAGGAACAGGTCCGTAGGATGGAAGAGCAGCTGCGGGGCGGGCAGGACGAACAGGCCCGCCGACAGGAGGAACAGGCCTGTTTTGAAATGTGGACAGGAGGAACTTTTTATGGAAGGTGCGTTACCAGGGAACGTGTACAGCATTAAGAAGACTGTTCTTCCGCCGAGATCGGAAACGATTGTTCCGGTTAGTCTTCCTCGAAATGCTGGGCAAGCTCACCGTTGTGTACTTGTGGAAAGGGTAAACAATGACCTTCCATGGAAAGTAGCTCGAACCTTGGTTAGGACCACTGATATCTCAGGAGTACGTGTGCTGAACCTTTGCGACCGGGAACATATTATAGAAAAAGGCACACTGATTGGTACTTGTGAGGAAGTGGATTGGTTACGTCGGTGCCAATATATATCGAGTGGGAAGTCCCCAGCAAGGATGCAGAAACGAGAGTGACCACACTTTTGGAAGACTGTCGCAGTGTTCTCTCCCCGAACGAATTGGTCAAGGCGAAGAAGTTGTTACTCAAGTACGCCGATGTATTCTCATCAAACGATGCTGACATATGAAAGACTGGCTTAGTTCAACACAAAATAAACACGGGAGAAGAATTGCCTATCCGTCAGCGGCCAAGACGATTGCCAGTAGCACGTGAAAAGGAAGTGGAAACCTTGATTGAGGGAATGGTGAAGGATGGTGTTATTGAACCTTCATCTAGTCCATGGTGTTCACCAGTGGTGCTGGTGAAGAAGAAGGATGGCAGCATGCGGTTTTGTGTTGACTACCGCCGTCTGAACGACGTTACGAAGAAGGACAGCTATCCCTTGCCCAGAATTGATGACACGCTGGACATGCTTACAGGAGTAAAGTGGTTTAGCACGCTGGATCTAAAAAGTGGCTACTGGCAAGTTGAAATTGACCCTAAGGACAAGGAGAAAACTGCGTTTTCGACGGGAAAGGGTCTGTGGCAATTTAAAGTAATGCCGTTTGGGTTGTGCAATGCTCCAGCAACGTTTGAAAGGCTGATGGAACTTGTACTTACCGGGCTAATTGGCGATGCCTGTCTGGTCTACTTGGATGACATCATCATCATAGGCCGTACGTTTGAGGAACACCTTCAAAACCTGGAACGCGTGCTCATGAAGATTCAGAGTGCCAACCTCAAGTTGAGCCCGAAGAAATGTTCACTATTCCAACGGTAAGTTAACTTTTTGGGGTTTGTAGTATCGGAAGAAGGTCTCCGCACAGATCCAGAGAAAATCGCCGCTGTAAAGGATTCGCCGGTTCCAAAAGACAAGACGCAGGTTAGAGCATTTTTGGGTTTGTGCTCCTATTACCGGCGATTTGTGAAAAACTTTGCAGATATAGCCAAACCTCTGCACAAGCTAACCGAGGAGAAGCGACATTTCTGCTGGGATGAAAGTTGCAATATCGCATTCCAGGAGCTCAAGGACCGTCTGTGCAAAACACCTATTTTGGGATACCCTGATGCCAGCAAAGAATTTATAGTTGACACAGACGCAAGTGATATAGGACTTGGCGGTGTGTTGTCTCAACGGAATGGTGACCAAGAGGTCGTGATAGCGTACTTCAGCAAGTCGTTGTCAAAACCGGAAAGGAACTACTGTGTCACAAGACGCGAATTGCTAGCTGTGGTAAAGTCGTTGCAGCATTTTAGCAAATATCTTCTGGGGCGAAAATTTCACTTACGAACTGACCATGCTGCACTAAAATGGCTATTGCAGTTTAAAAATCCAGAAGGACAAGTTGCGAGGTGGATTGAACTACTGCAGGAATACGACTTCGAGATCGAACATCGCAACGGGAAATCTCATGGCAACGCAGATGCATTGTCAAGAAGACCTTGTCCTGAAGGTTGCAAACATTGTACTAGGCAAGAGAGTAAGGAAGTGGTATCCGTGAGGATGCTCAGGGCAGACCACCTCAGCAACGAGTGGAAGGACAGCTTACAACGTGCACAGCAGGAAGATCCGGACATCAAGCCGATCCTGGAATGGATGAAGGCCAGTGCTCCCAAGCCCAAGTGGAGCGACGTCTCAGCGATGAGTTCGACCACTAAAAGCTATTGGGCCCAGTGGGACAGCTTGCTGCTTCAGGATGGAGTTCTGTGCCGTAAATGGGAAAATGTTCGGGGAGACAGCTGTCATTTACAAATGGTTGTCCCTAAAGCTAAAGTACCGGATGTTCTACAGCTGTACCATAATGATTATTCAGGAGGCCATCTGGGAGTTAAACGAACTCTACTGAAGATCCGAGAACGGTTTTACTGGGTCCACTGTCGAAACGATGTCGAGGACTGGTGTCGCAAATGTACAAGTTGTGCGGCTGTAAAGGGACCTCAGACTCGTAGTAGAGGTGCATTGAAGTTGTACAATGTTGGTGCACCATGGGAGAGAATAGCCATTGACGTGGCGGGGCCGTTTCCGGAGAGTGAAAGCGGTAACAGGTATTTCATGGTTGTGATGGATTACTTCACTAAGTGGCCAGAAGTCTTCGCCATTCCAAATCAAGAAGCTTCAACAGTTGCTGATAAGCTAGTTCATGAAGTCTTCTGTCGTTTTGGTGTACCTTTAGAGATTCACAGCGATCAAGGAAGGAATTTTGAGTCTCAAATATTCCAGGAAACTTGCCGAGTTATGGGTACTCATAAAACAAGAACGACTTCTTATCACCCGCAATCTGATGGAATGGTAGAACGATTTAATCAGACATTGGAGAGGTACCTAGCAAAAGTTGTAGACAATCGGCAACGAGATTGGGACAAGCACATACAACAAAATAAAAGTTTTTGTTGTCATATCGAAGCGCTGTTCACGAAAGTACAGCAGTGACACCAGCTTTCGCAAACTTTGGAAGAGAATTACGGCTGCCTGCAGACCTGATCACCGGGATACCACCTGATGCTCCACGCAGTATAACCGATTATGCAAATGACTTGCGGAACAAAATGAATGACGTTCATGAGCACGTCAGACAATCGGGCCAGCAAATGTCTGAAAAGATGAAAACCCGGTATGACCGCAAAATGAACAACAAAGGGTTCGACGAAGGTTCACTTGTGTGGTTGCACAATCCAGTCCGCAGCAAAGGGAAATCTCCTAAGCTTCAGGCTAAATGGGACGGCCCGTACCGGATTGTGACCAGGATCAACGATGTAACCTACCGGATACAGAAAGGCGCAAGAGGGACTCCTAAGATCGTCCATGTGGATCGCCTAGCGCGTTATTATGGGACCGATAATGCTCGGGACGAGCATGTCTTAGGAGGGGGCAGTGTTACGCGCTCCAATGCCTCAAATCGGCGCACTAGCGCCATCTAGTCTCGAACCGAAGAACTAAACTTCTTGAAGTTTAAAACTCGAATTCTCGGTACCTTGCGCGTGTTTACTTGAACATTCTGGATATTTTGCTAATTTATATAAGTAGGCGCTGCAAGATGCGATCGAGGTAGTATTGAATTGGCGATACGAGCCAAGCTTCGGAGCGAAATTAAGTGAATTAGTGTGTTCAATTATTAGTGTTTTAAGATTTAATTTGTATAAAGTAAATTAAAGTGTTAATTTAGGTAATTTTATCGGCAATTTTTATTGTCACGAACCTCAAGCTCGTAACAAAATTTAAATTTAATTTTAATTTATTTTGGATTGTTTCTGACGGCCCCTCGCAGAACGATAAATTTGCATACATAACAAAACGAAAATGATTCTTAGAAATAGGTAAGGGAATGGTACCATCTCAGATATATATATATATATATATATATATATATATATATATATATATACATATACATATTACGTTATAATTATATTTATTTATTTGTTTTCAAGAATTAAAACAACCTGTATTATTATGTTTAATGTGATAACTGCGCATATTTTATGTAACCATTAGTTTGCTTATATATATGTAGGGTGACTATAATGCCATAACATATTCTGAGGTTAAATTAAAAATTGCTTGCAATGAACAGCTTTACTTCATAGCAATTGCAATTAAAATTCTTACATCTTTTTATATTCTATGTATCTGAAGATATTTGAAGTCCGCCAACTAGTAAAGAGACTGCGCAGTGAACTCATTCCTGCCCTAAATTCCCGGGAAATGTGATGGGGCTTAAGTACAGCTGTGGGACTAAGATGAAAAGAAAATTATAGGCAAAAATACATTAACATATCTTTATATTTGTCATAGTTACTATTACAAACTATCAATAGTTCACTGCTGAAAATAGGCCTTCCCCATCGTAATTTTGATAATTTTATGGTATACATTTTAATGATTTTATTGATTACCTTTTAATAATTTATTTCGTTTACGATGTCGTAAGAGTCAACTTTGAGCAACGGATGGAGCGGAGAAATGATAGCTGTAATGACTTCAGATACATAGCGAGATAATGTGTCTGCCTCGTTGGTTTAGTAGATGTAAATGCTGTTACAGATTCAAAGATCAAAACATTTTCAAAGCAGCCCGAAGTTAGGAAGTTGGCGGTGTTTCACCCCCGTGCCTCGGAATGCACGTACAGTCATTAGTCCTGCACCTGAACTCTCTTCAGTCGAGCCGGATACCGTCCAATTACACTATAAGAGTAAGGAAAGGAGTGGAAAGTGCACATGCGCTTAGGTGAAGGGAGTGGAAAGTGCACATGCGCTTGCGCTTACTTACAGTCCTTTCCTGAGAGTTTACGTGAGAAGTGTCCAAAGTCTAATGAAAGCCAACAACACGGTGTCGTAATAAATAGGTACTCTGACCACAGAGATTGACTAATAAAGCATGCGGTCAATTTAAGTGACAGATTTACTATATCACCATTAGAACGTTGTCCCATTAAAAACGAAAACATTACTATGCCAATATGTCTTTTACTAATTCTGCTGCGATGGAATTTTACTCAACTACACAGAAAACAAATAAACAACCCACAGTAATGAAACAAATTGTTTATCTTTCTTATCTTTGAACTTCTAAAACAATAAATCCCTTGTGGTACTCAGTACACAGTTTGTTATTCGTTATAATAACCCTTTTACTTCAATGTACATGAAGATCATACGGGTCATGAGATGCTTCAAAATATTGATAAGGCCACTTGTATAAAAGGTAAAACTTATTTACTATATTTAGTTTATTTTATTTAAGTTAAAATCCGATCGAATATGAGCCGTGGTAGCTCAGTGGTTAACGCTCGCTGTAAATATAACAGAACGCTAGTAACCCGGGTTCGATCCCCGCCGGCACCAATGAAATTGTTAATTGCAATTTTAAGTGCTGATTTACCACGCGCTCGGCAGTGAAGGAAAAGATCGTGAGGAAACTTGCATGTCTGAGGAATAAGAAAAAAAAATATTTCGAAGACATGTGAAGTTCGTCAACACGCATTTGGGCAGCGCAGCGGACACTTCCTTGCCCTAAATCCTCTCAGAAATGAGGGGAGGCCTGAGCCCAGCAGTGGGACGTATATAGGCTGTAACTTTACTTTACTTTACAGGTGTCCATGGACTCCAGTAACCACTTACTATCTGTAATTTATTATGTCACTTCATACAAAAAGACACATGAATTCTACTAACACATTTTGCGGCACCGTAACTATGTTCACAATTTGAATTAAAAAGGCATATTCACATTAAGGACTACGTGAATTTTTGCATCGTATGTAAGTACTAACTTGTGCATTCATAGCAAAGTGTTAAGTTACATATTATGTGGCATAAAATATGTGTTTAAAATTGTAATGATTGTGATTGAAATTTTGATTTCATACTCGTATATTTAAAGACTAATTATTATACTATAATAGGTACTACATTGGTTTGCGTGTATATTATAAATTCAAAAATTTGCAGTTCATGTTCACCTTTAAGATATAATAAATAGCTCTAGACAATGATATCATTTCGAAAAATCTGAGAACATATCATCGTTTATTTATATTGGCTATACCGTATATATACCGGTAGGCCACGTGTAGGGCGTTCCCCACTAGATGGAGTGACGATCTGGTAAGACATGCAGGAAGTCGATGGATGCAGGTGGCTCAGTACCGTGCTTTGTTTCATTACATGGGGGAGGCCTATGTTCAGCAGCAGACGTTTGAAGGGCTGTAAATACGATATACACTTGAATTTTCCGCCAATAAATTATTGTGGAATTCACTTTCCACTAGGATTCGTAATACTAAAACGGTGTCTATGTTTAAAAGACTTGTTAAAAAGCACTATCATTCAAAAAATAGAATTACAATTTTTTTCAATGTAACATAACGGTGTAAAAAATCAAGGAACGTAGGTACGTTATTTTAAAATATTTAATCAAACTCAAACTCAAACCTTTTATTGCGTCATGAGCCCTGATAGGGCTCAATGCGTATCAATATTATATTATATAACGTTATAGATCAATTTAATTTAATTAATTTAGAAAGATGAATTAAACTTTATTTACTTAAAGTAAACAATACTTTTAGGTTTAATAAACATTGAAATATTTAAAACGACATTAAAGAGGTATACATACTTAATCAAATTAAATATTTATTATTTTTCATCGAAAAACTCTGACAACGAATAGAACTTTTTTCAATTAAATATTTTTATGCTCCCTTTGAAATTTATTCAACGATTCTTCTTTTTGTAGACATGTAGGAATTTTATTACAAAATTTTACACACTTACCATAGGGTTACTGATTTTCCCCCCCGAACGGGTTCCCGCCTTGTCGTGTCGGGGGGCTTAGTAGCCGTGGCTTGGTCTCCCACGGTGAACAAAGAGGAACCCACGTGGCTGGCTCGAGGTGAAGGGCCGGCCTGAGGTGGCCGCTCCGAGTGGGCTTGGGGAGCCCACTTCGGATGTGTGCTGGTGGACTGCAGCGAGTGGGGACTCGCGCGCCCTCTACCGCTGCAGCCGAGGTGGAGTCGCGGAGAAAGAGGAGTGTTGGTATGGCGATGCGCCACTCGCCCTATCCTTCGCGACTCAAACGGGGCCGCACCGTTGATGCGGTGGTGGTGGGGCTGCGGGGGGAGAGGATTGTCGGTATTGCGAGGCGCCGCTCTCCCTACCCTCCGCAGCCGAATCTTGGTTGGCGGCGGAGCCATAGACCAGATCCGCCGCTGGGGTCGGGAAGGCTAGTACTTCTAAGTGCTCGTTTTTCCTGGCCCCATGGCCTTTGTGCATCGGACGCGGGGGGCGTCTGTTGCACAGACGTAATTGGAGGCCGTGGAGGAAGGCGCGCCATGTGTTCTGGTGCGCCTTACCTGGGAAGGAGAACGGGGAGGAATTTTCCTCTCCCGAGGAGGTGCTGCCATGGGGCGGCAGGCGCTAGTAGGGCCGCGGATGTGTGCGAATGCGTTCCCGTAGCCCTGCCAATATGCGACAAAGGTGGAACACCATGGGGTTTTAGTCGGTGCGAGTCCGACATAACCCGTCCTTGCCCCCCGCGAGGCGGGTATGCGTAGGCATTTCCCCATCTAAAAAAAAAAAAGGGTTACTGATTTGATATATAAATATTCTAGTGCGATTTTTATGTACTGACTTATGTTTACTTTTCTAATCTATTGTTACATTTGGTTCACAGTCTTTTATAACCTTAATCAACATTGTTCATTCTTAAGGAATACCATATCAACAGCTTTATATTTAATTGGATTTGTTTAATAATAATACTTTTTATCCCTGCTTTGTTTATTTAAAATTAAATTGCATTTTATTAATTTATTGTATTTCAATTAATGATTTACTCTTGATTTGTTTATTTTATATCTTTGTATTTAAAACTATTAAACAATCATCAAATGCCTTACTTAATTTGATCGATGCTCTAAGTTTTTGTTACAAAATACTTTTAGTTCGCTTATCATAAATCATTTCATGAAATAAACATTTTCATATATTATAACTATTAATTCACTATTCATGAAAATACTATAATAGTTTAAAAAATATAGTTATCGAAAATATTATGAGGTGTATATAAGGCTATTTTAAATTTTATTATTTTGAAACCGTATGTTCATATTTATAATTTGGAATACGGCACACATCCATCACGGTTAAAACAAATTCGGTTCCTTGATCGGATATTATTTGTCGAGGAATATCATAATATTATCTCAAAATAAAATTGTTGATAAAATCCGAGGCCACTGAATTAGTATCCTTATTTTTAAGTGGATAAGCTTCAACATACTTAAATCAGATTGTAGTGTGAGTATATAAACATTACTATCAATATCCTCAGATAAGGGCCCTCCTGTTTTTGCCGCAAATCACGTTTTTCTAAAGTAAAACCAATCAAAACGTTTAAGTACTGAAATGTTTTATTTAACTTGTTTATTTACACCAATTTATCACAGTTACAACATCAAAATGATTTTTTGAAAGTAATTTTCATTTAAAAATCAAAATCTTTAATTTTTCACGATTATTTTTATTAATTTTCAATACGCTCTAGGTTTTATGTATTGAATTTTATGTACACAATTGTTGCAATTTAATATTGCGTATTCCCTCCTCTTACTCGAATGACAGCCTGCATTCGCCGTTTTAATGACCTTATCAAGATTTTGATGATTTCGTAGAGCTGATAACACTATAAATCGGTCATCCCTTTGAGATGTCACCCTATGTCTTCCAGATCCAGATCTTCTTCGATACTGCCCAGTCTTCAGAAACTTTTGGTAAACTCGTCGCACTGCAGAACGGCTTAGATTTGACCTCCTGACCACGACACGTTGACTTAAGCCTTGTTGCAGCAAAGCCACAACTTGGGGCGCCTCAGCTTCAGTAGTGTCCATTATTTTTAGACAAAGTAATCAAAGCTACAGCCTTAGTAAATAAACTTAACGTTATTAACGAGAAATCCCTACAAAAGTCTGTGTCGGACTGAAATAACGGTTCGCATTTGTTCTGACGTAAAACAACGAAATCAGCACTCAACAGTATTTCTGTATAAAAAACTGTAAAGTACCTTCAAGTGCAATTAGAATTACGACAAACAAGGGGTCAAACATCATATCCGACCCTCAAAATAAAAAACAAATGTGTGAAACAGCTTTTAAGTGAAACAATCGATAAATTGCGAATAAAAAATGGGTTTAACTTCCTTGAAATAAAGTTCATTTTTCTTTATTTTTATTGAATGACGGAATTAGTAATAATACAAATAAAACTGCACTCTTAAAAGTCTTATTGCCTTAAGTTACTGTACATTTCAGTTTGTTTTGACTGTATAAATTTAGTGTGACTGTAATTTACGTAGTTATAATTATTTTTGGGACAAAAATGACCTATATTAAAAATTATAAGAATAGATTCAGTAAACGATTCTGAACAAACTACTTTCTCAAAGTGCGTTAATTATGTTACATGTTGTATTTTTCTTTGTATTGTTTGTCATTTGCCTTATACGGCGTGATCACTATTTGGCTATAAATGATAGTTGTTTAATATTACACGTTTTGACCCGCGGCGATCCTTGTGCAACATAATCATGATCAATAGGGATCAAAATACAACTTGCAATCTCAGCCGCGTAAGCGATTTGTTTTAATTTCTAAGTACGTTTAAGAGAACATTTTTTTGATTAGGTCGTATTTTGGTACAAACTTTTAACAATACATTAAATGATATGGTGAATAAAATTAATTTAGCGTAATATTTTATACCTCTAAATATAGATTGTTCATTCAATTTTTATAATACTTTTGCATCGGTACATCGGGAATCTGAGTTTTAACTTATATATTTTTTTATTTCATGATATTTATCATGCAGGTACTTTATAAAAAGCCCATATTTATTTGGGTATTATATAACATTTTCATAACATTCATTTCATTTTATTGGTACATAAATTTTTTATCGTATTATATCAAGGTAAAAGTGTATTTTGGATTGTGCGCACTACTTTGATGCCTTTGCTTAAGTCATTTTAAAAAACTCCAACAATTGTCACGGAGGAAAACTAATTTCATCCTATGATCTATTTTGTCACATCGTCACATGTCACATCGCGTTTGATATTTGTTACATCTGGTGTTATGATCTATTTGTTATTATATATTTATTTTGATGTATTTATTTTCTTCAATAAATTACTTTACCTTCTATACAGGACCCGGCGGTGCGCTTGCATTGTAACAGCGCACCACCTGGCAGGGTCACCATGTAATGTTGGGAGGTTCGGGGAATGAATAATACTCCTAGTGATCTTGAATGTAGATTTAATACTCCCTGAATGTCCCTCAATCTATCGTACATATACATGAGCATACACTACAGTGACAAAATAGTGCAGTACACCTCATGGTAAGTGGATGCTATGGTCTATATACATGTACATCTCTATCTTAGATTATGATTAAGAATCAAATTGCAGATGCGTTGTTACCCTCGAGAACTAAGATGGAATGCCTCGTTTACAGTAAAAAGGGTCTCCGGCTATCTATATTTACCATATGAAGCATAGCAATTTACGCTGGTAGCCTGTGAGAGTGTATTCCTTTCCTTGATGAACCGAACGATTTGTGCTACTACCATAACACCGTGGGTCGAAGTACTACCTTTAAAAAGGATATAAAATAATAAAAGTTTAATCTTCTTTTATACCACCATTTTACGAATATATTAACTCCGTTGTATATTTTATTACAACTAACTTTGATATTAAAATGTTTCAAGCCCACTTGAATACTATAAAAAATTGTGAAACGTAAAATCACTTTTAACTTATCCATGCACAATATCCAGAAATATTACAACATTAACTTGTATAAACTTCTATAAATCAGGCCATGTGGCATGGTCTACAAGGAATAATTTTTAAAGTTAAATCAATTATAGATAAATAATCTTTATACCATGTAGTGGCGATGTAAGTATATCCACTATTCCATACATCCCATGGGTGTCGTTACAGGCGACCGAGGGAAACAGACCAGGAGTTGGGCAGCGGCATTTTTTTATAGGAAAAGGTTGACAAGCGAGTACACAGTCCACCTGATGGTAAGTGGTTGCTGTGGCCCATAGACATCTATATCTATCTCGATTATGAATCAAAATGCAAATGCGTTGTCTCCCGTGAGGACTAAGATAGAATACCTCGTTTCCAGTAAAGAGGGTCTCCGGTTCTCTACACTCACAATACGAAACACAGCAGCATTAAGCTGCTATTTGACGCGGGGATTCTGTGAGATCATGGTCCTTCCCCGGTCTAGCCGACCCATTCGTGCTACAACTATATAATTAATATAGCAGCAGCATTGCTCTACCACGTAAAACGTTCTTCCCACGTACGTACCACGTAATGCATATTCCTAATAACGACTTAAAATAAAAAATAAACTGCGGTGGCCAACCCGCTTACCAAGCATAGCAACTATGACAAATAGCTCCTAATGAGGTTATTTGTTTTAGTTGTAAAAAACACTACGAGACAATTTACGGATGAGTCCTATGTTCAGTAGTGGACTTTAAGAGACTCACACACATCATCCACTTACCATCAGGTGGACTGTGTACTAGTTTGTCACCCTTATTCTATTCTATTCTATTTGATTTAGAAATGCATATAGTTCATATTTTTGTAAGAGAAAGCTTATTTGTTTCAAAATAAATAAAAACCAAAACTTTAGCTTCGTGATGGGTATATCTTACCTTATAATCTAACAAAACTGCACAACTTGGCAAACGATGTTAAGTGTTACGTTACTACAGCTTACAGACACTTGCGACAAAATTCAAACAAAAAACGTTACAGATGAATTATCACCACGAGGATTTTGCTTTAGCAAAAGATTTACAGCATGTGGTTATACCAGCTCTCTTTTCAAACAAAAACACAGCCGTGGGTGAAATAGGTAATATAGTGTTATAAATCCAGAAGAATTAATAGGCAGTGGTGGAGCCCCATCACAAATTAGAAGTGTCACTGGACACCAGTTCTGTCTGTCTTTTGTAATGAATCACAGCATTATATTCACAACTTCTAGTTTCTTACCCGATTTTCTCAAGATGAAAACAGGAAATAACATTTGCCAAATTTCTTTAACTTAACAGATTTTGTTGCGTTTCTCTTACATATTTTTAATAATTTTAGACGTTTTGTTTGCTTTGCAGTACCCATGGTCACGGGGCTTTGAGTATTAATACTTTAAGTCACGGGGGCATTTAAATATTACATCCCGAAGTCGGGGGCTTTAACTTTTCGATGCACATGTCTTAGCATCGGCTTTAGAAACGATGTATGTAAATTCATTGACTTTAGTTTACAAAGTCAGTTGTTACTTTTTTAATTTTATAATAATAAAAGTAAATTTTAACTTTTATTTTATAACCTCAATGCACCAAATGTAATCGAATCTTAATAGAATGAGATTAAATTCACAAACTGATAATCTAACGGTTTGCAATTTTTTCAGTTCGTTGTAACCAAAAACCCTAGTTTAAAATTTACCATATCTACCTAATATACAGAAATTAATATATTATACTGAAGTTGTAACTTAATTTCCTTATTTCCGCGTAATGAAATAAAATGATGTGTCCTGACCAGTTTGAAGAGCACCTCATACCCTTCTTCAATTGCGTGAACTATCCCCGTCACCACAAATCCCAGCACAATCACTTCCAGCACCATCATTCTCAAAACCGCTACACTAGGGACGAGGCGAAACACGTGTCGTATTGTACCCTAACATGAGGTCAGTTCACATTCGGTAAACTAATTCTAAGCCACAAGTTTTCATACCATAATATAATTCTAGAGATGTTTTGTTCAAATTGGAGATCCATGTGTTGAAATAATTATTTAGTGTTCAAATAATTCTATAGTCAGTCTAACATTTATAAATCATAATATTATCATAACCTTTTAACCTGTAAGGTGTTTTTTCATTACATTACGATAGGTACGATTAAGGTAAAGTATAAAAATATATTTCAAAAACCGTTGTCTATTGAATAACATAAAAGGTCTAATAGACAGTTAGGCCGTATTCAGTGCTCTCCTGACGGTCAGGACTGACGTCAGTCTGCCGTAGCTA
Organism: Parnassius apollo; assembly: GCA_907164705.1. Taxonomy (NCBI): domain Eukaryota; kingdom Metazoa; phylum Arthropoda; class Insecta; order Lepidoptera; family Papilionidae; genus Parnassius; species Parnassius apollo. The sequence continues at coordinate 4,120,166 of CAJQZP010000397.1, forward strand.
TCGCCATAGAAACCATGCGTGCATTCAGAGCAGCACTGACCGCGTCCGCATACGCAATACTGACAGAGACGGTCAGTCGAGCGCGTCGGTGCTGCGTACGTCAGGTGACTGACGCGCTATGCAATGCTTCAGAGCATTTAGTGCGTTGCGGAAGCGGGACTCGAACGGACGTTAGCGTGTACAATCATGTCGAAACATAACATCGACACTGAACGTGTGATAACAGAAGTTCGAATAAGACCACCTTTGTGGGATCTATCTCACGATTTATTCAAAGATAAAGATGCCAAGCTTCAAGCATGGTTTGGAGTGTATAAAGCTCTTTTGCCCGATTTTAATGATTTGTCTGAGAATGATAAAAAAGACTTTGGTAAGTAAAAAAATGTGTTTATTAAAAATATTTTTATTGAATATACAAGTATCTAAATAATAACAATCAAAATATAGAATCATCTTGCCACGGAATTGCGCCAACTTCAGAAACAAAGTAATTAGCAAATTTATCTCTCAAAACATCACCGGATCTGACAACCGAGATGTTGTTAGTGTTGGTATTATTTTGAAATCCTTCAATAGTTAGCGTATCCTCAAATTTATAGCCATCTCTTTCTCTAATGTAGTTGTGCAAAATACAACAGGTTTTAACAAGTTTAATAGCATTCGGCAGTGAGTGATTTATTGAGCGTTGGAATATTTTAAATTTATTGGACATTATTCCAAACGTCGATTCAATGTACCTTCTCGCCCGACTTAATCTATAATAAAATATTTTCTTTTTATGTGTCATATTGCTGCGAACATAAGGTCTTAAGACTTTATTCGATATTCCAAACGCTCCATCGCCTATTAGCACATATGGCATTGGTTCAGTGGTATTAGGTAATGGCTTAGCACTTGGTAAATTTAGTTCTCCATTATGTAATTTTGTGTACAAACTAGTATTCTTGAAAATTGTTGAATCAGAGTCTGACCCACACGAACCAACATGTATATATGTAAAACGATACTCTGAATCACACATTGCTAGTAGATTGATGGAAAAATGCTTCTTGTAATTTAAAAATAAGCTACCGCTCTTTTCGGGACAAACAATTCTCACGTGTTTGCCATCTAGGCATCCTACACAATTCGGAAAGTTGGCAACCTGCTCAAATCCTGAAGCAATTTTAAGCCAATCTTCAGGGAACCTAGGGAGCGAAAGACATTCACTGTGAAGCACATTCCAAATAGTCAGGCAAACTTCTCGAACAATGAGACAAATAGTTGATTTGCCAAGTTGATAACTGAAATGTAAGTCCGAAAACGTTTGTCCAGTTCTTAAGTACCTGGAACAAAAAACACAATTTTTTTTTATTTATTATTTACAGAAAAAAGTGTACAACAAAGATGGAGAACTGCGAGAGATGCTTACATGAGATGCAAAAATTCTATGAAATCTGTGAAATCGGGATCGGAAGGCGGAAAGAGAACCAAATACGTATTTTTCAAACATTTACAGTTTCTTGACAAAAAACATGTTGCCGACACCGAAGATTCTATTGAAGAAAATGAAACAAGAGAAGATACACAACAAGATTCAAATTTAGAGTCTCCAATCAATCCACGTTCTACTGAAACAGTATCCACCAATCCAGAAACCCAACCACAGTGTTCCAGCCAAGTTAGACAAGATTCTTCAAACACAACTAAACAATCTAGCTCTACTCCTAACACAAACCCATCAAGGAAGCGTAAAAACGCAAAAACTAATGAAGACAGCTACTTCGATAAAAACATCTTGGAGTTTTTAACAAAAAACAGCGAAATTATTCAAAATGACGATATGGCATTTTTTTATTCTCTTTTACCTTTAACACGGACATTCGACAATCGTCAAAAAGTTATGTTCCGTACTGCAGTAATGAATAAAGCCCTGGAAATTTGTAACTGCCCTTCGTCTATCACTCCTCTTGCTTCACCAATGTATGCATCTACCTCTCGCCCTGAATCTTCTACTTCCAGCATGAATATAGCATCACCAGAATCTCTACCATCAGGATCTCAAGACATAGTTTTGTATTCAGTTGAAGAACCTTCGTCTCAAAATGTAGTGAGAACTAATCAAAATATCGCACATACATCACAAAATTCGGTAATCACATCTTTGTCTGCTTCCAGCTTCAATATACCATCACCAGGATCTCGAGACATAGTTTTGTATTCAGTTGAAGAACCTTCGTTTCAAAACGTAGTGACAACTAATCGTAATTTCGCTTATACGAGCACATCACAAAATTTGGAAAACCCATCATCTGATTTGTCTCAGTATATTAATTTTAAGCAATGACTGACAATCACATGATACTGATAATACTGATTGCATTCCCTAAATTACTTAACTGATTGTATTACCTAAATTACTTATTAAACTTATTAAACTTAGCACATAAACATGTTTAATTTGCCTATTTCATATTTAAAGGTCTCTAATTTCATATTTAAAAGTACTCTATGTAAGGGTGCCAGCCATTCTACCCATCAATTTTATCCAACAAAAAGAGAAAGCTGACTTTTATGTTGATATTATTAGAAAAATGCACTGATATTTTGATCAAAGAAATTTGATGAGTGGAATAGCACCCGACTACGAAAATATTTTCGATTTTATCTTACCTCAATGTCACAGCAAGTCTTTCAACGGGTCGTACTGGAATCCTAAACATGTTATGATGTTTAATATGATCCTGAATTCTTGCCAGCAGTTCATCAAAACTTTTTACTGACATCCCAAAATAATCAGAGAATTTTTCATTATAATTTCTAAGTTTTGAAAACAGAGTACTGAATTCTCCTTCAAGTAGCCTGTTAGCAATAACTGGATGTACGTGATATCTTCTTCGTTTTTTTTTCATTCGTAATCGCCTCAAATAGTAAAGAGTAATTAAACAATTTATAAACGTATACATCACGACTATACCCTGCTGTTCCGTACGGTGGTCAGTGGAGCACTGAATGCATAAAGCCGACTGACGGTCAGTGCGTGCGTACGCACTGACCGTCAGTCCCGACCGTCAGGAGAGCACTGAATACGGCCTAACTATAAACCGTATGCGACGTTGAGAACGATCTCTCTTCGGTCTTGTGAGATTGCCGTCCCATCGGCCTAAAAAATGAGAGAGTAGATAATGCACCTGTGCTTATCCTCACACTTGTGCAATATAATCTCATCCTGTGCTGGCTTGCTGATTGGATGGCTAGCCTCTGTTTAGACTGACCACTGTGACCGAAATTCGTCCTGAAAGACATTATTATTATTTTTATAGTGGTACGGCGGTAAGGTCCCGGGTTCGTTTCCGGGGATTTTGACCTTGAAAATTTGTATGTGAGGTTAACTATAGGTGGACTGTATGTGCGTGGTTCTCTATAACCAAACAAGATGGCTGACGTGGCACGTGGCAGACTTTGGACAATGCACTTGCTATGACCTAATTTGTTATATCCAGCCGGTACCTTTATACAGGAACTAATATGAGCTGCTAAGAGAAGGACACAACAAAGAAAAAAAATCAAAAGAACAGCTTATTTTAATTTAAAGAGGAAAGCACTTACTGGAAAGCACCATAGGTTTTAAATAAACTTTACAGCAGTGTGTAAAAACAGGATTTGATAATTCCAATACAAAATGTATTGAAATTAATAATAAAAAGGATATATTAATCCTCTTTTTACCTACTACTGAATAAAAATGTAATGGGATTTTTACACACATTTAGGTTTTTTAAAAATAATATACAAAATACTTAAAACGTAAAATAACAATTTATGGGCTTTTAAACAACTTTACCAAGGTTGCTGTATAATAATGTAGCTTTTAACATCTCTACATTTAGGTCGTGACTTTTAAAGTAGAACGTTGAACGTCGAAAAATCGTGCTGAATTTTATTTATGGCGTCGGAATTGCGTTCAATATCAAGTCGAAAAAGTAAATCATAAAATTATCAGGGAGCAATTAGTTTTTTTACAAGTATTTATTTTATTATAAATTATAACAAGCTCTTATTTAACTTGCAATGTTTGTATGTTTGTTAAGGTCAAATCTTGCAACTGAATTTTAAAACAGTTATTAAACAGATTGAGTTGAAGTTTTGCATACACGTTTAGTTTGGATGACAATTGGATGACAAAATAAATTAAGCTAAGTGACGTTATTCTAAATGCGATATCAATCCGATCCCATATACGCCATATAGGGTCGACCCAGACGTACCACAAACACACCACATCGCAGCGACAAAATGTGGTCATGTGTGAATAGTGTCACTGCAGCTTCTCGCAGTTGCGTTGTGGTTGCGTTGCAACCCTAGTCATGGCGTCGTCTCATGTCCTGCCGTTGCTCGTTGGCTAAGGATAGAGGGGTAAGCCCTTTATCACTAGAAATGACGACATTATAGAATGGATCATCCGATCTCGCCAAGAAGTATTGACGGAGACTGCACTCTTCGCGATTATGCATGGTGAGCGCGCTCAAGAAGCCACGCCCACCATGCTTTCGCGGCAAGTACAGCCTCATTACCGACGATCTCGGATGATGCATCCTGTGGGATGTCATGGTAGTGCGGACTTTTCTATCCAGGGCGTTAAGTTCAGTCTGAGTCCACCTGAGTATGCCAAAGGTATACATGAGGACAGGCATGATCCAGCCGTTATATGCGTGTGTCTTATTCACACCGGACAAAATGCTGTTAAGCACTTTGGTCAAGCGTGCATAAAACACGTCGCAAACTGACTGTTTCATACCAGCCTCATCGATACCGATGTTCTGTGACATACCCAGGTATCGGTATGTTTCAGCCTCGGAAAGGGTCCTTAAGTTGACGGGCATAGATAAGTCTATGCCCTCAGAGTTAGCAACCCTCCCCCCTTTCAACATGGAGGACCGCACACTTATCCGTTCCCAGCTCCATTCCAATAGAATTGCTAAATTCACAAGTGATGTTTAGCAATTCCATAAGATGGGAGCGACTGGAGGCGAATAACTTGAGGTCATCCATATAGAAAAGGTGGGTCACTTTTGTACCTCCTTTCCGAAGCTGAAACCCCTCCCGGAGCCCTCCAGTAAAGTACTGAGAGGGTTCAGGGAGAGGCAAAACCAGATTGGACTCAGACAATCGCCCTGGAAGATACCCCTTCTTATCCTTATGTGGTTCTCCGCAGCCATCATCCGCTCGCCCAGATAGCAAAGGATCGTACTCCATTGCCCCATACAATGCTCGAGGAAGTCTCGAACTGTACAGTCAATCTTGTACAGCTCGAGGACCCTCTTTAGCCATGTATGGGGCACCGAATCAAATGCCTTTCTGTAGTCTATCCAGGCGGCGGAGAAGTTCCGACAGTTGCGTTTCACCACTTTACCAATGACCGCGTCAATGAGGAGTGGTTCCTTGGTTTTACGACCGCCGCCCCGACATCCATTTTGAGCGCGCGACATCACCTGATTTGAGACCAGGTGACGAATGATTCTCGCGCTCAAAATGGACGTTAGTGTCTTGTATATAGTGGGTAGACACGTGATGGGGCGGTATTTGCTCGGGTCTGTGGTATCCTGATCTTTAGGAACCAAGTGAGTGATCCCAGTAGTGAAGAGGCTCGGGAGCGACTTCTGGTCGAGAGCCTCTTGAAACTGTCAGGTGAGCACAGCGTGACACACTATGAACCCCTTCAGCCAGTAATGATGCAGCCCGTCGAGCCCCGGACTTTTCCAGTTCGGGGCCCTACGGATCGCGTCAGCACGTCTTCCGGCGTTATGGTGATGGGGTCCATAGGCGTAACACTCGCACCCTGGCTCGCCACAACTTCCATCCAAGGGCCCTGGCTGTGGTTTACGGGCTCTGACCACAGGCCACGACAGAATGCGATAATGTCAGCCTGATCCGGTCCTTGGCCCGCTCCACATACCTTTGGTCGCTCCAATGATTTATAGAGCCTCTTCTGATCACTCTGGAAGAGACGATTCTGGTTGAACCGCCTTGACCTCTCGGTAAATCGTCGAATCCCCTTCCCCCAAGCAGCGATCTTTTGCTTCAGGTCGTCTATGCGCTCCGTTAGTTTCTGCGTGATATCCGGCTGGGATAAACTGATATTTGTCCCAGCAAACGCCATCCTAACGGTGCGCACAATCCTCGGTCTATTATTACCCGACCTGAAGCTTGTCAGTCTGCTGATAAGGGCCCTTGCCTTTGCGATACGGTCCTCGATGCTTTTTCTCTAGGCTGGGATGGCGCTACTTTGTGTAGTAGCGCGTCCAGTCATGGGAAGTTTGGCGCCAATAATACGGAAAACTGCCACTGCGGCGCCAAAGAGAATCGAGTCCGTCTCGCAAAGGTCCTGGCTGGCTTCCAAATAGGTCACCAGCATTGGGTTAAGAGCCCTCACGACAGCCCGAATTCGCTTGCTTAGGGGTATGCGGGGAAGTCGCGGTCGATTTTCGAGAGGGGTGCTGCGCGTTTCCAAAATCGCCTCTTCCAATATACTCCTCATTTGCTCTAGTTCATGGGAGACTATTTCATCATCGTTCGAATCAACCACAACTGGAAGATCCATGGCGGCTTCCACTTGTGGATGCTGGTCTGTCGGATGTGGAGCTGAATCTCCAGCCATAGCCGATTCATTCAACGATGGAATAGCCTCACGTCGTAGTCGTTCGAGTTCGGCATCATCAAATATTTTCTATTTATTATAAAATGGATGATGGCACAGAAAGGAACCATATGCAAAGGGCCGCTGCCTGGGGGTCGCCGGGGCGCGTCTGGAGCTGGCGCTGGACGCGGCAGCATGCGGGCCGCCAGCCGAGCGCGAGGAGCTGCACGATCACCTAGCAGCCCCTCGCATCCATCATCCCCACCAGAAGGCTTGGTGTCGGCTGGGTCTTTTCGGACTCAGCAAGCGGCACCCGCCGCTGGTGGAGCACGTCGCATGCGTTGGACAAAATTTATGAACGAAAACGCATTGCGAGCGTACTATAGGGCGAAAGGGGAAGAAACTGTGGGAATAGCGTATAGGGCTCGGATGCATTGCTTTTTTGCAGAGCTGGAGCCTTCTATCCCCGTCACGGAACAAAACCTGGCAGACCAAGTTCGGTACATCATGCGCTCGAAAATATTTGATGATGCCGAACTCGAACGACTATTATTGTGGGTTATCCATTAACGCTCCTTTTAGGGTTTTAAGATGTGGCAGCGGCTGATCGCAAGATGCCGCTCTTTTGTTTAAATTGTGAGGTAGCGACGTACTATCGCTGTCGTATCCAAAATTACGGCTTTTTGAATTTTGTTCCTCACCCTCACTGAAATGCCCATCTTAGCTAAATTGTCAGTAAGGGATTTAGGAACAACTCCCGTGGTAGAGAGAATCAGCGGGACGATAAGTACCTGCTGCTGTCGCCTTAACTGTCGGATTTCTTCAGCTAACCGCTGGTACTTCGACTATTATTATTATTATTATTTGTGGTATCTATATAGTTTTCTCATCTGGTTGGGTTATATAAATATATAATTATAAATTAAAATGAAGTGATAAATATACATAAATATCAATAAAATAAAATAAATACAAAAATACATAAATAAATAAAAGCCCAACCAGATGGAAGCCCTCGGCAGGGGAGACAAAACGGCCGAGGGTTGGGAGGAAAGGGAAAGAAACCGGCGGACGATGCGGGCGGTATTGAGAAACACCGCCTTTTGCATTTGAGCCCGGAGCGGTCCGTCACGGAGTCCCAGTCGCCTCAGATGACCCGAGAGGCTAACTGGGATTAGCCCATTCGCAGAGACGACTACGGGAATAATTTCGGCCGGCAGACCACTCCACATATCGGTCACCTCGTGAGCCAGGTCCAGATATTTTGTTCGTTTATCTGTTTCGGCTTTCACGAGGTTCTCGTCATACGGAATGGTAATGTCGACCAAAAATATCCTTGACTGTGCCCGGTCCATCAGCACAATATCAGGCTTTTTCGCAAGAACAGTCCTGTCTATGATGATGTCCCGGTCCTAGTAGAGCCTAGCGCGGTCATTTTCGAGCACGGTTATTATTATTATTATTATTATGTGTGGGGTATCTATATAGTTTTCTCATCTGGTTGGGATGTATAAATATATAATTATAAACGAAAATGAAAAGACAAATATACATAAATATCAATAAAATAAAATAAATACGAAAATACATAAATAAATAAAAGCCCAACCAGATGGAAGCCCTCGGCAGGGGAGACCAAACGGCCAAGGGTTAGGGTGAAAGGGAAAGAAACCGGCGGACGATGCGGGCAGTATCAAGGAGCACCGCCTTCTGCATTTGAGCCCGGAGCGGTCCGTCACGGAGTCCCAGTCGCCTCAGATGACCAGAGAGGCTAACTGGGATTAGCCCATTCGCAGAGACGACTACAGGAATAATTTCGGTCGGCAGACCACCCCACATGTCGGTCACCTCGTGAGCCAGGTCCAGATATTTTGATTGCTTATCTGTTTCGGCTCTTATTATTCTTATGTGGGGTATCTATATAGTTTTCTCATCTGGTTGGGATGTATAAATATATAATTATAAACGAAAATGAAAACATAAATATACATAAATATCAATAAAATAAAATAAATATAAAAAATACATAAATAAATAAAAGCCCAACCAGATGGAAGCCCTCGGCAGGGGAGACCAAACGGCCGAGGGTTAGGGGGAAAGGGAAAGAAACCGGCGGACGATGCGGGCGGTATCGAGGAGCACCGCCTTCTGCATTTGAGCCTGGAGCGGTCCGCCACGTAGTCCCAGCCGCCTCAGATGATACGAAAGGCTGACTGGGATTAGCCCGTTTGCAGAGACGACTACAGGAATAATTTCGGTCGGCAGACCACTCCACATGTCGGTCACCTCGTGAGCCAGGTCCAGATATTTTGTTTGCTTATCTGTTTCGGCTTTCACGAGGTTCTCGTCATACGGAATGGTAATGTCGACCAAAAATATCCTTGACTGTGCCCGGTCCATCAGCACAATATCAGGCTTATTCGCAAGAATAGTCCTGTCTGTGATGATGGCCCGGTCCCAATAGAGCCTGGCGCGATCATTTTCGAGCACGGCTTCCGGCAAGTACTTGTAATACGGCAATTTCCGATCCACGAGACTGTATTTTAGAGCGAGCTCCTGGTTAAGAATTCTGGCTACTAGGTTGTGCCTGTGCAAGTACTCAGAGTTAGAAAGCGCCGAACAACCGGAGATGACATGCCTAAGTGACTCACCGGGATGGCGACAAGCTCGACAGATGTCCACGGTGCCATCCTTTAGGATGTATCTCCGATAGTTGTTGGTCTTAATAACCTGATCCTGTATTGCACAGACAAAACCCTCGGTTTCCCCGAAGAGATCACCAAAGCGTAGCCAGTGGAGGGAGGCTACTGTGTCTACGAAAGGCTCATGTAGAGCCTTGTAGAACCTCCCGTGGAGCTCCTTCTCCTTCCATACGGTCTCCCGGTCGGAAATGCTCTGCACTGCCGGGTCTTGCCATTGCTCGTTGGCTAAGGATAGAGGGGTAAGTCCTTTATCACAAGAAATGACGTCCTTATAGAAAGGATCATCCGATCTCGCCAGGAAGTAATCACGGAGGCTGCACACTTCGCGATTATGCATGGTGAGCGCGCTCAAGAAGCCACGACCACCATGCTTCCACGGCAAGTACAGCCTCATTACCGACGCTCTCGGATGATGCATCCTATGGGACGTCATGGTAGTGCGGCCTTTTCTGTCCAGGGCGTTAAGTTCAGTCTGAGTCCACCTGAGTATGCCAAAGGTATACATGAGGACAGGCATGACCCAACCATTATATGCGTGTGCCTTATTCACACCGAACAAAAGGCTGTTAAGCACTTTGGTCAAGCGTGCATAAAACACGTCGCAAACTGACTGTTTCATACCAGCCTCATCGATACCGATGTTCTGTGACATACCCAGGTATCGGTATGTTTCAGCCTCGGAAAGGGTTCTTAAGTTGACGGGCATAGATAAGTCTATGCCCTCAGAGTTAGCAACCCTTCCCCTTTCAACATGGAGGACCGCACACTTATCCGTCCCCAGCTCCATTCTAATAGAATTGCTAAATTCACACGTGATGTTTAGCAATTCCATAAGATGGGAACGACTGGAGGCGAATAATTTGAGGTCATCCATATAGAAAAGGTGGGTCACTTTTGTACCTCCTTTCCGAAGCTGAAATCCCCTCCGGGAGCCCTCCAGTAAAGTACTGAGAGGGTTCAAAGAGAGGCAGAACCAAATTGGACTCAGACAGTCGCCCTGGAATATACCCCTTCTTATCCTTATGCGGCTTTCCGCAGCCGTCATCCGCTCGCCTAGATGACAGAGGATCGTACTCCACTGCCCCATACACTGCTCGAGGAAGTCTCGAACTGTACAGTCAATCTTGTACAGCTCGAGGACCCTCTTTAGCCATGTATGGGGCACCGAGTCAAATGCCTTTCTGTAATCTATCCAGGCGGCGGAGAAGTTCCGACGGTTGCGTTTCACCACTTTGCCAATGACCGCGTCAATGAGGAGTGGTTCCTTGGTTCCACGACCGCCGCCCCGACATCCATTTTGAGCGCGCGACATCACCTGATTTAAGTCCAGGTGACGAGCGATTCTTGCGCTCAAAATGGATGTTAGTGTCTTGTATATGGTCGGTAGACACGTGATGGGGCGGTATTTGCTCGGGTCTGTGGCACCCTGATCTTTAGGAACCAAATGAGTGATCCCAGTAGTGAAGAGGCTTGGGAGCGACTTCTGGTTGAGAGCCTCTTGAAACTGTCGGGCGAGCACAGAGTGACACACCATGAACCCCTTCAGCCAGTAGTGATGCAGCCCGTCAAGCCCCGGACTTTTCCAGTTCGGGGCCCTACGGACCGCCTCAGCTACGTCATCCGGCGTTATGATGACGGGGTCCATGGGCGTAATACTCGCACACTGACTCGCCACAACTTCCGTCCAAGGGCCCTCGTTGTGGTTTACGGGCTCTGACCACAGGCTGCGCCAGAATGCGACCATGTCGGCCTGATTTGGTGCAGGGCCCGTTCCACTTACTATTGGTCGCTCCAATGATTTATAGAGCCTCTTCTGATCACTCTGGAAGAGACGATTCTGGTTGAACCGTGTCGACCTCTCGGTATATCGCCGAATCCGCTTTCCCCAAGCAGCTATTCTTTGCTTCAGGTCGTCTATGCGCTCCGTCAGTTTTTGCATTATATCCGGCTGGGACAAACTAACATTTGTCCCAGCAAACGCCATCCTGACGGTGCGCACAATCCTTGGCCTGGTATTGCCTGACCTGAAGCATATCAGTCTGCCGATGAGGGCCCTAGCCTTTGCGATACGTTCTTCAATTCTTATTCTCCAGGCTGGGATAGCACTACTTTGTCCAGTAGCGCGTCCAGCCGTGGAAAGTTTGGCACCTATAATACGGCAGACTGCCAGTGCGGCGCCAAAAAGAATTGAGTCCGTATCGCAAAGGTCCCGGCTGGCTTCCAAATAGGTAACCAGCATTGGGTTCAGAGCCCTCACGACAGCCCGATTCCGCTTGCTTAGGGCTAAGCGGGGGAAGTCGCGGTCGATTTTCGAAAGTCGTACTGCGCGTTTCCACAATCGCCTCTTCTAATGTACTCCTCATTTGCTCTAGTTCCAGTTCCTGGGCGACTGTTCCATCATCGTTTGAATCAACCACAACTGGCGTATTCACGGCGGCATCCACATTTGCCGTTTGCTCAGTAAGTTGTGACGCCGCATCCTCAGCCGCAGCATTTTCACCCGATGAAGGAACAGCCTCACGTCGTAGCCGTTCGAGTTCGGTGACATCAAATGTATTTGAGCGCAAGATATACCGAACTCGGTCTGCCAGGTTTTGCTCGGTGACGGTTACAGATGGCTCCAGCTCAGCAAAAAGTCGATGCATCCTTGCCCGATACGCAAAACCTCCAGTTTCTCCCCCCTTTCGCCCTAAAATACGCCCGCAATGCGTTGCTGTTCATCTGGGTTGTCCAACGCATGCGGCGTACTCCACCAGTGGCGGGTGCCGATTGCTGAGCCCGCGAAGACCCTGCCGACACCAAGCCAGCTGGTGGGGATGATGGATGCGAGGAGCTGCTGGGTGGTCGTGCAGCACCTCGCGCTCGGCTGGCGGTTCGCATGCTGTCGCGTCCAGCGCCAGCTCCAGACGCGCCCTGGCGACCTCCAGGCAGCGGCCCTTTGCGCGTTCCATTTGATTCCATCATCCATTTTAGGGCGTCATTTAGCGGGAGACGCCCAGACCCGGCGCCGTTTCATGGTTAGGCCATGTGCACAAGCGGGCCTTGGCACCTTTAATTTTTGCCGAGGCACGGCACTAACACCTCTTGGCAAGATGCTGACTGACTGCACCGACGTAGCAGTTTTGTCACATAACCGTTATATCAGCGGGCGATGGGGTCGTCACTTCCCTACGCCTCATTATTATTATTATTATTATTTTAGGGGTATCTGTATAGTTTTCTCATCTGGTTGGTTTCTATAAATATATAATTATGAATTAAAATGAAAAGATAAATATACATAAATATCAATAAAATAAAATAAATACAAAAAATACACAAATAAATAAAGATCCAACCAGATGGAAGTCCTCGGCAGAGGAGACCAAACGGCCGAGGGTTAGGAGGAAAGGGAAAGAAACCGGCGGACGATGCGGGCGGTATCGAGAAGCACCGCCTTTTGCATTTGAGCCCGGAGCGGTCCGTCACGGAGTCCCAGTCGCCTCAGATGACCCGAGAGGCTGACTGGGATTAGCCCATTCGCAGAGACGACTACAGGAATAATTTCGGCCGGCAGACCACCCTACATATCGATCACCTCGTGAGCAAGGTCCAGATATTTTGTTTGCTTGTCTGTTTCGGCTTTCACGAGGTTCTCGTCATACGGAATGGTAATGTCGATCAAAAATATCCTTGACTGTGCCCGGTCCATCAGCACAATACGAGTATCAGGCTTATTCGCAAGAATAGTCCTGTCTGTGATGATGGCCCGGTCCCAGTAGAGCCTGGCGCGATCATTTTCGAGCACGGATTCCGGCAAGTACTTGTAATACGGCAATTTCCGATCCACGAGACCGTATTTCAGAGCGAGCTCCTGGTGTAGAATTCTGGCTACTAGGTTGTGCCTGTGCAAGTACTCAGAGTTAGAAAGCGCCGAATAACCGGAGATGACATGCCTAAGTGACTCCTCGGGATGGCGACAAGCTCGACAGACGTCGACAGTGCCATCCTTTAGGATGTATCTCCGATAGTTGTTGGTCTTTATAACCTGATCCTGTATTGCACAGACAAAACCCTCGGTTTCCCCCGAAGAGATCACCGAAACGTAGCCAGTTGAGGGAGGCGGCTGTATCTACGTGAGGCTCATGTTGAGCCCTGTAGTACCTCCCATGGAGCTCCTTCTCCTTCCATACGGTCTCCCTGTCGGAAATGCTCTGTACTGCCGGGTCTTGCCATTGCTCGTTGGCTAAGGATAGAGGGGTAAGTCCTTTATCACAAAAATAACGTCATTATAGAATGGAAGATACCCCTTCTTATCCTTATGTGGTTCTCCGCAGCCATCATCCGCTCGCCCTGATAACAGAGGATCGTACTCCACTGCCCCATACACTGCTCGAGGAAGTCTCTAACTGTACAGTCAATCTTGTACAGCTCGAGGACCCTCTTTAGCCATGCATGAGGTACCGAGTCGAATGCTTTTCTGTAGTCTATCCAGGCGGCGGAGAAGTTCCGACGGTTGCGTTTTACCACTTTGCCAATGACCGCGTCAATGAGGAGTGGTTCCTTGGTTCCACGACCATCGCCCCGACATCCATTTTGAGCGCGTGACATCACCTGATTTAGCTCCAGGTGACGAGTGATTCTCGCACTCAAAATGGATGTCAGTGTCTTATATATAGTGGGTAGACACGTGATGGGGCGGTATTTGCTCGGGTCTGTGGTATCCTGATCTTTAGGAAACAAGTGAGTGATCCCAGTAGTGAAGAGGCTCGGGAGCGACTTCTGATCGAGAGCCTCTTGATACTGTCGGGCGAGCACAGCGTGACACACTACGAACCCCTTCAGCCAGTAATGATGCAGCCCGTCGAGCCCCGGACTTTTCCAGTTCGGGGCCCTACGGACCGCCTCAGCCACGTCTTCAGGCGTTATGGTGACGGGGTCCATAGGCGTAACACTTGCACTGTGGCTCGCCACAACTTCCATCCAAGGGCCTTCGCTGTGGTTTACGGGCTCTGACCACAGGCCACGCCAAAATGCGACAGTGTCAGCCTGATCCGGTCCTGGGCCCGCTCCACATACCTCTGGTCGCTCCAATGATTTATAGAGCCTCTTCTGATCACTCTGGAAGAGACGATTCTGGTTGAACCGCCTTGACCTCTCGTTAAATCGTCGAATCCGCTTCCCCCAAGCAGCGATTTTTTGCTTCAGGTCATCTATGCCCTCCGTTAGTTTTTGCGTGTTACGCGGTTGGAACAAACTGATATTTGTCCCAGCAAACGCCATCCTAACGGTGCGCATAATCCTCGGTCTATTATTACCCGACCTGAAGCTTGTCAGTCTGCCGATAAGGGCCCTTGCCTTTGCGATACGGTCCTCAATTCTTTTTCTCCAGGCTGGGATGGCGCTACTTTTTTGAGTAGCACGTCCAGCCACTGGAAGTTTGGCGCCAATAATACGGCATACTGCTAGTGCGGCACCAAAAAGAATTGAATCCGTCTCGCAAAGGGTTATTATTATTATTTGGAGTATCTATATAGTTTTCTCATCTGGTTGGGTTCTATAAATATATAATTATAAATGAAAATGAAAAGATAAATATACATAAATATCAATAACATAAAATAAATATAAAAGTATATAAATAAATAAAAGCCCAACCAGATGGAGGCCCTCGGCAGGGGCGACCAAACGGCCGAGGGTTAGGGGGAAAGGGAAAGAAACCGGCGGACGATGCGGGCGGTATCGAGGAGCACCGCCTTCTGCATTTGAACCTGGAGCGGTCCGCCACGTAGTCCCAGCCGCCTCAGATGACCCGAGAGGCTGACTGGGATTAGCCCGTTTGCAGAGACGACTACAGGAATAATTTCGGTCGGCAGACCACCCCACATGTCGGTCACCTCGTGAGCCAGGTCCAGATATTTTGTTTTCTTGTCTGTTTCGGCTTTCACGAGGTTCTCGTCATACGGAATGGTAATGTCGACCAAAAATATCCTTGACTGTGCCCGGTCCATCAGCACAATATCAGGCTTATTCGCAAGAATAGTCCTGTTTGTGATGATGGCCCGGTCCCAATAGAGCCTGGCGCGATCATTTTCGAGCACGGCTTCCGGCAAGTACTTGTAATACGGCAATTTCCGATCCACGAGACCGTATTTCAGAGCGAGCTCCTGGTTAAGAATTCTGGCTACTAGGTTGTGCCTGTGCAAGTACTCAGAGTTAGAAAGCGCCGAACAACCGGAGATGACATGCCTAAGTGACTCACCGGGATGGCGACAAGCTCGACAGATGTCGACGGTGCCGTCCTTTAGGATGTATCTCCGATAGTTGTTGGTCTTAATAACCTGATCCTGTATTGCACAGACAAAACCCTCGGTTTCCCCGAAGAGATCACCAAAGCGTAGCCAGTGGAGGGAGGCTACTGTGTCTACGAAAGGCTCATGTAGAGCCTTGTAGAACCTCCCGTGGAGCTCCTTCTCCTTCCATACGTTCTCCCTGTCGGAAATTGTCTGCACTGCCGGGTCTTGCCATTGCTCGTTGGCTAAGGATAGAGGGGTAAGTCCTTTATCACTAGAAATGACGTCCTTATAGAATGGATCATCCGATCTCGCCAGGAAGTAATTACGGAGGCTGCACACTTCGCGATTATGCATGGTGAGCGCGCTCAAGAAGCCACGCCCACCATGCTTTCGCGGCAAGTACAGCCTCATTACCGACGATCTCAGATGATGCATCCTGTGGGATGTCATGGTAGTGCGGACTTTTCTATCCAGGGCGTTAAGTTCAGTGCGAGTTCGTCTGAGTATGCCAAAGGTATACATGAGGACAGGCATGATCCAGCCGTTATATGCATGTGTCTTATTCACACCGGACAAAAGGCTGTTAAGCACTTTGGTCAAGCGTGCATAAAACACGTCGCAAACTGACTGTTTCATACCAGCCTCATCGATACCGATGTTCTGTGACATACCCAGGTATCGGTATGTTTCAGCCTCGGAAAGGGTCCTTAAGTTGACGGGCATAGATAAGTCTATGCCCTCAGAGTTAGCAACCCTCCCCCTTTCAACATGGAGGACCGCACACTTATCCGTTCCCAGCTCCATTCCAATAGAATTGCTAAATTCACAAGTGATGTTTAGCAATTCCATAAGATGGGAGCGACTGGAGGCGAATAACTTGAGGTCATCCATATAGAAAAGGTGGGTCACTTTAGTACCTCCTTTCCGAAGCTGAAATCCCCTCCCGGAGCCCTCCAGTAAAGTACTGAGAGGGTTCAGGGAGAGGCAAAACCAGATTGGACTCAGACAATCGCCCTGGAAGATACCCCTTCTTATCCTTATGTGGTTCTCCGCAGCCATCATCCGCTCGCCCAGATAGCAAAGGATCGTACTCCATTGCCCCATACAATGCTCGAGGAAGTCTCCAACTGTATAGTCAATTTTGTACAGCTGGAGGACTCTCTTTAGCCATGTATGGGGCACCGAGTCGAATGCCTTTCTGTAGTCTATCCAGGCGGCGGAGAAATTCCGACGGTTGCGTTTCACCACTTTGCCAATGACCGCGTCAATGAGGAGTGGTTCCTTGGTTCCACGACCACCGCCCCGGCATCCATTTTGAGCGCGTGACATCACCTGATTTAGCTCCAGGTGACGAGTGATTCTCGCGCTCAAAATGCATGTCAGTGTCTTATATATGGTGGGTAGACACGTGATGGGGCGGTATTTGCTCGGGTCTGTGGTATCCTGATCTTTAGGAACCAAATGAGTGATCCCAGTAGTGAAAAGGCTCGGGAGCGACTTCTGATCGAGAGCCTCTTGAAACTGTCGGGCGAGCACAGCGTGACACACTACGAACCCCTTCAGCCAGTAATGATGCAGCCCGTCGAGCCCCGGACTTTTCCAGTTCGGGGCCCTACGGACCGCCTCAGCCACGTTTTCAGGCGTTATGGTGACGGGGTCCATAGGCGTAAAACTTGCACTCTGGCTCGCCACAACTTCCATCCAAGGGCCCTCGCTGTGGTTTACGGGCTCTGACCACAGGCCACGCCAAAATGCGACAGTGTCAGCCTGATCCGGTCCTGGGCCCGCTCCACATACCTCTGGTCGCTCCAATGTTTTATAGAGCCTCTTCTGATCACTCTGGAAGAGACGATTCTGGTTGAACCGCCTTGACCTCTCGCTAAATCGTCGAATCCGCTTCCCCCAAGCAGCGATTTTTTGCTTCAGGTCATCTATGCGCTCCGTTAGTTTTTGCGTGATATCCGGCTGGAACAAATTGATATTTGTCTCAGCAAACGCCATCCTAACGGTGCGCATAATCCTCGGTCTATTATTACCCGACCTGAAGCTTGTCAGTCTGCCGATAAGGGCCCTTGCCTTTGCGATACGGTCCTCAATTCTTTTTCTCCAGGCTGGGATGGCGCTACTTTTTTGAGTAGCACGTCCAGCCACGGGAAGTTTGGCGCCAATAATACGGCATACTGCCAGTGCGGCGCCAAAAAAGAATTGAATCCGTCTCGCAAAGGTCCCGGCTGGCTTCCAAATAGGTCACCAGCATTGGGTTAAGAGCCCGCACGACAGCCCGATTTCGCTTGCTAAGGGGTATGCGGGGAATTCGCGGTCGATTTTCGAGAGGCATGCTGCGCGTTTCCAGCATCGACTCTTCCAATATGCTCCTCATTTTCTCTAGTTCGTGGGAGACTATTCCATCATCGTCTGAATTAGCCACAAATGGAATGTTGACGGCAGCATCCACATATGCAGTTTGTTGCGCATCTAGTGGCGCCGCATTCCCAGCCGTAGCATTTCCATTCGATGAAGGAATAGCCTCACGTCGTAGTCGCTCGAGTTCGGCGTCACCAAATATGTTGGAGCGCAGGATGTACCTAACTCGGTCTGCCAGGTTTTGCTCAGTGACGGATAGAGATGGCTCCAGCTCTGCAAAAAAGCAATGCATCCGAGCCCGATACGCCAAACATCCAGTTTCTTCCCCTTTTGCCCTAAAATACGCCCGCAGTGCGTTTTCATTCATTGATTTAGACCAACGCATGCGACGTGCTCCACCAGCGGCGGGTGCCGATTGCTGAGTCCGAGAAGACCCAACCGACACCAAGCCTTCTGGTGGGGATGATGGATGCGGGGGGCTGCTAGGTGGTCTTGAAACACCCCGCGCTCGGCTGGCGGCCCGCATGCTGTCGCGTCCAGCGCCAGCTCCAGACGCGCCCTGGCGACCTCCAGGCAGCGGCCCTTTGCGCACTATCTTTTCTCCATCATCCGTAATATGGGCGTCCATTAACGGGAGACGCCCAGGCCCGGCACCGTATCGTGGACGGCCATAAGCACAAACGGGCCTTTGCACCCTGAATTCTGCCGAGGCACGGCGCTCACACCTCTCGCAAGGCGCTGACGACTGCGTTGACGTAGCAGTTTTGTCACTTAACTGTTACGTCAGCGGGCGATGGGGTCGTCAATTCCCTACGCCATATTATTACTACATATTATTACATTATTATTATTATTATTATATATTATCATAAAACTATAATATTATAAATATAAATACAATCTATATAAATAATATTATTATTTCGGTTAGTATCCACCGCGGCGAGGAATCCTAAGCCATCGGTGAAGTTAGGCATCCAAAGATAGGAACCTTCTTACTATTCGAGCCGTATTTAATAAGGCCGATTTTTGAATTAATGCCTTCAGCCATTTACCCAAACCTAACTTGGACAGATAATCGTCCATATTTTTACCAATAAACCCATTGACTGAAACAACTATTGGTACAATAATAGTAGAATCAACGTCCCACATAGCGACAATCTCATGAGCCAGGTCGATATATTTAATTTTTTTATCATTCTCTGCTTTTACGAGATTCTCGTCATGAGGAACACTGTTATCAACTATTATTGCCTTGCGTGTAGTTCGGTCTATCACCACAATGTCAGGTTTATTTGCCACTATAAACCTGTCTGTGATAATTGATCGATCCCAGTACAGTGTGACACTTCTATTTTCAAGGACTGGCTTTGGTTCATACTTATAATATGGAACGTCCTGTGGAGTAAAGCCAAATATAATGGCAAGCTGTTGGTGTATTATTCTAGCTACTTGGTTATGTCTGTGCAAATACTCACCATTTGATAGTTGTGAACAACCGGAAATAACATGTCTGAGGGACTCTCCAGGGTAGTGACATGCGCGACATACGTCAACTGTGCCGTCCCTCAGAATGTATCTCCGGTAGTTGTTCGTTTTAATTACTTCATCTTGTATTGCACAGATAAAACCTTCAGTTTCTGCAAAAAGGTCACCAAATTGTAACCAATGTACTGATGCAACCATGTTTACACAAGGATTAGTCAATGCTTTAAAAAATCGACCATGCAGTTGTTTGTCATTCCAAACCTTTTTGCGTTCATCCATAGTCATAGTATGAGGCCTCTGCCAGTCCTTTGCCGACATATTAAGCGGGGTTAATGATTTGTCATTAATCACTACGTCATTATGAATGTGCGATGTGTATTTTTTTTAATAAAATAGTCTCTGAGGTTGTATACTTCATGGTTGTGCAGGTTTTTAATGTTTAATAATCCCCGTCCACCATCTTTTCTTGGAAGATACAACCAAGATCGTGGGTGGTGCATTCTGTGTGTAGTCATTAATGTACGGACTCGTCTATCTAAGTCATCCAATTCTGTTTGAGACCACCTTGTAACACCAAAAGTATATAGAAGGCTAGGTATTACCCAGGAGTTATATGCTCTAATTTTGTTTCCGCCGGATAAATGACTTTTGATAACTTTTTTTAATCTTGACATAAATTTTACTTTTGAATTTTCTTTAATATTTTTGTCATTAATTCCTAGTGCTTCTGCCATTGCCAAGTATTTATAGGTTTCTGTTTCAGAAAGAGAACTGAAGTATAAGTCATTTGTAATTGCAAATTTATTGCAATCTTTAATTTTGCCCCTATTTACGTTGATGACAGCACATTTATCTATTCCAAATTCCATTCTAATATCATTGTTGAAACTATGTGTTAATTTCAACAAAAATAGTAGATTACTCTCTTTTGATCTGAATAGTTTGAGATCATCCATATAAAGTAGATGTGAGATCGGTGAGTTTTCTTTTTGAAACCGAAACCCTAATCCGGATTCCTCAATAGCAGTGCTTAAAGGATTCAGGGCTAAACAAAACAAAGTTGGGCTCAAACTATCTCCCTGGAATATACCCCGTTTAATATTTATAGAGTCTATCGAACTACTTTGCCACTCACCTGGTAGATTTAGGATAGTGTTAGTCAACTGGCGCTTCGTTTCTGAATCATATTGATAAATCAGAAATTTATCACCTGTAATAACATCTTAAACATGGTCTGCTTCAAATTTATTTTCTTCCGTATCACGCGTCAACTGGAAACCACTTCTTTGTTAGTTTCACAAAGTTAATCAACCGTACTGAAATTCGTTATACCAGCGGTACACGGTTGTTTTAGTAGATACTTTATTCTTCTATAAATGCCAATTTATCAAACGATTCATCCAATTTTATACGATATTTGAAAATGTTACCGAAGTAGATCCATTTTCAACGGAATCATCTTAATCAAGAAGAAATGAAATAAAAAAGTTAATCTCGATACAAAGTGAGTAAGAAATACTTAACGCAAAGTTGAAATTTTATGCTTAATAACGTGAAAGCCGGGAAAAGATATTATTCTTTCGTTAAAGTCCTCGTTAACTCTAACTTTTCTAGCAAATTTCATTAAAGCTCTAAGTTTAAAATATTAGTAAAGTATATTCAACAACGTAATAAAAGTACACAACAGTGAATATATCGGGAAAAAGAAAGTAATTATGATAGTTTTATCAAAGATCGTAACCACTGTAACACTTTTCTTTTGTCTAGGTGATTGTAGCTAAGTGTTAAGATTGAGACCACACAGGTACGGGTCGTTGGTTCGATTCGTATATTTGTGTAATGGTAATCTGAATTTCCTCAAAAAGATGAGATTCCACTTTAATTATAATGCATTCAAATCTTCTTGTCAAGAAACGTTAGATCAACATCGTTATCATTCAATTCCATCAACGGTCCACCGCTAAACGTAGACCCTTCTTGGCAGGTGCATTTTTTAAATTATTTTATGTTGTTATCAGGAAAATGCGGCTACTCATAATTCATTTACCTGTCGACTCATTCAAAACCATGAACAGGATGAAATGCGGAAGCGTTAGATTTATAGATTAATTAAAACGAGTGAAGTCATTGGCGTCTATTCAGTTCAATTTTAAGTAATGCCATGCTGCAGCTATATTTGTAGTATAGTTGTTGCACGAATGGGTAGGCTCGACTGAGAAAGGACCACGCTCTTACAGAATATCATCGTAAAATATCAGATTAATGCTGCTGTGTCTCGTATGGTGCGTGTAGTAACCGGAGACTCTTTTTACTAGTGTGAGTGCTCCATGCCGGATGTGCGGTTCACACAGCGCTCGTATCCCAAACCACTCTTCTCCCTGGACGTCAGTACGTCGATGGGGCCTTATGGAGTCCCTCCCATTGTGCTGAAGACGTGATTCCGGAGTTGGCACCGGTTTTTACGCGTCTTTTCCGATACTTCTACTCCCAAAGTGAAGTCCCGAATTCATGGAAGACAGTTTTGATCCGTATTGGCGGTCCCTAAAAAGGCGACCGCTCAGACCCGTCCAACTACAGGCCTATCGCCATTACCTCCTTGTTCTCCAAAATATTGGAGTCTATTTCAAACTGCCAGGTCAGCAAGGTACCTCACCTTGAGGATCACCAGCCGATCAGCAACCGCCAAAACGGTTTCCGTCGTGATCGATCAGCTGGTGATCTTCTGGTCTACCTGACTCGTAAATATGCGGAGGCATTAGATTTCAAGGGGGAGGCATTGGCCGTTAGTTTCAACATGGCGAAGGCTTTCGATCGGGTCTGGCACAAACCGCTTCTCCGAAGCTTTCTTTGAAGCTCCCTTCCTATGGGCTTCCCGAGAAATTGTGTGATTGGATCACTAGCTTTCTTGCTAATCGGAGCATCAAGGTCGTTGTAGACGGTGCAAGCTCCGATTATTGCTATATTAATGCTGGTGTTCCACAAGGCTGCGTGCGATCAACAACGCTAACAATGATATATTGCAAACTGAAAACATTCATTGCTATGCGGGCGACAGCACTGGTGATGCCTTATACATCGGCTGTGCCAATATTTCTCGAGAATATTTCAATATTTCAGCAGAGCGAGAAAATATTTCAGGCTGCACATCGTTTGCAACTTTACAAAGTGCAAGTTCGGCCTCACATGGAATACTCATCTCTGGCCCGGGGCACTCCAGTCCAGCTCCTTCCACTTGACCGCATCCAATGCAGAACGATTCGGATCGTCGGCGACCGAGTTCTTTCCGATTGGCACGATTCACTGGCACTGCGTAAAGATGTTTTCTTTGCGTTTTGTATCGTATGTACCATGGAGAATGTTCTGAGGAATTGTTCGGATTATTTCTAGCCGCCAAATTTCACGAACGCGCATCGCGTCAAAATTCTCAATACTATCCTCACCATCTGGATGCTTGGTCCACTACTGTATGTTTTAGTAGGAGTTTTCTTTCCCGTACAACTTCTCTGTGGAATTGTTTACCACTGGCGACTTTTCCGGACCGATACGACTTAAGGACCTTCAAGAAAAGAGCTTACTCCTTTCTAAAAGGCCGGTAACGTAATCGTAATCTGCAATTCCCCTGGTGTTGCGGTTGTTCATGGACCGTGGTAGTCACTTACCATCAGTTGAGCCGCATGCTCGTTTGCCACCTTTTCCATAAATATGGGGTTATTTTTTATATAGTGTCTAGTTTTTTTTAAAAGGCTTCACATAGTAATCTGTCTATTGCACAAGTAAAACATGACAAGTATCACTTACGTTCTCCAGTCATTGTCGCGTTTCAACTGTTTACTACGTCGCAGTAAGCAGAGTTTTTGCAGAATGACGACTATGAAGGTATGTGTATGGTATGTGATAATTTATTTACTACAAACAACATTTTTATAATAAGAATATCCAATTGCAGTGAAAAATATCCAACTACTATTAATTTTTTACTATGCCCGGAAAAACATCTCATTCCCGTGGGAAGTATTCTATTTTCCCACGGGAATGAGATGTGTTTCCGCGGAAAAAAGTAGCCTATGTCACTCCACAGCCTCATTCGCGTGGGAAAATCGAATATGTTGCACAAGTTTGTCCTTCTTTCACATTGCAACAGAGCGTCGGCATGACATGATATTTTGTACGGGGATAGTTCGGTGGCTGTAGAGTGACATAGGCTACTTTTTTTCAGCGGAAAAACATATCATTCTCGTGGGAAAATCGAATATGTTGCAAAATTAAATTCAGCTAGGTGGCGCCACCGTGATTCTACAAGACGGACGACGGTACGATGGACGAACACAGAAGGTCAGAATATCTGGATTATTATGTCTTTTTACTAAAACTAAGATAAAAAATGTATGTATCTGTATTTTTCCACGCAGGACCGGGAAGAGAGCGATAAAAACATAAAATTCACCAGCTGATTTTCTTCAAACGTTTTGGTGCATTTTAATTCAAAGAATAGGCGATAACCTCGCAGACGATATTAAGTAATCCGTTGATGCTCTACCTACCCCGCAAGGGTTACAGGCGTGATTATAAGTATGGATCAGAAATACTATCACCGCCTGTCACGCTTTCACCCTTAACTATTACTTAACTGTGGTAGAAACAGTTCTTAGTAAGCCTAATTAATAAGCCTTAGTAATATTTATTGAACGGAAATGAATACAGTTCTTTTATGTGGTTATGAATGAATCGGTATTACAATAAGAAAAATTGTGCATAATTATAAGAAAAATATTTTTTGAGAGTTCTTATTAACTAACGTATACATAGTTTAAATTGATCCCGCTAGATGTCGTTACTAGGTTTTTAAAACGCGGTAACGAAATATTTCCTGATATGTACTTAACTCCCTCCGCTGAGCCGCGCGTCAACTTATAGTGCATACGGTACCTATACGCTTATTATTGTTTCTATTTCGTAGCTTGTTCGACTACCTGCTTTCGATTTCGGTTGTTTGTTATTTGCTTTGTGATTTGGTTAAGATTGAGTGGATTTATATTGGCTTTCATTTTCGGATTTGTGTATTTTCTCGGATCGGTTTTGTTGATTTGGTTGGTATTCCTTTATACATATTTAGACTCTGGCTTTGATTTTGGATTTTGTTTATTTAGAATCGTGAATTGGTTTTCGTTGTTTTAGGCTGTTTAACAATATTTCAAAGAATATTAATAGTATAGATAGTGTATACGGTACCTACACACTTACTTCTTTTTTCGTTGGTTATATTTATATTGACTACTGCTTTCGATTTCGGTTTTCTGCGATTTGTTTTGTGATTTGGTTTAAGTTGATTCGATTTTTTTTGGCTATCGTTTTCGGATTTGTGTTGTGTCTTGAATTGGTTTTGTTGTTTTGATTTTAAAAAATATTTAAAAAGAATTTTTATTCCTTTTAGATATTTTGGATTTGCTTTTAAAAAAATATTTAAAAGGAAATTTAATTCCTTTTAGGTATTTTAACGTTTTTTTATAAATAGGTTTTTTGTTACTTCATGATACCTCGCAAACGTAAGTCCAGCCTTTCAAGAGTATCTTCTCAAAGACAAGCGAAAAGATTAGCTCGATCGCTAGAATCTTTAGAAGATGCTGAACTGAGAAGGCAAGAACAAGCAGAGCGTCAGGCTACTTTTAGAGCATCTGAGACACCTCCTCAAAGTCAGGAAAGGCGTCTTGAACAGGCAGAGCGTCAAGCTACTTTAAAAGCATCTGAAACACCTTCTCAAAGTCAGCGAAGGCGTCTTGAACAGGCAGAGCGTCAAGCTACTTTAAGAGCTTCTGAAACACCTGCTCAAAGTCAGCAAAGGCGTCTTGAACAGGCAGAGCGTCAAGCTACTTTAAGAGCTACTGAAACACCTGCTCAAAGTCAGCAAAGGCTATTCGAACAAGCGGAACCTCAGGCCGCCTTAAGAGCCGCGGAAACACCTGATAAAACTCAACACAGACTCATTGAGCAAGCTGAACCTCAATCTACTATAAGGGAATATATATATATATATATATATATATATATATAGACACAGGCGCGAAGAGATGCAAATGCACAGCTCCAAGCTGAACGTCGACAAAATTTTCAAAGAAACAATTGGTCGGTTTTTAATGATGCAGCATTCAATTATGATCCGTTGATTGATTATAAAAATCACAGGTTAGTTGTTATTGGACTGATGGACAAGGCGTGTCGATTTTGCAGCGCTTTAAAATGGAAAGATGAGACCGCAGGCATGTGCTGTTCCAATGGCAAAGTGTCTCTTCCGTTACTTGGGGAACCAGAAGAACCTTTGAAAACTCTCTTTTTATATGATGCTAATGAGTCACGGTGCTTTTTAAACAGGATCCGGAAATATAACTCATGCTTTCAAATGACGTCCTTCGTAGTTGACCGGGAAATAATAATGCCGGGATTTTCGCCTACATTTCCGGTGCAAGGGCAAATTTATCATAGAATAGGTCACTTTTTCCAGCTGAAAACGAACAGCATAAATTTTTACAAGTATATTTTATGGGTGACGAAGAAATTGAGGTAGACCGTCGCTGCCAATTTATCTAGGGACTTGAGAGAGCCACAGTGTTCAAAATTCAAAGATTCTTGCATGAACGTAACATTTTGTGCCTTTAGGAATCGTGACATGATGCTGTTCATGTAATTTTTTTTAGAAAATAAGTAAAAAACCACCCCGCAAAAAATAAAATAAAAAATAAAATTTTATGGTGAAACATAGAAAGCAACACCACCACAAGTTCGAACTAGCCACCGACGGCGTTGTTGCCAGAAAATTTCAAAAATTTGTGGAGTTTTATTGGACTTCTAATAAAAGAGGAGCTAAGCAATTCGATTGTAATTATTTGTAAGTTACACGGTATCTTCGTCAATTGTGAACCTGTTTTTATGATAATTATTTTAATAAATAGGTTTTTTTATAGAATAGGCTGACAAACGAGCACACAGTCCACCTGATGGTAAGTGGTTGCTGCGGCCCATAGACATCTACATCTATCTTCCATTACAAATCAAAATGCAGATGCGTTGTCACCCGTGAGGACTGAGATGGAATGCCTCATTTTCAGTAAAAAGGGTCTCCGGTTCTCTACACTCACCATACGAAATACAGCAGCATTAAGCTACTATTTCACGCTGGTATTCTGTGAGAGCGTGGTCTTTTCCCGGTCGAGCCGACTCATTCGTGCTACAACTATAGCACTAATATAACTGCAGCATGGCTCTACCACGTAGAAATAGTTCATATTATTTAGTTCATATTAATTATTTTTATTTTATATTTTTTTGCTTATATCACTGCAGTCTCATGTGCTGCTAAATGTTAGAAAACTAAGGATATTTGACAAACGAGATTTTATGTCAAAGAAAGAAAATATTTTTTCATATAACATATATGAAACAACAACTATTATTACTACTTATTTGATTTGAAGTAGAAATATATTATTTTAGTCCGGAGTTAACAGTCTGTAACAAGTTATTTGTTCCACTGAAAGGAAACAATTTGCAACGCAAAAGTCGCTGGTTGATTTAAATATTCTCGGCATAATTAGTAGATGAAGAAATTGACTTTCAAATGTTGTTCAGAGCTTTAGTCCGATTTTGGCTTGAGTAAACCGTTGATATTCAATTAGTGTTCGTAAAACCTTTGTTGGCATAATAAAATATATACTGTAAATATTGGAGAAGAATTATCGCCTGTTTGTCTTTTCTGTAATAACTTTCTTTTTCTTATTAAAGAGGATGCTATTCCATCTTGCTATTATTTGTATATTGTATTTTAATTTTTAACAAAAACTTCTTTAAGAAATAAATTAGTTTTTTATGTGAAACATCAATTGGCGCACTTTGGCAGTACCTAAAACACGCATGGCGTGACGGTAAACAACGGGACGCTCTCTTATGCCGCATTCTCCCTCTAAGCCACCGCTCTCGACTGTCTTTTTTTTTTTTTTTTGCGCCCGAAGCAATTTAAGGGCTACCCTATACGTAGGGAGGCGGAAAATGCATTACGCATACCACGATAGCCGGTCTATCGTGGTTATGAGGGGCTCACTGTCCTACCGGGGACCCTAAGTGATACCCTCTAAAAACCGCCTTTGGGGACAGGCAACCGGCTGATTAAGCTCTATTGTGCCTTATCATGAGCGACCCTCTTTTGGGAAAAGAGGGCGCAGGCGGCTAAGTGCCGCTAAGGGAGTGCCTACGAAGGCAAATTAATGTTAGATATTACAATAATTTTATTTAATTAGAGTTGGCCTGAGCCGCCAGGAGACAGTTCAGGTCGTTTGAAAGTTTATTAGGCGGGTCCGAGAGAGAGTTTCTCGGCCTGCGGACACGATAGCGAGAGGGGGGGTGGGGCTGCATAAGAAGCTGCCTCACGAATTAAATGGTTTGGGTGCGACTCTGAGGCTTTGAAGAAGTTCTCAGAGAGTTTTTTAAAAAATTGTTGAATTGTTGGGAGCTCTAAGTCCCGATGAAGGTCGGCATTACGTATGTACCACGGTGCGTTCGCAGCTCGACGACAGAAGAGGTTCTGAACTATTTGGAGTTCATTTAAAATGTTAGGGTTTGCGTGGGCAAAGACGGGGCCCGCGTAGGACATGACTGGTCGTATACAGACCTTGTAAAGGGTACGCTTGTTTCGAAGGGACATTTTACTGTGTCGGCCCAACATACTGTTGAGCCTACTCAGATAAAACCGTGCATGACGGGTTACTCTTTTGACGTGGGGCTTGAAAGTGAGCCCTGTGTCTAGAGTGACACCTAAATATTTGGCGGACGTATGCCAGGGGACAGGGGTCCCTAGCATACGTAATGGTGGAGTGTTTTTGAGACGGCGTCGTTTATAATCGAAGTGAACGGCGGAGCTCTTCTCCGGGTTCACATCGATGCGCCATTTTTTGAACCAAGCACCTAGGTCATCAACTGACTTTTGGATCTTGTTCCGTATGAAGGGTAGTGAGACACCTTTGCAGTAGATGGCAGTGTCGTCTGCGAAGAGGGAGAGTTGAACACCTTTCGACGGGATGGGAATGTCGTTGGTGAACAGAATGTACAGCAGAGGAGCAAGTACTGAGCCCTGAGGGACACCAGCCTTGATAGTTCGCTGTGAAGAAAGCTCGACTGCCTTGTTTGTGTGGGTGCACTTATACTTTTCAGGATTGAAGTTTTCAGGTTGGGAAAAGCCTCTGCTGTCTGTCACAAAAAGGTTAAGGTCAGCAAGGATCAAGGTCAGCAAAGGTCAAAGTTACCAAACTGAGGTTATTTCTGCTGTGTCCTGTGTTTACCTCAATTTATAGTGTTGGTTCTGGCACTTCGCCGGCAGCTGCCACAGCGCGCTCGCTACGCTCGCTTGGCTCGTGCGTTGTGGTCACATTTCTAACCTAACCTAACCGGACGGCAATCGCCAGGTTAGGTTAGGTTAGGTGCCTAACGGACCCATGTTGTGTTCTATTCAATATAATTTTTAAATTAATGGATATAACCTCAAAACTTTAACTGTCGATATCTCGAAAACTAAAGATTTCCAAAAAAATTCATAAAAGGGGTGTTCCGGCACTTAACCTTTTTAGGGGGAGGTTCCTACTCCTCCCCCCTCTACCCGCCCACTCGGCGACCATATATTCGTGCGGCAGATTACTAAAGAAATACCTGATTTTTAAATTAATGGATATGATTAAAACTACTTTTACGGATTTTATCGCGTTTATTTTTACTTTTTATTTTTAATTCCCGACGTTTCGGACGCTCAGCTGGTGCTGGAAAGCGTCCGAAACGTCGGGAATTAATGTGCAATGTTCGCGTAAATATAAGAAATCATTAATGGATATAACCTCAAAACTTTAACTATCGTTATCTCGAAAACTAAAGATTTTCGGCATACAAAGCAGCTAGATGGTAATCAATAGCATCATTGCCTGTCAACTGAAGCTAAAATGATCACTTGAATCGTGCAGCAGATTACTAAAGCCGACTCGACTACGCATGAGCCCAGAATGCTGTTTGAAAAACATTTTCGTGATAGTTAATTTAATCTCTTAAGAACTGCAGTCCCATGTGATGTATGTAAAATGTATAATGTATATGGCAATCAACGTATAAGTATATAGTGTAACGTATATAATTTTAGTTAAGGAATACCCAGATATTTTACATGGGGATTCCTATATTCAGTAGTGGACTTTGATAGACTATAATGAAGATGATGATGATTATTCAGATGACCATCATCTGGATCTAACATGGATGGACAGAACACATAAAGTAGTTTAAATCCTGTTAATGCCTTCAACCAATTTATAATAATTGTATAGGACAAGGCATCCAAAGGATTGAAGTCTATAAAGTTAGCACAAGCCCTTACTTACATTATTAAAAGTGCAACACTGTGCATATTATTTTTAACAATGAAATATTTTTTAAAACAACAAAAAAACCTTAAAAAAGTTCGGCCATCACATCCTATGAATAGTTACATTTTGTCCTAAACCTATCAAATTTAAAGGCACAACTTGTATCACACAGTAGAAATACATGCATCAAATGGTTCTCAAACAATAGATAAACACAAGACTTCTCCTTTCTTCACATATTTATTGTATTTACTATCTTATTTCGTTATATTAGGTGTATTATAGAGCAAGTTGGATGAACAAGATCCATTCATTTATTTTGTATTGGTAGGTAATGTAGTGCCATGAGTAGGGACTGGTTTACTATGAAAGTAATCCCAATAAATATAATGTTAATTTAATTTTATTTAATGTGTTTATTATACTATAATTTATTTCAGTTTCTATTTATTTCCAGACTGACAAAGTGTATTCCCATTTTATTTTGTGGAATCACAAGCTGGTTCCTTGCAAATTATTGCTGCAAAACCATAAGCAGGATCTTCGAAAAGGACAAAATTAGGAGGACAACATTATATCCATTGAAGAACAACCACAAAATATCAAAGCATATCAGATAATGTTGAACCTGATAAAGAAAGTACTCTATATGAAAAAAAAATTAAATTACATAAGGGAAATTTTTGTAATCAAATATTTAATATGTCTTATAATATTGAATTAAAATTATTCTATTTATAAGCTGAATTTAATACTTAATATAATGCATATAATATAGAGACAAAATTTTTAGTGTTAATTCAGGGAAATACATAGACAACCAAATATATTATCAAAACAAAATTATTAGTTGGATATTGTTGCTGACTTTGTACTTGTGTGTAGGAGCTCCTTTATTATTTACTTGTTTTTGATTAAATATTGATATTTTGTTTATTGTGGACATTCTGTAATTTGTGATTGTGCATATTATCAATTCGTTCATAATTGTAAATAAAATTGTAAGAAATTGAAATTGAAAAGCTGCTGGAAATTGTTTGTCTTAAGTTATATATATTTTTTTATATTTAATTTGTAATTACATTTTGAATAAATAAATAGAAATGTTGTAATTTTTGTTCGGTTGCAAACCAAAAATACCACAGATAAAAAAACCAAAAAAGACCACGTTCAAATTTTCCCGTCACACGAGACAAGTGTAGGTAGGCTGACGATAGATGGAGCTAGTGGGTGTATATAACATTTCTTAAATTTTATATAAAGTTGTCGTTCTTCGGCGATAGGAGTAATAGTGTTCTGTGCTTTCTATTTTTTTAATGTATTTTACTAGATATTTCTGTATCGATTCGTTAATTATAAATTCTACTATACTTTTTTGTTATATATTGCATCTGTCTCATATACAACGTGTTACAAAATACCCCGTAAAAATATAATTAATTATTTATCAAAGCCAAAAATTTTGTCAACCCTAGTAAGCTGTCATGTCAGGAAAACAGATTATTTAACAGAAAGCCTACGACTGTGCTTGGAAGTAGACATCCAAGCACTGTAGACGCCAGGCAAGCTGAATTAGTGTTAGAGCATTTTGAAGAAGAACCGACCACAAGTACGAGGCGAGCCGAAACAAGATTCGGTATAAACCATGTTGCAGTTTAGCGAATTCTTCATGACGACAATCGTCACCCTTATCACTATCGCCGTACACAGGAGCTGATGATGATTCTGCAAGTGGTACCTCAGGCAGTTAGAGTAAAACCCTAACTACGTGAACTATGTTTTTTGGACGGACGAGGCAACATTCACGAGATCAGGACTTTCAAATATGCATAACGATCACGTTTGGGCTCACCTGAATCCACATGCTTCACGGCAGTGCAGATTCCAACACCAGTAGCGGCTGAATGTGTGGGCTGGCCTTTATGACGGGCATGTCATCAGTCCCGTCATTATGCCATCACATCTGAATGGTAGCAACTATCTAACGTTTTTACAAACGGAATTCGAAGAGGCGACTAACGACTTTTTTGTGGCTAACTGGAATTACTTTGAGACGTACGAGAACATTCGTTTTTCGAAACGTTCGTTTTTCGCGAAGTTGATTCGGCCGCCGAGGACCAGTGCTATGGCCTGCTCGTTCTACGGACCTCACACCCTTGGACTTCTTTTTGTGGGGTAATGTTTTTTTGTAATAGAAGAGAGGGCAAACGAGCATGCGCGGAAGAAAACTCCTTTTGAAACGTACAGTAGTGGACCGTCAAGCATCCAGATGGTGTGGATGGTATCGGGACGTTTCCCGCGTAGTGCGTTCACGAAATTTGACGGCTGGGACTAATCCGAACAATTCCTCAGAGCACTCTCCATGGTATACGTAAGAAAATGCAAAGAGATGCAACATCTCTTCGCAGTGCCAGTGAATCGAGCCGATCGGAAAGCACTCGGTCGTCGATGATTCGAGCCGCTCTGCGCTGGATGCGGTCAAGAGGAAGAAGCTGGTACTGGGGAGCCCCAGCCCAGAGATGGGAACGGTATTCCATGTGCGGCCAAACCTGCGCCTTGTAAAGTTGCAGGCGGTGCGCCGGCATGAAATACTATCCCGCTCTGCTAAGTATATCAAGCTTATTAGAGGCCAATTTGACCTTCTCTTCCAAGTGACCACGAAACTGCACGTCACTCGATATGTCGACGCCAAGATTCCGATACTGGTTGAGGTAACAAGGGGAGTGCCTTGAAACTGAGGAGACAGGACAAAGGGGTTCTTTTTAGCGGTTAACGCGCAAACTTATGTCTTCTGGGGGTTAAACTGGACTAGATTTAGTCGCCCCCAATCCGAAACTCTGTTCAGCAAAGACTCGACTTCAGACACAAGTTATTTCTTGAGAAATATTGGCTCAGCCGGTGTAAAGAGCATCACCAGTGCTGTCATCTGCATAGCAATGAATGTTACGGGTTTGCAATATATCATTGATATGCAGAAGAAACAGCGTTGGCGATAGCATGCAGCTATGTGGTACA
The DNA here is from genome assembly GCA_907164705.1 of Parnassius apollo. Taxonomy (NCBI): domain Eukaryota; kingdom Metazoa; phylum Arthropoda; class Insecta; order Lepidoptera; family Papilionidae; genus Parnassius; species Parnassius apollo. Next base: position 4,153,017 of record CAJQZP010000397.1, read on the forward strand.
TCAGCATTAATAGGCTTGCCATCGGAGCTTGCACCGTCTACAACGACCTTGATGCTCCGATCTGGAAGAAAGCTGGTGATCCAATCGCACAGTTTCTCGGGAAGCCCATAGGAAGGTAGTTTCGAAAGAAGCGCTTTGTGCCAAACCCGATCGAAGGCCTTCGCAATGTCCAAACTAACGGCCCATGCCTCCCCTATTTTTTGGGGGTATGTTATACAGCGTTACTACGGTTCTTAAATATTGTGAACGGTCTCGTTATAAGGTCCCATTTAACCTCCTTTCGGCTTTACGGGTAGTTTTTTAACATCCTGTATATTGTTCAATCAAATATTCTTTCTGGCGTTTCACATAGCCGCCTCTATGCCTGCAAGACGAGATGGAGGCAACACAGTAATTTTTAATAATCAATTGTATTTAGATAAATGAAAAAACGTGTAGTGATGGTGAAAGAATATTCAATACCCTATTACCGGGGTAAAGTAAAAGATGACAGAGCAAGATTAAAACAGAAGATGGGCAGTAACATCTTTTTGATAAAAACTTAAAAGAAACTGCGGTTTCCAAAGCGCCTGTATAACCCTTCAAAGCAAACATTAACCCTTAAAGCATTACCCCTTCAATCCCCATAATATTCCCATGGAGTTGCAAGCGTCTGGCAAATTCCGAGCGGTCGCATACGACCGCATCCACCCACAGCACTTAAAACCATTAAAACTTATATTTGGAGACGACTTTTTTATGAAGAAGTTTTGCATTATAAAATCTACACAAATCTAAAACTCTATCATGCGGTCTAAACAAAAGTCAGGTGTTACTTCATCACAAAAAGATTTTATTGTATTTTGATAACAAAAAGTAACATACCAAGCGGATGTCGACAGCGTGAATACCACAATTATTTCTATATATTACTCGAAATTATTTACGTAAAAAGATAAATTATATTCACACAAAAACTTTTATAACAATTTATAATAGAACACTATAGTAAAGCACTAATAAAACACTAGAAAAATCGTAGTAATTCGGGCAGCGCGCGGACATTTCCTTGCCCTAAAAACCCTCTCAGAAATGAGGGGAGACCTGTGCCCAGCAGTGGAACGTATAAAGGCTGTAACTTTATACTTGGATTGAAATAGCCACTCACAATCAGATGGGCTGTAGGTTCGGTTAACACTTCACAATAGATTAAATCAAAATAGACCTGTAAAATGAAACGTAACAAACCTTTCTCTAGTCTTGTACCAGCAAGAATCCACATCAATAGTATAACAAGAATTCTGAAGAAATTCAGTCAAACCCACAATTTTTGATTAACCACAAGGTTTAATAATAAGTATAGTATACTAAAGTAATTTTATACACAATTTAGTAACAATTTAAAGATAATAATTGTACTTAAGCAATAATACAACACACATAAGACATACAAATTATACTTTTTCTCCATCGGTTGTCGGTTCTTCGAGCTATATGGCTGGCCCATTGCCACTTCAGCTTACTCATCCGTTGGAATATGTGGGTTACTCTGGTTCTACCACGAATATCCTCATTTCTAAGTTTATTACGCAGAGAAACCCTAAGCATATGCTCAAGGTAGCTCAATGAGCGACCTTGAGCATCCTCATACGGCCACGTCTCGGATTCATAAATCATCACTCACAACACGCACCGGTTGTACAACCCAATTTTTGACCTAGAAGTTGGACTAACCAAGTCGGAATATTTGCCCCAAGTAAACGTATTCGTCAACAATTTCGAGCTAAGTGCTCCCTACAACTACCGGCATAGATGTAATATGGACGATACACATGATTTTTGTTTTGTCCATGTTCATCTTAAGACCTATCCGTTCGGAGACCCTTAGGAGGTCATTGAGCGTAGTGCTTAGGCCCTCCAGTGATTCTGCCATAAGGACTATATCGTTGGCAAGTCAAATGTTAGTGGTGTACTCGCAATCGATGATAATATCGTATCCTTTCCAGTTCAGTAGCTTGAATATATCTTCCAATACAGCGGTGAAGAATTTCGGGGATATAACGTCACCCTGTCTTACACCTATCTGTACTCGGATAGCCATCGTAGCCCTACTGTACAAACACTTCAGCAATTCATATACCGACAGTCAACTTGACACCACCGGGACTGTAGCATCGCCCAAATTTCGACGGAATCAAAGGATTTCTCATAGTCTATATACGCAAGGCAAAGTAGGAGATTGTACTCTTCGGTCTTGTGTGTAATACTACTACGCCAATACGCCAGTAGGGTATGTAAGCGGTCTATGGTACTGAAGCCTTTTCGAAAACCGGTTTGTTCGGGAGGCTGGAAGTCATCGAGTCTGCGTGCGAGAGGATTCGTAATGGCTCTCGAAAACAGGATCAGAAGGGAAATCAGTGCGTAGTTTTTCAAGAGAGCGTTGTCGCCTTTCTTGAGGAACAAGACCACCGCACTTGACACGCTTCCGGAGTAGTGCCATCATGAAGTATGGAATTGAAGAGGTTCCGACGGACTTTAAGTACCGGTTTTCCACCCGCTTTCAGAAGCTCCGTTGTTTGCCGTTTTTAAGTTGTATTTTTCTGTATTATAAATATATGTATATTTCTGTATTATATATAAACTCTTTATAAAAATATTTTCAAATTTAGTACTTAACATGATTCGATGTTTAATTTTTTTCCAATTTTCATCAAATCAAATTTAATTTCTACTTGTGTTACATATTTTTATTTCCAAAATCAACGTTTACTTATAGTCATTGTTAAACTCGTAAAACGTAAAATTCGTAAAATAGTAAAATCACAAGTATGTAGAATACAAACAAAACAAGGCAATTTATGGTAATTTTAGTAAGTGCTTGAGTGTACTCTATGTTAAAATAACCATATTAAGGAGGCTTAATTTGAAAGAAAAACTCGTTATGTTCTACATTGAGTATGATTTCTTGTAGATAACTAAATTATAATCATTTCTAAGGGGCTTTTATAAATATCGTGAACAAAAGAAAGTGATTCGACGAAATCATTTAAACAAAAATTCTTTTAATATCTTTCCTTTCTTTTATAAAATTCTTTTCGTAATGAAGAACGCTACGATATCTACACAACTACATAAATAGAGCACAAAACCTATCCAAACGCTGTGATTTTTTTCCTGCTCATAAAAATTAAAATCGTTTTTAATTGGATTTTTCTCACATCCTTGATTGTATGTATATTTTGTTTAAGAGTACTTGTACTACGCTGTTAACTACTGCTCCCTTTAACCATTCAAAGTAAGCTAAAATGCCTATGTACGAAGTTGTCCACCATATAAGTCAAATTTCGAATTCAAACCTAATTCCTGAGTTTGATTCCGCCGCACCCTACTATTGGGCTACTGCTACTTCATTTCACTATTATTGAAAATTACAGGTAAACCCAATGTATTCTTATTCCTCGTTTTTTCTTATTATTTTCTCAATATTCCACCAGTTCAACACTAAAACTATTAATAAAAGTTGATTCTTTCAAACAAAGCTAAAGACTTACGGTTACAAACAAGTATATCCTTTTAGGGTTTCTCGGCAATCTCATTTATGAGCGTCGTGGGAGCCTTGCCAATATTGATAGGGCTTTACGATTCATGTTATTGCTAAAATATATTTACTATAAGAGTATTCGGAGCACCCTCATTTTATTATTATATTTGACCTATATTTATTTGATTAACTAAGGGACATTGAAATACTTCCATCAACGCGTGGCCTTTGCAACCTTAATGGATTACTTTCGTTATTAATAGAGAAGCTGACAATAAATTTTAAATACAGAAAAAAATTATTAAAAATTAAATGTAATAGGCCTATGTTCAGCAGTGGACTTGTGAAGTGCTGTAATGATGATGAATGATGATGAAATGTAATAGTAATAATCAAAATAATGCTCATGTTAGTATCACCAGTCGTGTGTAGCGGCAGGGAATCTATCACCTTGTGTCGTCCCATGGGTATCGTAGTAGAAGACTATGAGAATATTTCTTATTACGACACCCATGGGACGAAATGGGGTCTCATGATTTACAGTAGATGGTACAGAACCAACTCATTTGGAATAGACGTAAAATATTATGGGCAACGTGGAACATACTAAAAGTTAACACTGCAACTGTCAATCCTCTACTCAGTGTTATTGTGAATATTCTCTACAACAGAAGTGGATGATAAATGAAGAAGTACCTATGTAGGATAAATTTATAACCTTAATTAACATAACGCACTTAAAATACAATGAATCTTATTATATTCTTATTATATACAATGAAGTCTTAAAATAATTAATTAATCGAGAAAAAGTTAATTACTTGAACAATGAATCAGTAAAACAATAATATAACGGAATATACATAGGGAAAAGAGAGAATTAAAAGAGAGAGAGAGATATAGAGAGAAAGAAAAAACCCCAATCCGATCTATTTGGTGTCTTCACCGACAAGAACTTTGCTCTTTAATAAATCATGTAAAAGTTTTGGCAGTATAAAATGGCTTTATGGTGTATAAGTCCTCGACAAAATAAATTTATTTATAGTAAGCAGAATCAAAAGGACTAGCAGGAACCGTAGTAGCTCTGCAATGAAAAGTTCTCCATAAACTTCCCTACGTAAGCAATCCTGGGTTCGATCAATGCCATTGCAAATTTTTAATTGCAAGTTTATGCGCCGATTTACCACGGAAGGCAAGGAATTGTCCGTCGCGCTGCCCAATGCGATGAATTCTGTCCATTTCATAAAACAAACCCTCTCAGAAATATGACGATGATCATAGGTCACCCCTATAGATAGCGTCATAGGGGATATTTGACATTGTTGCTACGATTAGCAAGCGAGTCCGAAGCCGCAATTTTAGCTTTAATCCTTATTAGGAAGACGCTGCTGCCTCAAACGAGTATTAAGGTTAAACGGTTTCAATAACCGCATGAAAACGAACCGCCGTTGGTTTTTTAATCATAGGAGTCACGCAATCTATTCGTTTGCCAATTAACACCTTGTATTACCTTTACCATCAACACTCCCTTGTGATCGACAGTGAGAGTATTAACCTGAAAATTGTTAGGTATATGCCTTTATTGTGATACGAAGAAATGCATACTATAATATTATAATTTATCCTTACTAATATACTTTAATCTTTTGAATTTTGATAATTACGTTGACTGTGAGCTGGTTTGTCACCCTTATTCTATAAAAAAATAGTTCTGAAGTGTCCGCCTCGTACCGGTAAGCGTTGCGTTGGTCGGCTCCCACTGGATGGAGTAACGACTTGGTAAGAATTGCATGAAGTCGATGGATTCAGGTGGCTCAGATATTTTTTTTTAATAGGGAAAAACTACAGTACCAAAGTAGGAGTAGAAGAAGCCTTTAAAGGAGTCAACGGTGACAATTTCATAAGCAAAGTCCTGATAAGAGACTAATTCTTAGTGATGATAAAATACTTGCTTTCTTTTTGATATAATGTTGATTGCATATGAGATGTAGCCAATTACCACCAAGTGGTTTGCTTGTCTCTGAAAAATATACAATAATAGCTATAACATTTTAGATTGAGATCATTCCCAAACCATTTCAGAAATGAGAGTAGTCGTGTGTCCTCGGGTGCACATACTGTACGTATACAGACTGTACTTTTTTACTTCAGCCTTAGACCATTTAAGAAAAACTATAGGTAAGAGTTATATATAAAATAATATATAAAAACAATCAACTAGCGTGTCAGATTATATCGACTTTATCGACGTAAAATAATTATGAAACTGTCCTTCATTATTACACTTCGCGTGAGCGTATCCATTTAGGCTTCTTACACACTAGATAATTTTTTTACCCTCTGGAAAAGATAGGGTGTAACAACTGAAGGGGATAGAAGCCTATGGCATAGATATTTTACATCTTTTTTATTTTATATTAACATATTATGAAATCGATCTATCAATAAATACTACTAAATGGGTACGTATTATTTTAATTTCGATAGTTTTAATTGATTTATTTATTGAGTTCATAAATAAATAAAATGACAACATCATAATCATCATCGAAATCAATTAAATACGCATTATTAAGGATCACTCCAAAACTATTGGTCAGATTTTAATAAAATTTATATGAGACCACATGAAAAGCACCAGATTTCAAATAAAATGTAATAGTAAAATTCAGTTCAACTACAAAATAGTTCTGAGATAACACACATAAAAAAATTAAAAAATACAGTCCAAGTGGGTTTAAAGTTTTTAAAAATAGTAGAAAAAAACTGAGCATAAAGTTCTCCCTCGACGATTGATCTTTTTGCCCAAATATCACTGTTATTTTTTTTTAATTTTCTACGCGGACGAAGTCTTGGGTAAAGGCTATTTTAATAAAATAAACGACTGCAAAGTATCATCTAACAATAATTTTAAATTTCCCTTTTGCCAGCTAAATATATATTTAGTTATATAAAATATATTTCTAATATATTTTCCAACGCGATAACTTATTCAGTCCAATCCGGTGACTTTAAAATTTCTAATAGATGTTTAAAAGATAAAAGCTTATCTCCGACAGTTTTAAAGTAATGCTAAAAGTTTCCATAAATATCTAAGCATTAACTTTGTTCAAGCTTATTTACTATTTAGGCTAAGCGGGAATATTTATTGAATAGAGAATAAAGTGACTATGCGAAATACCGGAACGATTTAATGGCTGTCATGGTATTATGGTGGTACAACAATCGCCTTTACACTAGATGTAAAATAATCAGGCGAGGGGAAGCGATGTGAAAGGTGTGAGATGTCTGTTCAGTCCACTTGGCATGCGATTATGACAATCCTCCCTGTAACGGGAGAGCACCCGAAGCCGGGAGAGAACTTATATAAGCGGAAATTAAGAAATAAATGCCTACTTGTGTTTAATTAACGTCGGCTTTATATAATTTTATTCACAGAATGATGCCACGTTTGCAACATTTATTTTTACATATAAAAAACATTGTTGGGTTTATTTAATTAAAACATATAATAGGTCCTTACAAATGAAATTGGCGTCTTGTACGGGAGGAATGTAAAGTCAATTTTTTTTGGAAAATATATTTCATTAATCAAAGTATGCACCTGTTGCTCTCCATGCACTTTTGCCATCTCATAGGTAGTTCATTGATCCCTTTACTAAAAGAAGTATGGGAGCGAGAATCAATAAACTTTTTGAAGGCGGTTTGGACTGCCGCATGGGAGTTGATTTTTTTTCCTTGTAAGAGGTTGTCCAAATTTCGTAAAAAATGGTAATCTGTTGGAGCAAGGTCCGGGGTGTACGGTAGACGTCACAGACATTCCAATTGTAGCTCATCTAACTTAGTGGTTGTTTGTTGTGCAGTGTGTGGTCTTGCGTTGTCGTGAAGCAGCAGTGTCCTAGAGCGATTGACCAACCTCGGTTGTTTAGCGGCTAGTTTTTCCTTCATGGTTTGCAGTTGCTGAGAAAAGACATCTGCGCTAATCGTTTCGCCAGATTTTAGAAAGCTGTAGTGAACGACACCGGTGCTAGTCCACTAAACACTCACAAGTAACTTTTTCTGAGTCAATTTTCGTTTAGGGCAGGATTTGGCTGGGTCTCCAGGCTTCATCCATTGCGACGAGCACTTCCGATTATCGTGCAGTATCCAATTTTTATCACAAATAATGATGATTAGATTTAAAATCCCTTCATTTTTGTGTCGGTTGAGCAAAGTAACACAGCAGTCGACGCGTGTTTGCAAGTTCGATTCACTCAATTCATGAGGTACCCATCGTCCAAGTTTTTTTACATTCCCGATTTGCTTCAAGTGGATTAATATAGTTTTATCACTTATCCCGAAGCCTGCAGCTATTTATTAAGTGCTATGTGATGGATCCGCTTCAACAATAACCTTTAATTCTTCATTTTCCACTTTGATCTCCGGCCATCCACGGGGTTAGTTCTGAAAACGTTGAAACCAAAACGTACCGTGCTTTCTTTTGCAACACCAGCGCCGTATACATTAATCATTCGAGCTGTTTCTGCAGCACTGGTGCCATGGTAGAACTTGTACTCGTAAATATACCGATATTTCATGTTTCCATTGTGCGGTAATAAGCGACGCCAAAGAAAAAAATAATGAGGAAAAAACAAATGAAGTTATTCATGACTGTTTTCAAAACTCAAATGTACCAGCTATATGAATTTATAAATTTGAATTTGGAATTCTTAAACAAAGAGGAGCTATTTCAGATCAAAGTGGTCAGTACGACAAAACGCTAAACATTTATAATAAACGCTTCATATTAAATTATATCTCATTATCTCGTAGGGTAAATCCTATAGATGTTTTCCTCTTTTGAGTGGCGCTTTTTCGTTTCATCGAGGGAATAGAAGATTTATTGCAACATTTCTAAAGAAGTTTTCACCTTTTTAAAAAAATATTTTATAAATTTAATCAGTTTTAATTAATTCGTATAGATTTAACAATATAACACTAATTAATAATAGTATTTACAATTAATATTTATTACACACAATATAAAAAACCTATAATAAAGAAAAATTAAAACTAAAAATTTAAATTATCATAAGGTCCTGCTCCGAGTGATATCGTGCCAAGAGCGCTGGCTGCGTTTCCTCGCTGAGTAGCTATACTTAGCCTTTGAGCGAGAAAACAATCAGCCCTCTTATCACCAGCAGCGACGACTAAGAAGTTCACTGCACATGGACCCCACGGACCGATAGTCTCTACACTTCAATAAATACTACACATTGACTTTAATACGTTTCTTATGTTAGTTACGAGTATGTATAGGGTCTATAGCCATGAAAGTGGTCATTTTGATGTGTATTCATACTAGGCCACATGGGTTAGGTTTGACTTGGAATTCTAAATTCAAATAATTTAATGTGTAAAGTGTTATTCCTTTTACAAAATGAGTGGTTCATTTCACAAAGATGATTTGCAACCATGGACTTCAAAGAAATATGTGTAGTTATTAACCGAATTCCAAAAGAGAAGTTGCTATATTTAACGCGCATGTTTTTTTTTTATATATGTTCACCAATATCTCGAAAAGAGAAATATAGTTATTCGTTTATTGAATAGGCTACATGGCATGTTACTCCAGGGGTAACATGGAGCCCATGTAACTATTATGAAAAGATTTCATCAATAAACGTGGAAACTAAGAGATATATCGAGAATAGTTGTTATCTTTAACATGTGATAGTTTTATTCCACTCAAATTGGAAAGAAAATTAAGATTTTTAAAAGCAGTAAAACCTATATAAATCCAAGTATTATATAAATTCAATCAAGTAGCATATCAGATTATATCGACGTAAAATTATTATGTAAACTGTTCTTCCTTGTTACACTTTGCGTGAGCGTTTCCATTGAGGCTTCTTTCATATAATAATTCAACCACGATCGACACTATATTTTATACATAAGTAATCTTCTTTTTCCTGAATAATTTCTTTTGTAAACCTAGTATATGCTAGGTGTTCGTTAATATTACTGTAAAATTCTAAAATATAAACCCAATTTTAATAAATAGATATGATACGTTTATACCATAATTATTATAGATATAAATAGAATATTTCGCCGAGAACAGATATTTACGCAGCTTGCAAACAAAGGAAAATACAAATATGCCTTGGTTTTTACTAAACAATGTAGGACAAAGAATATCGTTTACCAAAAATATGACGCATTTTTATTTAAGTGTCGACGGATTGAGAAATTAACTATGGAACGTTGAAACGTTCTTTGCTTTATGTGGTGTGCAGTAAAAAACATATTATTATACCTTTTAAGGCTTTCGAGAAACACATTAGATAAAGTAATATATTCGTACGTATAGTAATATTATTCGTACTAAGAATATTGAAAATATATTGCTTTTGGAATTCCGAGAATTCCTTTCACACTTGGGTCGAAAAATAGCGGCGTTGTTTTAATAGGAAGCCCAGCTCTCACCAAATGAAATAATTATTGTGCAATTGACTGTCATTACTCACATTCCATTGTTGATCCTAATATAGCTATAAAATCAATGTCCGTACAATTGATGCCTTTCTCGAGAGTCCAAGTACCTACAACTCTTCGCAACTAACTTCAATGTCGTTGTGCGATAGACCGGTCCATAGAAAGCTAACACAGTAACACAGTTTAGGAAACGTAACACTAGTTTCATGGTGAAAATTTTGCTTGCATGAATTAGACATATTCATAATATATAATATATTATCTTTTGCATCGGTTGCATTGAAGCTCTTGAAAAACTACCTGTCTACTTGATAGTAAGTGGATGCTGTGGCCCATAGACGTCTACATCTATCTTCGATTAAGAATCAAAATACAGACGCGTTGTCACCCCTGAGAACTAAGATGCAATGTCTCGTTTCCAGTAAAAAGGGTTCACAAAAAAAGAGTCCAGCAAAAAGGAGCCATCTTGTTTTTTTACACTCACCATACAAAACATAGCAGTATTAAGCTGCTATTTTACGGCACTATTTGGTGAGAGCGTGGTTTTTCCACGATAGAGCCGACCCATTCGTGCTACAACTATAATATATAGCTGCAACCTGGCTCTACCACGTATATGAGTAAATCTTCTTCGGAAAGACGCAAAGATGTCACTTAAACTTACGGTATGCGCCCTTCTTAGCGAAAAATTCTTGGACTATGGCCCTTTCTCGCTTTTACAATTGTTAAAAAACCAGTCAGGATTGTAAGGTATCAGTTCTGCGCTTAGTGAAGATTTGGTTTAAAAACTCAAACTAAGGACATATGAATCTATGCTTAAGTAAAAACGGATCAGATATATTGAGTTTGATTTATGAGATCATGTTCAAAACTGTGTAAAAAGTGCTTTCATCAAAGATCATCTGCTAATGTGTCTTGTTTGGTAGATCCTTCAAGAAATATTTCTATTCTATTAAGAGTTAAGGCCTAATCTTATTCAGTGATTGTATGAATGACGTGAAATATTTGAATGGCTTTGAATAGAAAACCAGTCTTATCTCTCTTTTAAAGTCAGAACTCTACAAATGGTAAGTAGAAGATAGTTTCAAGTTCTAGTATTTTAAAGTAAAAGTAACTAAACTTATTTTTAAGTTTTATTTTTTATTCAGATGCGACTAAAAAAACTAAAAAAGAAAACAATGAATGTCGTTGAATTTTGGTACGTATAATTTGACTGTTTGAATTAAACAAGCTAATCATTATTCATTACAATTAAATAACATATTTCGCCTAAACTTACAACATTTTTTAAGGTTTTTACGTCTTGAGATTTTTTTATAGAATAAGTGTGACAAACGAGCACACAGTCCACCTGATGGTAAGTGGATGCTGTGGCACATAGACATGTACATATATCTTCGATTAAGAATCAAAAGTTGCGTTGTCTCTCCTGAGGACCAAGATGGAATGCCTCTTCACCAGTATAAAAAATCTATTCTTACAGCAAGCTTATACTTGAATATCTACAAAAAATATGATAATTACTTAATGAAAAAGGACTAAACCAAATATGATTATTTGTTTATTGAATACAAATAAATACATGAACTTGTAGAAAACTAAGATTCCTCTAAAATCCCTAAAAGGGTTACCCTGAAAAATTGCAAACAATCTTGTCAACCAAACAAGTATTTGGATATTATTCGATGAAATTTAGTAATATTTTTCGTTGCCCAATGGTACCGATTATATAATAATTCAGCAACCAAAATAATACAGCGCATTTTTAAAATCGTTTGGATTTGACTTTAAAATTAAAAAATAAGTTCTACTGTAAAATAACTTTTGGTTATCACGATCGTTGTAATAATTTAATGTATCTAAAAACAAGTACTATAACAGTCTTGAAAACTACATTATTTTCTCCGGGCTTGTACGATTCGGTGAATATATAATATAGTGAATAGATTTTGTAGCTAACATTATAGCTACAAAATCTATCACCAATATAGAAAAAGTTATTCCAATATTAACTTTTTCTGCTTTATCAATCCGAGCTTATTAATGATGTAATTTTCTTTATGACTGGTTGGTCTCTGATCGTTAGCGCTACTGCTTTGCATGGGGTTACGAATTTAAATTCAGTTTAGGTAATCTCAGTAACAGCCAGTGGAGTAAAGACGGTGGCGACGTTTAAGCCACGGACCTCGGAAATCACGTAAAACCATTGATCTAGAGCATGATCTCCTTCCAGTCATATCTTAGAGTGCACTTATGCTTGCGCACACACTCGTACATTAAAATCCTTTTCTTCGCTCTTGGCTAGTCTCCACTGATACCGGCTACATTGGCCAAAATGAGGTGTGTTGGACATTATTATTATTATTAGTGGCCATAGACCATAGAAGCAGAAGAATATAAACTATCATGCCCGTCACCCAGAGGGGTAGGCAGAGACTACGGACTTCTCAAACCCTACTCTCGTCTCATTCACATATCAGTGCCCACATGCTCGATGGTTAAAAGCTCTCTTAACTTCTACTTGGCTCTGCTATTTAATTCTGCAGCTTAAATTTGCTTTGTCATTTATTATTTCTACCTGCCGAAGCATTCCTTACTTAAACTTGATCGTAACGTCTGTTCACAAACCACACATTTCTCATCCATACTTTTTGTATGGAGTCTGCCATAATGGCCATGTTTGGCGAATAGATTGCCGACGTACTACCACTCCTGGCCGCCGCTCCTTTCTGAGAGGGATTTCTGGAATTTCCTAGGAATTGTCCACCGCGCTGCCCCAATGCGTGTTGGCGAACTTCACATGTCTTCGAAATATTTTTTTTCTTATTTCTGAAACATGCGGGTTTCCTCACGATGTTTTCCTTCACCGCTGAGCACGTGGTAAATCAACACTTAAAATTGCTATTACAATTTCATTGGTGCCGGCGGGGATAGAACCCGGTTTGCTCGCGCACTGTGATATTTTCAGCGAGCGCTAGTCATCTAAGCTACCACGGCTCCTCTCCTCTCGAGGTAGAGACTTTATTTTATTTATGGTACGATTTTTGTCGCATGCCAGCGCTTACTTTTGGTTATTAACTTTGGTTCTGGCAAAAAGTTGTGAAACGTTTGTGAAAGTCAGAATTGTGCAAATGGTGGTCGCAGATATATTACCTGCACTTCAAAATTTTATTGTGTGAGTATTTTAAACTATTTTTACGAACTTGATGAACCACATTAAATAAAAAATAGTCTCCTATCTTTCTCTCTATGTTTTGATCTTATAAAACGAGTTTGAGCTGGTAAAATCAAGACAAACTTAGGGTAGGATTGTTAATTATAATTTTGATAATAAAACTAGTGAAATTCCGCGGTTTTATATGCGCAAGCGTGAACGTATTTAGAACATAATATAACCTTTACGTTTTACATAAATATCCTAAAAAACTTATTATTTTAATATGTTACTACCTATAAAATTAATAAGTTTATTGCATTTTTATTTGAGAATAGACTTGCGTTTGACTACCATCTATTTGTTAAGATAGATACGTACATTATAGGACTTACGTACTAAATAGTCTTAAACGTACCTTATAATTGTTAGAAGGTACCTCGAAACAAGAAAATACCAGTTCTCAAAACAAAAATAAATGAAAAAATTGTCGGCAGTACGTGAATTATTTTACCAAAATGCTAAACTTAGTGTTTGATCTCATAAAATTTGTTTTGGGAATATAATATTTTATTACACAGAAGAAAGAATGAAAGCAAAAGCGATATTTGTTTGATAATATGAAAAACCTTCACAAAATTTTTGAAACTGAATATTCCAAGGTAAGTTACTCTTGCTTTTGTAAACAAAGGCCATTTTGAGTATTTATACCTAAAGTTAACCAAAGAGATACATTTCTGCGCAAACTGCATGCAAACATGGAATTCTTGAATCAAGCGTTACATAAAAAAGATACTTAAATACATTAATTCTAACGACTTAATTAACAGTCTATGTTGCTCAAAAACTGAATGTTTACTGGAACGATGTAATTTGTGCAAAAATAAAGTAACTGACTATCAAGAATTCGATAACGATGATCCATTATCATTCAAAAAATGGGAAAACTCAATATCCACTTACGTAGTTAAAGGCATAGAAAAGACTAAAAAAATTATAGTGTACATAAGTGACCACGTTACCGAAACAATCTATTGAAGTATTAGAAAATATGATTCCAATATTCCTGAAACATGAAGGAACACTTAGGTGGAAATTTACTGCAATAAAATTTCGGAAGGAACATTTCAAGGGCAATGAAGCTATCATTCACATAGATTTTAGTGAGGACTATGCAGTGAAGTATGAGTCGGAGGTTCAATCCTTCCATTTTGGAGATAGTAGGCAAGAGTTAACACTGCATACTGCAGTTATATATTTAACAGATGATACAAGCAATTTGACAAACATATCATTTTGTACAGTAAGCGAAAACTTGCGACATGATTCCGATGGTGTATGGGCGCATATTAACCCTTTATTGAATTTGTGAACTTTGCAAGTAAAAAAATAGACACATTACATTTTTTATCAGATTCGCTAAGTAGCCAGTACAGAAATAAAACAAAGTTTTATATTATTTCTAAACTATATTGGTATTTTCATGGGCTAAAGATGGTCACCTGGAATTAATTCGAATCAGCTCACGGCAAAGGTGCTGCAGATGGAGTAGCGGCAGTTGTTAACCGCACTGCTGACGCTCCTGTAGCGCAAGGTAGAAGATGTTGCGCTATTAGATGGCTTTTTGAAAATCGTAAAACAAAACACACAAAACATTAATATGGCAACTGTTGAAGAATACCAAATAATAGAAAAAAGATATCTTGATACCTTCAGAAAAGTTGAAACCATTAAAGGTACAATGAAAGTCCATCAAATACTGTGGCAGAAAGAAAAGGACCACCTAATATTCAGAGAAACTAGTTGCTTTATATGCTTGGACATGAACTGTAAACGTACAAAATTTGTCGGAAAATTATGCTATAAAGACAAAGATGAATCAACACATGTAACAAATAAAGATAATGAAGATAATAATATGTATAAACCACAAACGTAATCCCTAAAATTACACCAAATAATAGGACTATTAAAATATTAAGTAATATTTTACTTACACCAAAACGCAAAAGAAACGAAACCACCATTAAAATGCTCTCTGATTCAAAACCTGATAATAAATTACACTTGGACCCTAATGTACAAAATCTGTATAATATTTCTGGCAGTGGCAGTGATATCAATTTTTCAAGCGTATTTAAAGACTACGTTCACGAGATCATGATGCGGATCATCATTGCTGTGTGATGATTTTGCAGATCCACAAAAGACTGCATTTGACTGCATGAAAGTGATACAGATTCGAGTTCAAGTTTCAATATTTTTTAGTTTTTGTAACTAATCTCATTATTAAGAAATATTTTAGATGAAACCTATATAACGCTCTATTTACACAGAGTTTTGAACTAATGTTTTAGTGGATTTTATTTAGGTTACTAGAAAGATAATTATTATTGTTTTTGTTTTCAAAATCAGTTTATTTTGTTGTTTTCCATAATTTTTAAAATTAAGTCAACGTCTATATTTACCAAAGTTTGATAGAAACGGCTAATCTTTTGTATTTTTCTGTACTACTTAAGACTGAATTATTTTATAATTGATACTGATTCGGATTTAAGTAACCTAGTTTAAGAAATATCTTAGATGAAACTTATATAGCTCTGAGTTCTAATGACACTGAGTTTTGAACTAGTGTTTTAGTTGATTTGATTTAAATTACTAGACGGATAATATTATTGACTATTAAGAAAACCAGTTGATTTTTGAGTATTTTTTATTAAATCAAGCTATGTAGCTAAATTTGAACTGTCACCTAATAAATAATAATAAATAAATATGTGATTTAAGTATATCATCTTTTTATTTATAATTACCAATCACGTATCGTGTTTCATATCTCATCACCGTTAGACGAAAATTTTCAGCTTCAGATTCAGACCTTCATAGCAGTTCAGTTACTGTGCAATTGATTTATTTCGTTAATCTGTACTATAAACTCTATATTGAATCCATAAAAAAAATAGTCGGAAGCATTATTTGAACTTAATTTACGAACCCTAAATATGTCTATGTTCAAATATTCACCCTTAACGTGCTTGAAATAAAGTTAATTTTTCTTCATTTTTATTGAATGACAGAATTAGTAATAATACAAATTAAACTGCACTCTTAAAAGTCTTATTGCTTATTTATAGTTACGGTCCATTTCAGTTTGTTTTGACTGTACAGATTTAGTGTGACTGTAATTTCCGTAGTTTTAATCATTTTTGGGATAAAAAATTACCTATAGTAAAAATGATAGGAATCGATTCAGTAAATGATTCTGAACAAACTACTTTCTCAAAGTGCGTTAATTACGTTACATGTTGTATTCTATCGTGGGGGCTACACTTCAACTCTCACCGACAAAAATAAGAAATTAACTATTTAAGTTTATACAAATATTATATTTGACATGATTACTTCATACATAATATTATGTTCAAATTCACGAACATCTAGGATATTTACACAGGCATTTATTTATATTTTAAAAAAATTCTTCTTTTATTTATTAATTCATAATTTTTCATTTCACTTTTTATTATTTTAACTTTTTATTTTTAGCTAAACGTTATTAATTTTTCTTTTTACTTCATAGCATTTAAATTATTCTTCATTAGATAATAACTGTGCCTTTTTTCACCTACACGGTCAAGACGGAAAATGATAATATCATTTCATTCGTTCTTTAAATTTATAGTATTTTAGCTCATATTAATCAATATTTCGTTTTACCATAACTTTCATGTACGCAGCTCGCGTGTACATGTTTGATAAAGATTATGGACAATATTCCTATACAATTCATAATAAATTCTCATTTACCTCATTAACAATACATTAAATGAATATTAAAACATTAAAACTTATTCCGCATTTAGTCGTATCTGAACAACCTTGAAAAACTAATCGGTTTTTAGGTTTTCCAAACTCTTAGGTGATCGGGCTGATTGTATGTGGATATGCTAACCTCCGATAATTTTTACTATGTCAAACCTTTTACTTATTCAACATTTTTGATAATAATTAAGTATGCCATAACTAATCCATAAATTTACTTACGTCTTTTACAAATTTATATCATATTATAGTCTCGAATATTTAGTTACATCATTGTCAGTCAGGGATTGGGGCATACAATATGGACATCAAATATTAAATTAATTAATTGTATACACTATATAATAAATTTTCAAATCGTATTAAGCGAGGAAAATATTTTTATCATCATCATCATCATTATTACAGCCCTTCACAAGTCCACTGCTGAACAGAGGCCTCCCCCAAGTAATGCCACAAAGCACGGTCCTGAGCCACCAGCATTCATCGACTTCCTGCATATCTTACCAGGTCGTCACTCAATATAGTGGGGAGTCGTCCTACACTACGCCTACCGGTACGAGGCTGCCACTCGAGAACCTTTCTTCCCCATCGGTTATCGGTTCTTCGAGCTATATGGTCGGCCCATTGCCACTTCAGCTTACTAATCCGTTGGGCTATGTCGGTCACTCTGGTTTTACTGCGGATATCCTTATTTCTGAGCCTATCACGTAAATAAACCCCGAGCATAGCCCTCTTCATAGCTCGCTGAGCGACCTCGAGCGTCCTCATACGGCCGGCAGTGTAGGACCACGTCTCAGATCCATAAGTCATCACAGGCAATACGCACTGGTTGTACAATCTAGTTTTCAGAGATTGAGGTATACCTGACGAGAAGATGTGTTGTAATTTCCCGAACGCTGTCCAGCCGAGTTGAATCCGTCGATTGACCTCTCGGTCGAACTTGGACTTACCTAGTCGGACTATTTGTCCCAGGTAAACATACTCGTCAACAACTCCGAGCATAGTGCTCCCAAGAACTACCGGCATAGGTGTGATATGGACATTAAACATGATCTTTGCTTTGCCCATGTTCATCTTAAGACCTATCCGTTGGGAGACACCATTGAGGTCACTGAGCATAGTGCTTAGGTCCTCCAGCGATTCTGCCATTGATGTATTCAAGGACTATATTGTCGGCAAATCGAAGGTGAGTGATGTACTTGCCATTGATGTTAATACCGCATCCTTTCCAGTCCAGTAGCTTGAAAAATTTATATAACTATAAATATTATTAAGTATTTTTATAACCCACACAAATAAGTATTGTTTCCCCAGAAAATAATAAATTATAATAGTTAAAAGCTTATTATTTAAATGTTCAATCAATATAAAACCGAAAATAAGTAACTAAATTCCATATTAAAATGAACAGAACAAAGAAATTTTAACGAAAACGTAAGTCGTCCTTACTACCATAACAACAGACAGTTCAAAATACAAATTGTGATCCCAGCCACGTAAGGGATTTGTGACACCTTTCTTTTATATTCATAAGTACGTATTTGGAAACGATTGTCATTATATCGTATTACGATCACGTAATTTTAACATAACTTGTATAATATGCCGTATATATATATACAACAATAATTAACAATAACAAAAGGATAACCCCCGCAAAAAAAAAAAAAAAAAAAACACATTTTTTTGTAGAAACATATATAAGTTATTACAATTAGGCTAAATTTTTCATGTTTAAATTTGCTTATTATTCTTTTATTTTATTTTTAGGTTTCCACTCCAAAGTCAAAGTGGAATAAATTCGTCCATTTTTAACTTTCGCTTGCCCAGCATTTATGAACGATTCTTATTCTAATTTAAATAAATATATTTGTAATTTAAATGTTATGTTAATAAGTTTTGTTAAACATACATTTATTACGTTTTTCTTTGTATTTGACATAGATACCTTTTAAAATATTCAGATAAAAAGATCATTAAAATATAATTGTGATAATAATATTATGTTTAATAAGTAAATATAATATATAAAATAAATGACAAAATTTAAAAATTGTTCTCGATATAATTTACCTATTTAACAATAAAATCTACTATTACCTACGGATCATTCTACCTATGTTTATTCTATGATAAAAAACCAACCGCGCGAACACAGAGTAGCGCACATTTTTGTCTGAGATAGCTGTTTTAGTACGTAAGTACATATTACTTCAATGACAAAACATTAATTTATTTAAATATTGAAAAAAATTAATTTATTATAATATACCTTTAAGGTTCTATGCCCATATAAAAAAAAACTAAAACTTTTATATAACCAAGTTTATAATACAAAATTTGTATATACTTAATTTTTTATGGTAGTAGTACATTTACTACTACCGTAAAAAAAATTCCACCAGTGTTATTTTAACTACAAAATATGAAAAATTCATTGATGATGAATCACACACATCAGGTACTGTGTCCATTCCGTTATAATATGTTTTTCAATCGTTTCATTATTGTCTTCATTATTTGACTGACTAATATTTTACTAGCAACCATTTTAACTAGGCCCGGCGGTGCGCATTGCCGCAGCGCAACGCCTAGCAGGGTTGCCATGTAATGTTGGAGGATGTTAAATAAAATGGAATGTGTTACTTGTTCTAGACCTTTAATTATACTGCACTTAACAGCTACAATTAGCTTTAATATATACTACTGTCGCGGGGGCTACACTATAAAATATCTGTCGCTGTGGAAACACTGTTACAACATAATGATAAGTTGTATTATAGTTTAAAAATATTAAACTGTGGTTTTTGCTCTTTCGTAGTTGTAGTCCGTATTTTTGAAAATATATTTGTGTGGGACAAGCAAACTTACGGTCTGTTGCAACACATGGACACCTGAAAACAACATTAAACAAAAATGTTACAGATGCGTTGTCATCACAGATGTATTACCTAATACAATAGTGCAGTTACAAAGTAAGAAGCTAGAACAAACATAATATAGGTATATTATGCACAACTTAAAGATATTTTACAAAAAGCGGCATCTATGAATTCATTCAGACTACAGTTGAACAAATCGCGACAAAGGCGCGTGCTGTAGCAAGTTGGTGCGCGCTTGCGGCACCGACAAGAGCGGCGGCTGACGCCGTCTTCTTACGTACTCATTAGGGAAACACAGCTTAGCTATCTGTAGAATACCTGGGTTATGTATTTTACCACGGATCATTTTTAGTAAGCAAGGGGCGAGAGCAACTTCCCTTCTTATTTCTAGTTTATAATAGCCTATCAGTCCTAGTGTAAATAAAGTAGGGCACAACAGTGGATAACCCGGGTACACACCATATTGTTTTAAATACATAAATCTCAAAAATTTGTTTTGAATACGTTCTAGCATTAATTTATACTTATTTGGCTTCATGTGGTGACCAAACGACAGCATTGCATTCTAAAATACTTTTTACAAGTGCCTCATATAATGCTCTCAGAACACAGAACAGATGTTTGTGAATCTGTTGGCTAGCCGTAAGACCATCCCTATGTAGCGGTATGCTTTTTTACAAACTTTAGTAACGTGTTTTCGAAATTGTATGACGGTGGTGAATAGCACGACTAAATCATTAACCTCAAAAACACATTGCATACCGACTCTCCATACCCAGATACTCCGTACTCCATACTCAGATAAAAACATAGCGGATCCTGCACTTCTGCTTGGCAGTAGAAATGTACTGCGTGATATTTTTTACCGTCTGGAAAAAAAATAGAGTGTAACAGGTGAACAGGATAGCAGCCTATAGCACTGAAATTTTACAATGTTTTTATTTCAATTTAAAATAATATGAAATTGATCTATCAATAAATACTACTGATTTGAAATAAACTTTAGGTACTAAAAATAACAACAACATATAACTAAGTGAATTGCAGGTGTCCATGCATACCTGCAGTTCACCTGCAGTTCACAGGTATCCATGGACACCTGCAGTGGATAGTCACTGATTATTAGGACTGTAAGTATGTTTGTCAATAGGTACAGTTTTAAAAAGAACATGTTTCTGTAACATATTTTTCAATGACATCGAGTATAAAAAATTCTTTATTTTGTCTAAAAATTTCAACAAAGGCTGAAAATGACTACGCGGGGGAGGCGGATTGATGGATAGACTTTTATTTACAATACACGTCACTTTACTACTGTCGGCTACGTTTATTTAGAATGATAATATATTTACTCGAGCGAGTCACGCTTTTTGTATAAGTCGTCGTTTAGGTGTTTTTGTTATGAGTGACAAACGAAATACCGAAACGTGGGTTCAGAATATTACCGACGGCATTCTATAAAAATACTTTTGGAAGAATTAGGTGCTAGACAACTGGTACCTTAAATAAGGCTACAAAATTTGTATACTAATATGTAATCAAATTAGAAACCAATATTATTAACTGGTAAAAATAGGTCTCGTATCTTTCAATAATTTTTTATAGGATAGGCCGTAGGTGTCGTAAGTGGGGATAGAGGGAAACTGAAACAGGATATAGGCAGCAGCATTGTTCTTTCGCCATCCCGCCTTGCCAGCGTGGCAACTATAGCAAAAGCCTACAAGACAATCTAAAGGGGAGGCCAATTAAGGCGCTACTCCTAGCGAACGACCTGCAGCATTCGGTTCTATACATTCCACGCGCTCTCTCTACAATAATATATCGCGTAAGAAATTCGCCCAAATTTTAAAATATTTTCTTTATAAAATCGAATATTTATCTTTTGAAAAAATTAAACAGATCAAAATGTTCATTAATAAATTGCTTATCCATTAGTGGCAATCGTAAAATAAAAAGGTTTGGAAAATCCAAAAGTACACGCCTTATAATCTCATTTGATTATATAAAAGAAAAATATCTTTTTTTCTATATTTGAGATGAACAAAGAGATCCATGAGAATATTTTTTTGTAGAAAAGTACCAGTTGTTTTTTACATTTTCATTAATTACAATTAAACGAGAACAAATTACTCAGTGATTTTTTAAAGGAACCTGTGCGTTGAGATTCTAAACCTAATAAAAAAAGAATTGTTTTGATACATTAATTCTAACGACTACGATTAATACAGACTTCCGGGCACCCTCGATAATTTTTTTCAATCAGTTTGTTTTTACACTAAATACAAAAAATTTATTTTAAAAATAATAGAAACATGAAAACGAGTGATTTTTCTCGATATATGTGTATTTTTATTATTCTTAAAGTGCGGTAGTTAAAAAATGAAGACATTTTTAGCTCAGTAAATTACTGGATTTCCATTGTTAACATATTTTAATAATTTATATTGTTGTAACTAACATGGTGGGTAATTAATTATTTTCATCCTATATAGTCTGCGGGTATATTAATGTATTAGATTATGTCTAGTTATTTATTTTTGCTTATATTTATAACTAGAATGTAAAACTGTTTAAGATAATTATGAGAAATATAAATAATGTTTTATAATGTAAAACCTTACAGCTTAATATCCGATTTTATAAAAACTTGTAACGGAAACCACACAAGCAACGCCATCTGTGGTTTAGCACTGTTAAATTACAAGCCTATAAAAGACAGATGTCGTCGGTTTGAGCGGCAGCGACAAGCGGCAGTCTTACTAAAACTGTTGAGTAGAGAATACGTACACGGAAGATAAATTGTGAGTAATAACAATTATTGTTATACCTTGTTATTTGTGTGTCTAAAATGTACATTGTTATTATTATGAATATCTATAACCTTGTTTAGATTTATGATATTTTATGCAGTTAATAAAATACATGATGTTACTTACGTATTAAGCGACTTTACTTAACACCATTAGGTGAGAGTAGAGCACAACCTCAACGCTTCGCTTACGAGACGTGTAATAATGTTTACTTTATGAGATGTATGTCATCAATAATTTTATATAATAATTTTTTATTATTAATAATTAATTCGCATTTCTGTGGTTTAGTTGTAGGAAGATTCATCAAGTATTTACTCCTTTGAAAAAAAAACTGGAATTGGCTATTATGGAATCAATATTGTGTAGAAATGTAATAGGTTTTTTTATTAGTTGATATGTCATTTTAATATGAAGTAGATAGCTCCTAAAAACGTCACAAATAACGACTAGCGCTGCATTTTGCACAAACACGCAACTTAAGGGAATTGATAAATACTACTAAATGTATCAATGCCATTAATTATTCATTCAATAAAGACTATCGAAGACCACTGCTGAACATACCCAGGGGGGGGGCGGATCACTCCATAGATTACCTGATAAGGGGGAATATTTGCCACAGTTGCCACGCTTGGTGGGCAGGTTGGTAACCGCAGTTTATTTTATTTTCTAGTCGTTATTAGGAAGACGCTGTTGCCTTTATTTCTCTGTCTCACCTCTTGCGTCACCCACGGGACGATATGGGTTACTGGATATTCTTACACGCTACTACTCGTTCTATTACTCAAACTTACTACACAAAATACACAGGAACGAATACGAGTTCTCCTACAAAGTGAGCGACTACGACAGCGGAAGTGACTTTGGCCACGCGGAAAACCGGCAGGACGATAAAGCAGAAAGGACGTATTTAATCGTACTTCCTGATGGAACCAAACAGGTACGTTGAAATCATCTTCATCAGCTCTACTGCTTTGGAACCCAAGTAAATTCCACCTATCGATTTCTGCAAACACAAATGCAAATACTATTGTATTTCAGTGTAGTAAGACGCACTGAAATACAATGTATAAGTTTTCACAGTACGCGAGCAATTTTAAGCGTTGATTTACCACGTGCTCCACGGTGAAGGAAAACATCGTGAGGAAACCTGCATGTCTGAAAAACAAAAAAATATTTCGAAGACGTGTAGAGTTCTCTCATTTCTCTTACAGCCTATATACGACCCACTACGTAGGACGTATTTAGGCTGTAACTTTTAACTTTATAGTAAGACGGTCAGCATTGTTAGAGGTTGTGAATGTTAATTCTTTCTTTACTGGGAAAAAGACATTCCATTTTAGTCCTTAGGAGTGACAACGCGTCTGCATCATCGGATACAGATGTATATGTCTACGGGCTGCAGCACCCACTTGCCATCAGATGGAACGTGTGCTCGTTTGTCACCATTCTTCTATAAAAAATTGAATTGAAAAACAATCTTACAGTCCACCTGATGGAACGTTGCAGGAATCTGTTGTTCACCTGCAACCAACATAAATAAAGAATTGGCCTCAATGAGGACTAAGATGGAATACCTCATGGCCTGTTATTATACTGGGTTTCTTCTACATTTTTCTACATCTCTTATACACTTCAGATGTGGATGATAATAAGCCCTGGGTAGGGTGATCGCTACCAAGCTGATTCTAATTTACTGTGTTAATTGTAACATACATGATTGTAAGCTGTTATTTAAAAATCCCGCTGGGTTTCATGCTGGTTCTTCCCAGGATAGAGGTTTTTTTTCCGAATCAGTGGTAAATTAAAAAAAAGTGACTTTCAATAAGTATTATTTATAATCTATATTGAATAAAAAAGTTTCTGTTTATGTTTTTGATCTCTTACTTTTTATTCTTGGACTACAGTAGCTAGTTGCTATAATTTGTCAACAAACGAAAGTGTACAAACAAGTATATTTTTTTAAACTTTGTCCTAAGAAATTAATATACCACGTTTTTCACCTACAATTTCTGATTCTGAGCTATGATCAAAATTTCAAGTCAAAATGACTAAGGGATAGTATGTCCATTTATATTATTTATAAAATTACCAACACACGGTAAGAAATATGTTTTAAAGTTGGTTGTACCAAAAAGTTGGTGTTGGTTGAACCAGCAAGAAACTCGGGGGATTTTTTAAAAATAATACCTTACAATCATGTATGCTACAATTAATAACACGTAACAAATTAGAAATAGCTTCGTAGCGATCACCTTACCCAGGGGTATTATCATCCATAAATTCCTTACACTATGTATATACAAACTTAGTTTAATAAAGTTTTTGAACTTTGATGATTGATTGAGATGGACAGACAGGAGCAGTGTCAATACTTTGTTTTAATATGTTTTGGTTGATTACTAAGTATCTCTAAACATCTCACATATCATAATAAAATAACTGGGTAAAAACATGCTTATCTACGTAGCCTTCTCAGAAATGAGGGGGAGGCCTGTGCCCAGCTGTGGGACGTATACAGGCTGTAACTTTAAAGAATATTTGAAAGTGTTGGTAATTATAATATATTCTTTTATTATAGTTATTTTTTGTTATATTATATTTATTTTTTGTTTCATTATTTCATATTGCCGGTTTTAAATTATATAAATATTGAATTTTACAATAGTGTGTCGTCTTTTCTATAGGATTATGGAGTTGTGTCAATAAGACCCGTCACCTGCGCGGCTAGATGCAGTGTCGGTTGGTATTACCGAGATCCTTGGCATGAATCCATCTTCATCAGCCTCGTACTCTACCACCTGGAAAGAACAGAATACATGCCATGAAAATGTGTTAATTTTACCACGTTTTCACCACGTCACTTTCTAGTTTTTCTGCCGTTCCTGGTGGAATCTTGCAATTCAAATTTCGAACACTTCCCGATGGGCTAGGGACTTGAAATTTTGATCATAGCCCAGAATCAGAAATTGTAGGTGAAAAACGTGGTACATTAATTTCTTAGGACAAAGTTTAAAAAAATATACTTGTTTGTACACTTTAGTTTGTTGACAAATTATAGCAACTAGCTACTGTAGTCCAAGGATAAAAAGTAAAAGATCAAAAACATAAACAGAAACTTTTTTATTCTTATTTATATATAGATTATAAATAATACTTATTGATAGTCACTTTTTTTTTAATTTACCACTGATTCGGAAAAAACCTCTATCCTGGGAAGAACCAGCAAGAAACCCAGCGGGATTTTTTTTAAATAACAGCTTACATTCATGTATGTTACAATTAACACACAGTAAATTAGAATCAGTTTGGTAGCGATCACCCTACTCAGGGGTTATTATCATCCACATCTGAAGTGTATGAGATGTAGAAAAATGTAGAAGAAACCCAGTATAATAACAGGCCATGAGGTATTCCATCTTAGTCCTCATTGAGGCCAATTCTTTATTTATGTTGGTTGCAGTTGAACAACTGATTCCTGCAACGTTCCATCAGGTGGACTGTAAGTTTGTTTTTCAATTCAATTTTTTATAGAAGAATGGTGACAAACGAGCACACGTTCCATCTGATGGCAAGTGGGTGCTGTAGCCTGTACAATCTGCCGCAGGGTATGTATATGGTCTGTGGTGCAGCCGGGCATGAAGCCCTTTGGAAACCAGAAACCAGCGTGCGAGATGATTCGTGATGACTCTTGAAAACAGCACGTAGACGCGGCTCAGAAGGGAAATCGGTCTGTAGTACTTTACGAGAGCATTGTCTTCTTTCTTGAAGAACAAGACCACCGTAGGTGCTTCTTCTTTTTGCCTCCGAAGTAGTGCCTCCGTGAAGGACGGAATTAAAGCGGTTGTGTAACCATTCTAACCACGCTCAGAATGACGTCCGGAATATCATCAGAATAGTGTCGGATAAGACTTACTCTTGAATCGTTACTCACACTTGCCTGTGGCTAATTCGAATACTCCATATTGAAATAATACTAGTTTTTACGGAATTTATCGCGTGTATTTAACTTTTTAATTACCCGACGTTTCGAACGCTTTACAGCACTCATGGTCACGGGCAGGACTGAGATGTTCAACGTCCATATGTCATAGTTAACCGCGGTTACCATAGATTAAAATTTAACTTTTGTTCCGATCTATGCAGTATGAACTTATGGTGTCTTGCAGTTGTATGCTTGGGTTGGTATTTAATTTTATTTATTATAGGATCCCAAGCAGATGGTAGCACCCAGCCATCTTCTCTATTGAAATTAGGATGTTTTTTTATTTCAATAGCCTCGCGAATCATCCTTGGAAGGAATCGGTGTTCTTTAGCGAGGATCTGCGGTCTATCAAATCTGATGTAGTGACGGGGGCGATCCTGTACGTGTTCACAGTCTGCAGACTTCCCGGAGCGTCGATTCTTCACATCAGCTATATGTTCTTTAACGCGGGTTTTTGTTGATGTTTTAGTTTGTCCTATGTAGGAGAGACCACATTCACAATCGAGCTTGTACACTCCTGCATCTTGCAGAGGGACATTACACTTGACCGATGGTAAAAACTGACCAATCTTCTTCAGCGGCTTGAAGTATGTTTTGATGGAAGCGCGCTTCAAGATGTAGCCAATCTTGTCAGTGACTCCTCTAACATATGGCAGTACAGCAGGTACACGCTCGACTGTGGCCGGCTTCACTCGTTCACTGTGACGTAGGCGCGGGACTCGAAGCTTGTTGTCATGCAAAACTTGCTTGACATGGTGGAGCTCTGCAGCCAGGTGTTTACTGTCACAGATCCCTCGTGCTCTCTGAAACAAAGATTTACCCACGGTAGCTAACTGTGAAGGATGGTGGTGAGAATCACCGTTTAAATATATAGAAATTTAAATATTTAAATATATAGATATTTAAACGGTTAAATAAAGTAACTGCATTTTTAGACCATCTTAACTCTATAAATTCTAAAATTCAGTTCACAATGGAGTTAGAGGCAAACAATTCCTTAGCTTTTCTAGATGTGTTAGTAATTCGGAATCCTGATAACACCTTGAGCCATACTGTGTATAGAAAAAAGACCCATACAGATAGATATTTAAACGGTGATTCTCACCACCATCCTTCACAGTTAGCTACCGTGGGTAAATCTTTGTTTCAGAGAGCACGAAGGATCTGTGACAGTAAACACCTGGCTGCAGAGCTCCACCATGTCAAGCAAGTTTTGCATGACAACAAGCTTCGAGTCCCGCGCCTACGTCACAGTGAACGAGTGAAGCCGGCCACAGTCGAGCGTGTACTTGCTGTACTGCCATATGTTAGAGGAGTCACTGACAAGATTGGCTACATCTTGAAGCGCGCTTCCATCAAAACATACTTAAAGCCGCTGAAGAAGATTGGTCAGTTTTTACCATCGGTCAAGTGTAATGTCCCTCTGCAAGATGCAGGAGTGTACAAGCTCGATTGTGAATGTGGTCTCTCCTACATAGGACAAACTAAAACATCAACAAAAACCCGCGTTAAAGAACATATAGCTGATGTGAAGAATCGACGCTCCGGGAAGTCTGCAGTCTGTGAACACGTACAGGATCGCCCCCGTCACTACATCAGATTTGATAGACCGCAGATCCTCGCTAAAGAACACCGATTCCTTCCAAGGATGATTCGCGAGGCTATTGAAATCAAAAAACATCCTAATTTCAATAGAGAAGATGGCTGGGTGCTACCATCTGCTTGGGATCCTATAATAAATAAAATTAAATCCCAACCCAAGCATACAACTGCAAGACTTCAAGATACCATAAGTTCATACTGCATAGATCGGAACAAAAGTTAAATTTTAATCTATGGTAACCGCGGTTAACTATGACATATGGACGTTGAACATCTCAGTCCTGCCCGTGACCATGAGTGCTATAAAGCGTTCGAAACGTCGGGTAATTAAAAAGTTAAATACACGCGATAAATTCCGTAAAAACTAGTATTATTTCAATGTGTAGTGTTCGCGTAAATATAAGAAATCGAATACTCCACCTTAATTTTGTCATTTTTACAGGGACAAATTCCCCAATCAACAACACTCTCTACCAACAAGAAATGATCACGATATGGAGCATCAGAAAAGAAAGTAAGAAGCAAATGCAATATCCCAAATAGCCAGGACAATTGAAGTTTATCGGCAGTTATCATTACTGTTTTAAATTTTCCAAACAGAATACAACAACAATAGCATAATGCTATTGTTGTTGTATTCTGTTAATTTGAAATCAAAGACTCATTTAATTTTAAAAATATTTTCATGTTATGTTAAATTAATTTGTTTTCTTTTAATATCTTATTGTAAAAGAATGAACTGATATTCGTTTCATTTTAAATTTCCTTACATATGAAATTAGCGTTTTGTCGTACTGACCACTTTGATCTGAAATATCTCCTCTTTGGTCATTGAAGTAATATGTATTTACGTACTAGAATAGCTATTTCAAACAAAAATGTGCGTTACTCTGTGTTCGCGCGGTTGGTTTTTTATCATAGAATAAACATAGAACGATCAGTAGGTAGTAGTAGATTGTATTGTTAAATAGGTAAATTATATCGAAAACAAATTTTAAATTTTGTCATTTTTTATATTGTATTTGATTATTTAATATAATATTACATAAAAATATATCATAACTACATTATAATGATATTTTTATTTCAATATTGTAAAATATATCTGTCAAATATAAAAAACATATCAAACGTATGTTTAACAAAACTTATTAATATGACATTTAAATTACAAACATATTTATTTAAATTAGAATAAAAGTCGTTCATAAACGCTGGGCGCGCGAGAGTTAAAAATGGACGAATTTATTCCACTTTGACTTTGAAGTGGAAATCTAAAAATAAAATAAAATAGTAATAAGCAGATTTTAACATGAAAAATTTTGCCTAATTATAATAACTTATATATGTTTCTACAAAAAAATGTGTATAATAATATATTTGTCTTATATTTAGCTACACACAGAAATGTCTCATCTGAAAAAATTAATTTCATAATCTATATTCCATGACACGAGTCTTAGGAATTATTTTGTTTTATTATTAATATATAATTCTTATTTATTGATTAAGTATCTTATTAACCGATGAAAAGTAATTACTTGGTTTTAACTGTCATTTCTTGAATTATTTGTGCAATATCTAAGTACACACGACGGCACATTTTTATCAAGAGATTTTTTTTAAATCAACACAACACGTGACAACTCTACAAGCGCCTAGCGCAAGTAATCTATGGCCTAGCGAGTGACTGATTAAAGTGCGGTGTAAGCACCGGAGTTGAATGAAACAGAGTAGCTGAATGAAGTGTCGCCTCTAGTACGTAGTACATAATAGCTCAATGTCTTTGGTTAAGAATTCCAAATTCAAACTTATAAATTCATTGAGCTGGTTTGAGTTTGAAAAACAGTTTGTTTGTTTTTTCCTCATAATTTTTTTCTTTGGCGTCGCTTATTACCGCACAACGGCAAACATGAAATATCGGTATATTTACGAGTACGAGTTTTGTCGTAGCACCAGTGCTGCAGAAGAAGCTCGAAGGATTAATGATGTGTACGGCGCTGTTGTCGCAAAAGAAAGCACGATCGTTTTTGGGTTCAATATATTCGTTCTGGAAATTTCGACCTTCAGAACCAATCCGTGGACGGCCGGCGACACAAAGTGGAAAAAGAATTAAGGGCTATTGTGGAAGCGGATCCATAACAAAGCACTTCAGAGATAGCTGCAGGCTTCTAGGTAAGTGATAAAACTGTATTAATCCACTTGAAACAAATCGGGAATGTAAAATAACTTGAACGATGGGTACCTCATGAATTGAGTAAATCGAACTTGCTACGCGTCGACTGCTGTGTTACTTTGCTCAACCGACAAAAAAATGAAGGGATTTTAAATAGAATCATTACTTGTGATAAAAAGTGGATACTGTACGATAATCGGAAGCGCTCGTCGCAATGGCTGAACCCCGGAGGCCCAGCCAAATCCTGCCCTAAACGAAAATTGACTCAGAAAAAGTTACTTGTGAGTGTTTGGTGGACTGGCGCCGGTGTCATTCACTACAGCTTTCTAAAATCTGGCTAAACGATTACGGCAGATACCTTTTCTCAGCAACTGCAAACAATGAAGGAAGAACTAGCTGCTAAACTTTTATACGTGGTAGAGCCATGCTGCAGGTATATTAGTAGTATAGTTGTAGCATGAATGGGTCGGCTCGACCGGGGAGGGACCACGCTCTCACAGAATACCAGCGTGAAATAGTAGCTTAATGTTGCTGTATTTCGTATGGTGAGTGTAGAGAACCGGAGACCCATTTTACTGGAAACGAGGCATTCCATCTTAGTCCTCACGGGTGACAACGCATCTGCATTTTGATTCGTAATCGAGGATAGATGTAGATGTCTATGGGCCACAGCAAAAACTTACCATCAGGTGGACTGTGTGCTCGTTTGTCACCCTATCCTATAAAAAAAAAAAACAACCGAGATTGGTCAATCGCTCTAGGCCACTTCTCCTTCACGACAACGCAAGACCACACACTGCACAACAAACAACCACTAAGTTAGATGAGCTACAATTGGTATATTTGTGACATCCACCGTACTCCCCGGACCGGGCTCCAACAGATTACCATTTTTTCCGGAAATTGAACAACTTCTTACAAGGAAAAAATTCAACTCCGATATGGCAGTCTGACTGCCTTCAAAGATTTTATCGAGTGAACGGTGCATACTTTGATTAATTAAATATATTTTACAAAAAAAAATTGACTTCATATTCCTCCCGTACAAAACGCCAATTTCATATGTAAAGACCTATTATAATTTTAATTTCATAGTCTTATCATTTGATATAAAAACCAATATTTTTCTAAATATGTTAAGCTGTATTATCAAGTTTCAAATACGAAAAAATAGATTTTATGAGGTTTATTGACGGGCTGTTATTTATGCGTGAATGAATAAACAAGTAGTGGTTGTCGTGTGGTGGCGAACGAACTTGGGACCTCATGATTAGCAACCACCTTTAAGGGGATATAGTAAGTCAGCTCAAATTCTAATTTCACCCCCACTTACCCGCGCATCTAATGCTATGTACCGACATGTTTGTAACCACTAATGCTGTAAGTAGATAGGTCGTTAGATACTTAATTCCTTAGGTTTATCATATTTATGCCTGTTTCTTAACGCCAACCCAGTCGCTTCTTATTTTTATTACGGTTATTTCCCATTTTAATTTTACGTTGTCCTGTTGCGTAATGTGTATTCTGATCGTAAGCGACACAACCTCCCCCTTCAAAGGCCGAAGAAAAACTGACCGGTGACCGGTCGGCAGGAATCAAGCTACAATACGCCGATAGTTTAGGTAATTTCTTTTTACAGTGAAAATAATGGTACTTAAAAAAAAGGAAAATAACCTAAGCACTGCTTTATAGTTAGTTCAGTTAGTATGCAAAGTTTCATGATCTTATTTAAAGTATTGTATGAATAAAAGCCGTTTATTGTTTATTTTGGAGGTAACTTTAGATTTTTTTTTCTATCGAGAAAATTTTACGGAATCGTGTTTTTGTCTAACGTAGTCCTTAACATTAATCCTCAACTTTACCATATATTTATTTCAAAATTAATGCTGCAATATTTTTGGCATAACGGAGGATCTTGCTAAGCCATTTGAGGTTATATTTCCCCTTAACACCAATAATGCAACGAGGCAGTAGCAATTGCTATACATAGATACAGTGTAATTACCTCGTTTATTCTGGATATAAAATAACCTGACTGAGTACGTGAGGGTCAGAAGTGGAAACTGATATGATTGTTAATCCTGTTCGTGTTGCGATAGAATTCCTAACAGAAGAATTGCATTTACAGCAGTGAAAAAAAATTTCCAACGTTTTGAGAAAGAAGATCATAATATTATGTCTTCACGTATTCTAAATTGCATATTTTATCGACTAGTTATTCGCATGAATTTTCCCGATCAATACGACTTAGGTACCTTCAAGAAAAAGATTACTCCTTTCTAAAAAGCCGGCAACGTACCTTCAATTCCCCTGGTGTTGCAGTTGTTCATGGGCGGCGGTAGTCACTTAACATCAGATGAATCGTATGCTCGTTTTCCCTCTGTATAAAAAATCCCTCGCCTAAATAAAAAATAATTATGATTGATAATATTCCTTTGTAAATTATGATAATCAATCTTTCAAACACCCTCAAATAAATTGGATATTGTTAGTAGATACTCAAACGAAAATTCTGTTTTCAGTGTGCAAATTGAGTTATACGTACTGGATCATAATACCTACAAAGTCAGTCGGTTTTTATTTTAAGAAATTCAGTTTTTTCCTTATCTTTTGAAGTTAGAATATTTATTTATTTATATAATTTGCATGCCACAAGAAATACATCATACATCAATTGACGCCACGTAAGGACATAACAATTTACGAGAGGGTAGTTTTTATTTTAAATACTAAATATGACTCTTACAAAAGCCACGGGATGATATATATATATATATATATATATATATATATATATATATATATATATATATATATATATATATATAATAGGTATATAATATTGGATATATTTAAGTCACCACTACATGGAAAACCTTATGTTGTAGAGTCCGTAAGTACATGATCTGAAGAAGCATGCACACTATAAATAACAAAAATATTTACCCAACACACTGTACATGTCAATCATGGGCACGGAAAACATTTCTGTTTCTCGAATATTGTAAAATGTTTTTTCCCAAGGGTGATTTTATACTGCTTTATTATATATATATATATATATATATATATATATATATATATATATATATATCTATTTTTTCGTATTTGAAACTTGATAATACAGCTTAACATATATATATAATAAATTGCGAAACATAAACAAAGACGTCCACGATGGCAGATTTTAATAGACATCCTCTGCCAGAAAATCTTATAGGTAGATAGACGATATCATTATCAACAGTCTTAATCAAGCTTTTACTGACAAAAATGAAAAGAGATTTTATCTAAGACGCTTTATCTTTTGACATTGTCTCGTCATCCATGCTCGTTTCCCCTCTGTAAATATTCCGTCTTTTGTACATAAGACATAAAATGAAACGAAATGATAACGTTATTTCTTTTGAGATTTTCTGTTTGTGCTATTTTTATTTCAGACAAATAAAACTCAAGTAATATCGTAAAGTACGTATTTAATATGTAAATAAAATTTAATACGAGTGTATTTAATGGAAATTATAATTTTTTTCAACCTATAGTAATTTGCCAAGTTGTGCCAACAGATGGACTTCCATACGTCTCCAACATACCAAGACCACAAAACTGCAAACATACATTGCAGAGTCATCCGCCAGCTACACTAAAGTTGTAGCTCCAATGAGTCGGCTTGACCGGGGCAAGACCACTCTCTCACAGAATACCATCGCGTTCTGAGTAGTGGAAGAAAGTGTCCTGATGAGAGTCCATCAGCCAATGCATTTTTTTATAGGAGAGGGGCGGCTCACCTGATGGTAAGTGACTACGGCCACCCGTGACCAACTGTAACACTAGGGGAATTGCAAGTGCGTTGCCAGCATTTTAAAAAGGTGTAAGATCTTTTCTTGAAGGTTCCTAAGTCGTATTGGTCGGGAAAAGTCGCCGGTGGTAAACTATTCCACCGAGAGATTGTACGTGGTAGAAAACTCTAAGTGAAACTTATAGTGGTGGATCTCAAAGCATGCAAATGATGTGGATGGTATCGGGAGATTTGCGATGTGCGTTCATGAAATTTGGCGGCTGGGATTAAACCGCGAAATTCCTCAGAGCATTTCCCGTGGTAGAAAGAAAATGCAAAGAGATGCAGCATCTCTTTAAAAGGAGGCACTTGGACGTCGACGATACGAGCCGCTCTGCGTTCGATGTAGTCAAGTGGAGGGAGCTGGCATGAAATACCGTCCCGCTCTGCTCAGCACGCCAAGATTTTTATAGGTCATATATATTTAGCCTTCTCTTTCAATAGACCACGAAAATGCACGTCACTCGATATGTCGACTGGCTGAGGCAACAAGCGGAGTGCCTTAAAACTGAGGACATACGACAGAGCGGTTCTTTTTAGCGGTAAACGCACACACGTGTGTCTTCTGATGATTGAACTGGACAAGATTTAGTAGCCCCCAATCCGAGACTTCTCCCGGTACTCGGCGAAGTTTTTCCGAAAAATATTGGCACCGCCGATGTAAGGACCATAAACAGCGCTGTCACCCGCATAGAAATTAATGTTAACGGTTTGCAACATATCATCGATATTGTAACGTCTTCTCCCCCCCTCTTATATTATATTATATAATTACGATATTATAGAAATATTTTGATCTTTCCCAAAAGGTAATATTAAAAGTAATATTAGCATTTGCATTTGAAATAGTATAAAATAAATAAACTGTAATTCATAATGGCAGCAAGGTAGGGTTGTACACAGAGGAGGCGCCAACTTCATATAATTTTGATCGAAGGACACTTACAAGTAAATAACTTTGATCAAACAATTATATTCGTTGAAGCCTCCTCTGTGTTTGTATACTGTGTGTGTACTGTGTAGTTTAAAGATTTAATTGCTTTCTTTTTAATTATTTACTGTCAAAAATTATCATTCAATTTACAACAAAACAAACAATAAACGTAACATATAAATTTAGATAATATAATTTTCCATTATGAATTACTGTTTATTTATTTTATACTATTTCAAATGCGAATGCTAATATTACTTTTATTTATAACGGTCTATTATAAAAAATGGAAAACATTTTTGGTGTTAGTAGTTGAGGATTAATGTTAAGGATTATGTTAGACGAAAACACGATTTCGTAATATTTTCTCGATAGAAAAAAAAAGTTACCTCCAAAATAAACAATAAACCGCTGTTATTTATAAAATACTTTAAATAAGATCATGAAATTTTTGCATACTAACTGAACTAACTATAAAGCAGTGCTTATGTTATTTACTTTTTTTAAAATACAATTATTTTCGCTGTAAAAAGAAATTACCTAAACTGTCGGCCTCTTGAAGCGTGATTTCTGCCACACGATCACTTCGCTTCGGCCTTTGAACGGGGAGGTTGTGTCGCTTACGATCAGAATATACATTACGCAACAGGACGACGTAAAATAAAAATGGGAAATAACCGTTATAAAAATAAGAAGCGACTGGCTTGGCGTTAAGAAACAGGCATAAATATGATAAAACTAATGAAATAAGTGTCTAAGGACCTTTCTACTTACAGTATTAGTGATTACAAACATGTCGGTACATAGCTAACGGCGCGCGGGCAAGTGGGGACGAAATTAGAATTTGAGCTGACTTACTATATCCCCTTAACACATAAGCAGAACATACAGTCTAATTGAACACCTCCTCCTTCTCGAAGTCGGTTAAAATACTTATACATGCTCTATTCTCTTTCTGATATATTTTTTTTGCTTTTTTTTTTGATGAAATTTAGCTATGTAAACCAAAATGTCTTTCTTAGTCTTCAGATTTGATCGTATTATAGTTTTTTTCTCTTCCTATAAAACATCAGAAAAGAACCGTTTAACTTTACAATATGAACCCGAATCATAATAGGAAGAACAATAATTAAATTTCTTACTTTAACTACCACAATTTTAGACAATAGACAGTATAGTGTATATACAGACATGGGCTTAATGAATTTTTTTATGCTTAACATAAATACCTCTCTGACACCACTGCCACAGCAAGGTAAGTTTAGATCAAAGGAGATGTTACATAATAGTTGTTGACCAGGGTAAGAATTTTAATAAGTCGTTTTTTAACAAGGCTTTAGTAACAGGCTTATGAAGACTAGAAGGTTATTCCTTCTGTAATCCGTATTTTAAGATTGTGGAGCATAGTGAATAAAACTTTAGCTTGACCCATGAATTTTATGCATTTATATTTTTTCTAATATCTATTAATTTTGGTTAATAACTTAGAGACAATTTTCCTATAGGTTTAGAAATTTGATTCCGATTCAATTTCGTTATTAATTTTTCTGAATTCTTTGCATACGAGAGAATCACCTTGAGATGTAATTTATAAGGCAAAAAAGAAATACATATATTTTACAAGATCTATTTTACAAGCTATGTCACTTGATGTGGTTATTACATGACACCCACATGGTTTATGTGTGATATAGATGTAGTTTTATAAAAAAAAGTTATGGTGATTATAACAAAACCTTATGATTCAAAGTAAACATTTAAGTAGTACCCGCCTATAATTTAAAAAATGTGTTACTAATTATATTAAAATAGGTTCAATATGTTTTGTCTTCTGAAGACCCATGTAGTTTTTGGACCAAAAAAACATCACATCTACTATGAACTGCAAGGACTTTCACTTTATAAGAACCCCTTGTAACTGGATTACTTGAATTATATTATGTTAGTATACATAATATTATAGTTCTACACCTCGTCAAACGCGAATCGGGGTAGTTAGTCTTTCTGTCGACTTGTCAAGGTCACGCTATGCAAGATACGTCATGAAAGCGACCATTGAATCTCGCTTATTTTGCCAGCTGATGACTAAAGCAGAAATAATTTTATTTCCTTATACACCAATATTAGTATTCAATTTTGGAAGGGATCTTAATAGTAATTGTACGCATAACGATTTTTAAATTATTTCGAACAGTTCTGTAATATCAGCAGGAATTTTATTATCCCTTGTCATAGATTTATATGAAACTTATCGTTTAAGCTTTTAATAACCTATATTTAAGATTATAATTTTCTTACAGGTAGCTTTAGTAGATTATCACAAAGGTATTCAAATATTCAGTCATGTGGAAATAATAAGTTTGTAGTTAAAATTTATTCGATTTTCTAAACTTGTAAAACATTTTACACGTTGTAAATAGTTGATTTCGAAAAATATATCCTTATTTGTTTGCATAAGAGAAAATACAGAATGTTAGTGTAAGCATTTCAAATCCTCAAAGAGACCAATTCATGTTTTATTTATTCATAATTTGAGTTTGCAGAGCCTGCGTGAATATAGTTTCTGATATTCAAAGGAATATTATAAGCATTTCATTCCAAGTATGCATCGATACACATAAATGACGACTCCGTGGCGCAGTGGCTTAGCAATGAGTGGCTGCGCTGGGGGTCGCGGGTTCGAATCCCGCACGGAACAAGTATTTGTATGGCCTACAAGTAGTTGTTCCGGGTCTGGATGTTCGTCCTTGTGCAATTTATGTTTGTAAACTGCCCCCACAATACAAGAGAAAATCTTAGTGTAGGGGTGTACGTTTTTTTAAACGAAATAAATAAAAAAAAATTGATCTTCTAAATACTTCATACATACACAATTCTACTTAGTTATGTGAAACGATTGTGTACGATCATATTTTTAAATATTTGAAAATTCGAAATCAGTTTAGTGATATTATAATTTGTAAGTAACGTTTCATAATATAAATTTATTACTACTATTATAAATATTTTGTTACCCTCGACATTTTAAAATATTTTTAAATAAAAGTCCCGCTGGGTTTCTTTCTGGATCTTCCCGGGACAGAGGTTTTATTCGAATTAGTGGTAAAGTAAAAATGGACTTTCAATAAGAATTACAACACGTAATCTATAATGAATAAAAAAATATTATATTCTATTCTTCTCAGAGTCATGGTCATGACAATGCGCTGCGAGTAAAGATCCCGGGTAACAATAATTTGTAAATCTGCTTATGTTATTACTTGCTTACTTACAGTCTATTGTGATTGTGGGTAATATCTTTCGATTGGCTGAACTGACTCTTTGATTATATATTAATAATAATACTTCGGAATTTCACGAACCTTTTGACTACCGTAATTTAAATAAATTGCAATGCGAGTTATTTATTACGTTAATTAGACGTCAGTCTAGAAACTAAGAGAAGTCTGAGCTCCGTGCCGAGGCATTCGGCATGCATGATAATCTCACGTCCTTGTATTACAGTGAGCTGAGTGGTGGCTGCTCGAAATGTGTACTAATACGTGGAAGCACCAGAAATGATTTCATGCTATAAAAATTAATCAACGCAAATTGAGCTGCTGTAGATGTCGCTTAGAAGTTTCATTGCGATCGAGGTTAGTTCCGTTGAGTTCAGTTTGAATACGGTCACTATTATAATACAGATAAATTATAACTATTGGTCGCCCAGTAATCGAAATTTGATCGTGATTTATTACATTTTTAGGTTTGTACTCGAATATACAAAATATAAAATAAACGATTTTTTGTCTTTACATACATACCGCATACTATTGAAAAGTGAAATTTAAAATCACCCAAAAGCCAAAGCTTATTCAGTCAATTTGTCAGAAATTATTAGTTGTCGTTGACATTGTAAACTCTTTGGTGACAATCTCTACTCTGTGGACATGTTCCACCTTGTGTTTGATTGCGGTCGACCCTTTTCAAAGACAGCCTATTATTTGACATTGGTCTTAGAGTAATAACTTACATATCCCCACTGACCTCTATATATACAGCGTACTTGTATATATAGAGGTCAGTGCATATCCCATACCTGTATGCATATCTATGCATATGCTTGTAATTTGACACATTGGTACTGGCACAGTTGCAGAATGAAAGAATGATTGAAGGTCAAAAAAGACATAATTTGACTAGCTGACAGTAATGTGTTTGACAAAAGAATACAGTAAGTATATACCATAGACTTACAATAGTTACGCTGTACCAATTTTATGCTCTCTGCCGAGATTGTTGGAAATTGACGGTATGAATGTACACAATGTATATTTAATTTAGTTTAATATATTTGTGGCACATGATATTGAAAATAAAATTTAGCTTTCCGTACTCTTATAATAAATTTTAACAATGCCAAATCAAAATCCTCCGTGCGCACAATATTATGCTCTAAAAGGGATACGAAGTTTTCCCTTCACGTATTAACATATAAATTTGCATTTTACCTTATTTCATAAAATGCACCTTCTGGCGAGTGATGAGCAGAATGGCGTCGTAATAAACTTTTAAGTAACCTATAATATGATGTATGGCAATTAAAACCTAAAACTGTCGGGATCAAATGTCAAATGTTGACTGTGCGCCCTGAGATTTCTTTGTAGAATGGTTTACCGCCGGTGATTTCTTTGTAGAATGGTTTACCGCCGGTGATTTCTTTGTAGAATGGTTTACCGCCGGTGATTTTTCCGGACCCATACGACTAAGGGTCCTTTAAGAAACAAGCTTTCTCCTAATTAAAAGATCGGCAACGCGCCTGAAATTTCCTGGTATTGCATTTCGTGGGCGACGATCTACTCTTACCATCAGGTGAGCTGTATGCTCGTTTATCCCTTTTTATATATAAAAGTAATAATCATAAACATTCTCGCCTGTTACCCAGAGAGTAAGGCAGAGACTACGGACTTTCCTTGGCACGAACCTGACACACCTCACTCGCCTTTTTACATCCATATATCTACTACACTATTCAGTTCCGGGCACTTTGACCCATTTTCAATATATCACTAATTTGATCGATAAACCTTCGTCTAAAGCGTACCGTCCCGACTCTACCGGTCATATCTGCAATATAAAGAAAGATGCCCATTTTTCACCTGACTATGTATAGAAATAAAATAAATCTTAAAATTCAGCTAAATGAGTTGTAAATTCATTACGCTTGTCACAATATTAAAAGAAACGCAGGAAAAAATATTTTTTAATTTTTCTTTAAGCTTATTCTACGTCAAGGGTAAACGTATTACCATATTTTGAATGCATCTCATTCTCAACTACCCTTTTTCTAGGACGTTCCATTTACATACTGCTACTATACTTTATTCAACTCTGTTTCTGAGTTTTATACATTATTTTATATTTTAATCAGGAAGTATTTCTTTACTAGTCTTTGTAAGATACAGATTAATTAAAAATAAGATATAGATAAGTTAGTAATAAGTTCTAGCACAATTATTTCTTTATTATACAGCCTATTTGGTAACGGCAAATCCTAACCCAAAAAGTATTATTAATGTTTTTTGGGCTTCGTAGTGATCAAATCGTAAAAATGACTATATGACATTATTTTCTGAACTTACATGCAGTTTTTCTACT
This sequence comes from Parnassius apollo, assembly GCA_907164705.1. NCBI lineage: Eukaryota > Metazoa > Arthropoda > Insecta > Lepidoptera > Papilionidae > Parnassius > Parnassius apollo. The sequence goes on from CAJQZP010000397.1 coordinate 4,193,863, forward strand.
AAACCTTATTACTATACAAAAACTTTCACTGTCAGGTTTTTAAATGTATAGAAAGTGGACATGATTGTTAGCTTTGTTACTCTTTCCTAGTTCATCATTTCTACATGAACAAACCACCAAAGTATTCCTTTGTTTCTAGTCACACCATCATTTTGCAAAACACACTTTTCTCTTATCACAATTGTTCACCCCGTCATTCAAATTCAGCCTTAACATACTCCACAAATGCAGTAGAAATGCGGTCATTAAGACCGGATTTCTACAGCATTTGTTCTACTCTCGTACTTCTTCTGTCACACACAACATTCACTACTATACATTAAATTACACTAACACTGCAATATGAACTAACACAGCAGTATGAATTGCTATACTTGCTTTTTTTAACTTAACTTTTCATAATAGATTGCAGAGCCCCATTTACTCTCTTTCCGACGTTCACTTGTCTTTCTATATCTTTATAATATCTACAATCCCTGCTAAATATACATCCCAAATACACAAACTCACCCACTTGCTCAATAAACTTCCCTCCTATTCTTATTTTACATACCGTTTTATTTTCTTCTCTTTCAAGTACTAAATTTTTCGTCTTACTTGTGTTTACATTCATTCCCTTTTCTTTTAATTACCAGTTCATTAATGTAACCATAATTTGCAACTCGGCTGCCGTACTACGTAAATATGACTTGATCATTGGCGTACAAAACTTATTTGACGGATAACTCACCCATTTTAACTCACAATCTTCACCATTCAAAGTTTCCAAACAACTGTTCATAAATAGGTTGAACAGCTACGGGGTTTCACAGCCCTGTTGAACACCTTTTTGGATGCCAAATCAGTTGGTACTAATACAAGCACTAGAGTTCCTATAAGGATATCTAATGCCTGTATTAAACCAGCGCTCAACCCAAATGAATTCGGTTTTTGCCATAACACATTTCTGTCCAAGCCGTTTTCAAGTCCATGAACGCACAAAAAATCTTTCTTATTTTTTGCCAAACACTTTTCCGCGATCATGCGTATGGAAAATATTTGATATCTATACCCCATTCCCTTTCTAAATCCAACTTGCACATCGAAAAATTTTCCATCAGTTTCTTTAACAACTCTTTTAATTAACACCTTAGCATACAATTTACCCACAATGCAAAGCAAGCTGAAACCAAAGTAGTTTTTACAGTCCTGCTGTGATCCTTTTCCCTTATAGGTTGGGACCATAACTGCTTTTTACTAGTCTTCCGGTACCCACTTCAGTTCCCAACATAAACTAAACAAGGTCTACAGCAGGCCTGCCACCACTCCCTCTCTAGACATTAGCATCTCTGCCTGGCTGCCTTACACCGCTAAGATCTATATAAAATACTTAGACCTATCTAAGGCGTCTGTTTGTCATGTTCGCCGAACGGATCGACCTGCTGCACGCCGGTCACACCGTTTCTACACTTCCGATAGAAAGTTTTCCAGATGTACCTATGTAAATGTTACATAGATCTTTAATAATGTAAGATACTTTTCCGAATTTCGACTTTTTGTTTCTCTTTTTAATCTTTATATCGTTATATTTTCTCTATGTGTAAAAACATGAATTTAAATTTCTCCTATTCACACTTTGGTGTACGTTGTGGTTTCATAGTAAAGCCGCGAATCATGCAAATTCTTAGAGCAGAGATAACGCTTTTCTAAAATGCTTTTTTTAATAAATATTTTTTATGGAACAAAAATCAGTGAATTGAAATCGAAATCTACCATATTTACGAGAATATATAATGATTTCTTATAGTTACGCGAACACTACACATTGAAATAATACTAGTTTTTACGGATTTTATCGCGTATATTTAACTATAAATACCCGACGTTTCGAGCGCTACCTTGGGTGCTGTAAAGCGCTCGAAACGTCGGGCATTTATAGTTAAATATACGCGATAAAATCCGTAAAAACTAGTATTATTTCAATACGAGAATATATTTTATTCAATGTCCATTGATGTTTTGTTACATATTTAAAAGTGTTTGTTTAAACAATAGCCAGTATTTCGTGAAAAATGATTATTTATTATTTGTTTTTATGTATCGTATACTAATATTACTTACTGGCCTTTACTTACCGCACTCACTCTTTATTAAATAGCACTGACATTTGTGAAGATTTTTATTTCAACACACTTGCACTATGCTACCATATAATAGCAATTTTTTCCTTTGTAACTCAAACCATTTATATTTGAAAAACAAATATATCTTTTATTTTCAACTAAAACTGTATTAGAATTATTTATTGAATAAAACTAATTTTACGGATTATATTGCGATTAATACTACTTATTTTTAATTCCCGATGTTTCCGATAAAATGCGTAAAAGTTGTTCAATTCAATGTATAGTGTTCGCGTAAATATAAGAACTCAGTACAGAATTATCTAATTTTACATAAAGGTAGCCTTTAAAATCACGAAATATTTTGAAAATTCGTATAATTTATATGTTCCCAACTTTTAAGAACGTTAGCATAATATACTTTACCTGTGGATTTTTTTATGAAATAAGTTAATTTTTTTTTATATTTCTTATTTCTAATAATCATAAGTAATCATCCATAGAATCGTTGCATCTTTGCCAACGCAGTGACAGATTGATGTCCTCCTTGAAGAAATTAGCTGGACGGAGGGAATGAACTCTTTAAAAGCATTTTGTACTGCCTCTCGGGTATTGAATTTTTTTCTGGCAAAAAAATTATCTATTATCTATTTAAGGTCTGGTGAGTACGAAGGATGACGGGTAGCTTCCAACCCTAGTTCTTGGAACTTGGAGACCGTCTGTTGTGCAGTATAAGGTCACACGTTGTCGTGTAGGAGCAGCGCTGACGAGCGATTGACCAAAGCTGGTTGGATACTATTGTGTTCAATTCTTCACAGTACACATCTGCAGTAATGCTCATCCCGTTTGGTGTGATGAACTGTGATGAAAAATTGGCGCTAGACCAACAAACAGTGAACATCACTTTTCTAGGGGTAAATTTTCATTAAGGGCATTGTTTACGTGCTGAACCAGGATTCAACCAAATAACACTTGCTGAGTGCTAACGATTATCGAAAATAATGCCAGGTAACAAAGCAGTTAAAAATTCCTTCGTTTGGGTGCCTGTTGAGCAGTTTAAGCCACGTCTCGACGCGTTTTTCGCAATAGCGATCATTGTGTTCGTGGGACACCAATTTGTCAAGCTTTTTTACCTTGCCAATTTGACGCAAGTGGAACGATATTGTTTTGATGCTAACGTTGAAACTTGTGCAAATTCAGCCGTAGATTGAGTATCATCAGCTTCGGTGACATCTTGTTATTAATTTTTATAATGAGATTACTTGTCATGCATCTTTTCCTTCATCTTCATCAGTCCTTAAAATCAACTTATAGACAACTTCAACTGCAAGATATAAGTCTCTCGCATTGTAGGAAGGATTTTACGATCGTAGTACGAGAAGTCTCTCATCGTTAACTCTGATGATGAAACGAGATAGTTATATCGAAAGTTATTTCATATTTTTTTGCCATATCTTATCCATTTCTTGCGAAATCAATGCTACATAATGAAGAATTGGATTATTTTACGCCTTATCATGAACACAATACCAAATTTTCAGTAAACCGACGAGAATGAAAATTTGCGCCCCATTTTTCTGTAAATGCACTTCCTTAATAAAAAATAAAAAAACAGTAGTAGATAGTAGAGAGCTCTCTTGATTTCCCTTAAGGATCTTGAAACTTCTCTCGAAATTTGAGCTAATAGTATGAATCAGTTTCATTACCGGACGGCTGAGATATCCCTTAGGCATTCTAAGCGGTAAAGTTTGTTCTAGATTAAGTCCGTAAACATATTTTAAAAAACACAGATTGACTTTTTGTTTAAAATATATTTTTCAATTTCAAATTGCTTATTAAGGACTAACACAACACAATAACGTAAGATAAATTATTTATTTATTTATTTTATTACTAAGGATTTATGCAAAGGATTTTTTTTTCAAATTTTTTTATGGAATGTCGGCCAATGCATTCGGTATAATGTGTGGTAGTTTACCGCCCTTAAAATTGCCTATAAAATAAGCTTATTTTATCTGCTTATCTCATTGTTTGCCTCCAACAATTATCATCATGTAATAAACTATGACGTTGACATGCTTCACGATATTTTTCGCAAACATAACCGACTACTGTACGAAGACCATCAAACGATGTTGATTCACGAACATCATTAAGTAGTAGACGTGAGTAAAATCATTCTGCGTTTTTTGGATGAAACTTTGAGTACATCCGTAAATCTTTCTACTGTGATCTCCCACTTTTTTGTCGAAAAAAACTACACTTCGCGGTGCATCCCATATGTAATAGCTGGAGACATCCACATAGAAAAGTGTTCTTGCAAATGGATTAATTTCTACACAATTCAAAAAACTATATAGGTCGTATTCAAGGGTTTCTATGCAACATTTTCTGCAGTTTGACTGGTAAAATATGCTCATTTTCCTTTCTCGATATGAACTGCTGAATGGAATACTGCTGGTTTTTTTAATTAATTTGCACGATGACAGAAATGTTATGAATTGGTAAAGCTAAGATACGCCAAACTGCATCATTACTATTGATGTATCGTCCCATTTGATATGCTAAAGTTTCGTCATGACACATGTAACTTAAAAATATTGTATGTCGCCTTTAAACATACTCTATTATCCTAATGTCGTCCACTGGGGTAAGAGGCGCTATTAAATTGACGGCAATCTAAACAATTCCCAATTACGTTTTTAATGTCTTGTACAATATCATATTATCCGCGTTTAGAAATATGGGGTAGTGGATATTCCTACAATGCCAATACAAGTTTTTTTGTAGTGTATTCACCAATAATGGTACTTCGATTTCGTAAAGAAATTGACACCAGATACCCAGATATAACAAACTTAGGCAGTTCGCCGAAGTTTGTTATATCTGGGTGTTATACCAGCCAAACCGTCGACCGGCGCGGCGAGACGCTTTAGCCTACCGACCGAAATTATACCCGTAGTCATTTCTGCGAACGGAATAATCCCAGTCAACCTCTCGGGTTATCTGAGGCGGCTAGGAACCATGCCGACCGCTCCAAGCTCAAATGCAGAAAGCGGTTCTCATTGATACCGCCGGCATCGTCCATCGGTTTCATTCCCTTTCCCCATAATCCTCAGCCGTGTGGTCTCCCCTGACGAAGGCTTCCTTCTGGTTAACTTTTAATTTATTTGGGTATTGATTATGTGTTTATTTCGCTATATTAAAATATATTTATTTATCATTTCCATTTATATATTAAGCTATTGCATAGCTTCTATCGCGGGCCTTGAGCGCGGGGACCGAATCCAGAAATTCCGTAACGAAAAAACCTCACGCTCCCCACTCCGACGGGCACGGAGGTGTGGCTTGAAGGCCGTGCATCGTCTAACGTCGTTTCTTTTCGGCAGTCATCGACATGGTGTTGATTAATATTCCTGAATAACCAACAGCTACTGTAAGATAATAAAACCCACATGCATTGTAAATAATAAAAATATTTTAAACAATATTAACTTTTTATTTATTTAATAAAAGAAATAAATTTGTTTTCTTATCGGTCACCACGTTCAAAAAGTGTAACTTGAATTAATATCAAAGAAAAAGAAATACTGCATAAATAAAATAATTAAAAAATAATTATAATTGCATAAGTTGATACAAAATGCTATGCAATAGCTTTACCGCGCCAGTCCCCGAGTGCCACACGTCTTTTTTTATACAGTCCAACCAGATGAGAAAACTATTTAAATATCCCAGTATAATAATAATAACTTATTTTACTCTCACTTTATCAAATTACACTTATGTATTATTCATATTTTTTAAATTACAAAATTACGTTTCAAAGAAGCTATGGCGTTAATGGTCATACTAGATGACAGAGAGCTTCCGACTCCAGCTCTTGTAACTTCGAGACTGCCTGCGGTGCGGTGGTCACGCAATGTCGTGCAGAAGCAACGGAGATGAGCAAGCTTTCCGATCATTGTGTTCAGATCTTCACAGTACACAACTGTTTGTTGCTGTTTGGTAATAAGCTGTTTTGAATCAAAACAGCGCTACACCACCAAACAGTAACCATCACTTTTTAAGGAGTAAGTTTTCATTTAGCGCATTGTTTAGGTGCTGAACCAGGGTAATATATAAAAGAAAAGATCGCAAAAGTGCAAATAAGACAAGAGCTAGATTGTAACCGCCTCCTTTTATTGCTTTCTTCAACTACCGGCCTACTAATAATAATATCACACATCCAACTTGCTGAGCGCGTGCGATTGTCGAACTGAATCCATTTCTCGTCGCAGGAAACAATGCGTTTCAAAGTTCCTTCATTTATTTGCCTGTCGAGCAGTGTAGGTCACGTCTTGACGCGTAATTCGCGTTGGTGATCATTGAGTTCGTGAGGTACCCATTTGTCAGCCAAAATTGCCAATTTGACCAAATGGATATTGTTTTGATGCTTATGTCCAAACCTGCTGCTAGTAGTAGATTGAGTACCATTAGCTTCCTCAATCACCTTTCGTCATTGTTGGGCAAAATTTTTGAACGGTCACGGGGTTTATTTTTCATATCGAAATTTCCAGAATAACACAACCCAATAGCACAAACCAATAGCAAATGGTACGTTCGTTTGTAGAATTCGTTCCGTAAAATTCATAGATATTGCGTGTCGCTTATACCGCGTTGCTACCACGACGGTACTCATATTTCATAATTACTAGAATTTTTTTTGACGTATCTGCGATGATGAAAGAGATACAAATGCAATTAAAACATAACGCTAATCAATAAACGAATGCATAATTTTGAAAAAAAAAAACTCCATGTTTTTAAAATAAAATTAATTTGAAATAAGAAATCTTAGCCAAACAAAAATTATTTTGATTTGAAATGACCAGTACTGCAGAACGGCAATTTTATAGATAAAAACCTGTTATAAATTATTTATACACTATACCAAAATTAGATATAGTAATATACAATATTTATATATTACATAATATACAGCAGAACAACATAGCGCGACAGTATTTCATACCGACACACGCCTGCAGCTTTACAAGGCGCAGGTTTGGCCTCACATATTCCCATCTCTAGGCTGGGGCTCTCCAGCTCTCCTTCCACCATCCAGCGTAGAGCATCTCGAATCGTCGACGAATCCTCTCCGATCGGCTTGATCCACTGTCGCTGCGAAGATATGTCGCATCTCTTAGCATCTTCTGTCACTACTGATGTCTACCACGGGTGGTGTTCTGAGGCATTGTTCGTACTAATTCCAGCCGCCAAATTACCCGATCGCTCATCGCGGCAAAACTCACGATGCCATCCACACCATCTAGATGCATGGCGGTCCATCACTATACGTTTTTCTAGGAGTTTTCTTCCTCGTACGATCCCTGTGTCGTACGAGGAATCGTTTACCACCGGTGATTTTTACGAACCGATACGGCTAATGGACTTTCAAGAAAAAAGCTCTTATCTAAAAGGCCAGCAACGCACCTGCAATTCCCCTGGTGGTACAGTTGTTCATGAGCGGCGATAGTCACTTACGATCAGGTAAGCCGCATTTTAATTTGCCCCCTCTTCTATAAAAGTCTGGGCGCACGGCAGTGCCCCGCCAAGTCGAGCAAAAAAAGCGGCACGGCCGTACCATACTTTTCTCGAAGCAATTCAGGCCATTTTCGACCCCCTATAACTTCGTTGTGGATAAAACTAGAAGCCTACATTTTCAGAAACCAAGCAGCCATTGTAAAGACAGTATATTTAAATTTCATTTGATTTGAAACAGTACTTAAGGAATTATAATAAGTCAAAATTTCTTAATTTTGTCACTCACTGACTGAGCGATCATCAAAACTCTAAGACACTTCTAGCAGACATAGAAGCTTCAAACTTAGAACACAATTAGTGTTTAGTGGATCAAGGAAAAGCTAAAATTTTTTTCAATTTCGGTCCAGTTTTCTAGATACACTAACTGCATAAACAATTTTGTAATCCCATATGAATATATAAGATTACAAAGTTACATTCGCAGTGAATGAATCAGTGTACCTGTATATGTATAATATAATGGAATAAAAGGTGTAGATAGGTACTGTGTTCGTAATCAAGAAGTAGAAGTTACCGGAAGGAAAAAAAAGTAGGACGAAATGAGGTGCCATCAAAAACATACCTTTTATATCTTAAATAAATAGATTGACTTGGTCCATCGCATGAAAACACAATGTATCTTACAAGTATTAATTATTCATTCTGGTTGCGCGGAAAACCATTCGCGTTTTTTATTTGACGGTAGGAACTTGTAGAATCATTATTCCTTTCCAAACAATATCATTCGTACCCTCCTATCGACACATCGGGGTGGTGGGGTGGGAGGGGAAAGAAGACGATTCTAGAACATCGCGTAATCACCCGAGCCGAGGATATATAAGACACGCGCGACCGATGCGCGAGCCTCTTCTCCCGCCGCAGTCGTCGTTGAACCAACTCTTCTCTCCTGACGCACCACTGGGGCCCCAGAAGTGTCTGTCCAGAGGAGGTTCCGGAAGTCGCCGCTATAGTGATCGACAGGAAGAAGAAACCCCGGTGAGTCAATATTCCTTAATTATACCTGCTTGCTAATAGTTTAACCCGCTCCAATCTGTGTTTTTTTTCCTAGTCAAGCAGGATTCCTTTCATCGATTCGACAAGTAATAGTTTAGTTTAGGGAAGAGCGAGTGCATTGTACCGCATGCTATAGTAGTCGCTTTTACGTAAGCGTAGAAGCAATCGCATATACAGTCCACTTTAGTTAATATCTCGCGTAATAGGTTTGAGGTTTGACCGGGGAACTAGATTTTCGGCAGCCTTAAACACGTGGCTCCACCATTTTATGGTCACTTCGGCAGGATCTGGATTGGTGTTTAGTGGTTATCCAACCATTTTCTGGTCGAATTATTAAATTAATTGTTTAGATAACGCACTCTAATTTATAGAATAGACTTAAATAGTGTTCGTTTAAATTAAAATTTTGATTTGTTACTCGCAAACAGAATTATTCATTTAATAGCGCTCGTATTTGGTTAAATTTAAAGCTTATTAAATAATTGAAACGGCGTGATAGCAACCGTTTGATACGCTTACCCCACAATTTTTATAAAATTATTAGGTTTAGCAAACGACGCGTAGCCTTGACTGCATCGGGCGCTCGATCTGATTACGTAATACGGCACGCCGAGTATTCATCCTACGTCGTTTATGCGTGTGAGATTAATTGTGATTAATATAACTTTATTATAATAATTTAAAATGGCAGTTAGTGGAAGTGAAATCAAAATTAAAACGCTTTATGCCAAGAGGGACATACTCTTTTCGCGTGTGCAGAATATAAGTGATTATATAAAGAACATTCATATAGAGGCAGTACGGGAGGCCTTTTTAAATGAAATCGAAACGATAGATAATTTGCGGACAGATTACGAAAGAATATTAGATCAAATTAATCATTCGGAACTACAAACCGACCCGAAATACATAGTGAACTACCAACCGCTGCTGGCATTCGAAGATATGTTGTGTCGCGTGAAGAGAACCGCAAAATTGCTACAATCTCAAGGTGAAGCGAAGCCTGAAATGCAGGTACGCCCTCGTGACTCAATTAGGTTACCGCCAATAGATATTCCGGTATTCAATGGTGATATTAAGACGTGGCCCTTCTTCTTCAGTAGTTTTCAAAACAATATACACAACAACCCATCGTTATCGGACGCTGAAAAATTATATTACTTAATTAGTAAACTTAGTGGCAGAGCACAATCGATATGCTCGGGTTTTACACCTACAGCAAACAATTACTTATTAATATTTGAAACGCTTAAAACTAAATATGAAGATAGGAGAATGTTAGCTTCCGAATATTTGAACCAGATATTCGATCTTAAACCTATATCATCCGCGAACATCAACGGCTTAGAGCAGTTTCTCGATAAATTTGTGGCATCGGTGGCTGCACTTAAGAATTTGAAGTTTAATGACCTCATGGACGTGGTGTTTCTCCATATAGCATTAAAGAAATTAGACTCCGACACCGTGCGTGCGTTTGAAATGGAGCATCGTAGCTCGGAGATGCCTTCCTTTCATTCATTAGCATCGTTCGTGCGAGATCAAATAAAGGTGATGCAGCGCTCACCGAACGTTAAACAGGAGATTAAAAGGTGCGTCGACCGTAGACAGACTCAACCATCTAAAATAGCAGGGTCGTTAACTTACGTAACCGCTACGCCGACATCACTCCAGCATACTTGTATAGTATGTAAAGATAAACACGGTAATTTATATAACTGTGCGACTTTTCGTAAATATTCACCAAGCGAACGTTATAAGTTAGTAAAAACAAACAACCTATGTTTGAACTGCTTAAGCGATAAGCATTTAGTTGCAAAATGCAATTCGAGTTCCGTATGTAGCAAGTGCGCCAGGAAACATCACACGCTATTACATTTTGAAAATAGCAACATAGCGGCGTCAAGTAAGGCGAATAAGGAATTCACCCCTACTAAGGTCAACGATTCTAGCGGTCGACCTGGTGATGTCGCTCTGTGCTCATTGGCAAATATGGGAGCACAACCTCCTTCAACCGTGTTACTGGGTACGGCGCGTATTTTGGTTAGGGATTCGCGTGGAAACAAACAAAGCGTCCGTGCACTGCTGGACAGCGGAGCCCAAAATAGCTTTATAACACGACAATGTTGTCAGCGCTTAGGCTTAGTAATAAATAGGTCACTTTCATGTCCTGTAGTTAAAGGCATCGGAGGTACTAGTAAAGCGACACAGGGATATATAAATTTAAAATTTTATTCTCGGATAGATCGTAACGTTAACTTTGATATAAATGCACTAGTAGTAGATAGGGTCACTGAACGGTTGCCAACCGTTTCGGTTGACACCTCGGCAATGATTGAATTTAAAAATTTGACTCTAGCAGACGACACTTACGCCGTTCCTGGAAACATAGACATGCTCATTGGGGCATCGCTTTTCCCTCATCTTTTGTTAAACAATAAGGTCAGGGGCAACTCCTCGCATACCGCGCCTTACGCACTGGAAACCGTATTGGGCTATGTGATCCTTGGCTCCGCCCCCATCCTAGATAGTATTTCGGCAGCCTCTTATTGTGGTATGGCTGTCGAACCGCTCGAGTCGTTAGTCCGCAAATTTTGGGAGATGGAGGAGGTGAACGTCCCACCCATAGCTAGTTCAGATGACAGGATATGCGAGGAAATTTACGTCCGCACGACCGTTCGTGATCGCGACGGTAGATATAGTGTAGCGCTACCCTTTAAGGGAGATGTTTTATCTCTCGGCGATTCGCGTCAAATGGCGGAAAAACGTTTCTACAGCTTGGAGCGTAGGATGCTCGCTTCGCCCCAGTTAAAGGAAGCTTACGACGGCGTCATTAACGAATATATAAGAGAAGGTTACATATCACTTGTGGCTTCGAAATTAGATAACTACGAAGACACACCGTCGTATTTTATACCACACCACGGAGTCATTAGAGAGGACAAACTTACATCTAAATTACGTGTAGTGCTCGACGCTAGTGCTAAAACTAGCACTCACCTGTCGCTTAACGATATCCTCTATAGTGGGCAAAATTTACAGGGCAGTTTATTTGATATAATAGTCAATTTTCGTTTGTTTAGTATAGCACTATCCGCCGATATTCGCCAAATGTTTCTTTGCATAGGGGTCCGTGAATGCGACCGTAGATTCCAGCGCATTTTATATCGTTTCCACCCAAAGGAACCTCTAATGGTGTTAGAATTTAACCGCGTTTGTTTTGGTTTAAAGTCGAGCCCATTTCATGCGTTACGCACGGTGAGACAGCTCGCTCACGATGAAGGTCCCTCTTATCCTAAAGCTAAGAGGGCAATTGAGAGCGGATTATATATGGATGATTTTGTGTATTCGGTCGATAGCGTGGAGGAGGCCACCCTAACCACCGCCGAGGTTATAAGGCTCATGAAATCGGGTCAATTCGATCTTGTGAAGTGGACTAGTAATTCGCGTCCGGTTTTAGATACAATCCCACTATCACACCGTCTTTCGGCGATAAAGGAATTCGACGATTCCGATACACACAAGGTGCTCGGTCTGTGTTGGTCACCAGAGTCCGACGTGTTTAGCCTTAAGGTAAATCCGCCCGTAGAGAAATGCACAAAGCGCACAATACTGTCATGCGTTGCTAGATTATGGGACGTCATGGGTTTCGTAGCTCCGGTGGTATTATACGCTAAGCTTTTGATTAAACAACTTTGGTTATTTGAATGCGATTGGGATGACTCGCCGCCTGACAGCATTGTTCGATTGTGGCAGCGCTTTAGAGAGGAACTTCCTTTACTAAGAGAAATTAAAATACCGCGTCATATAAATGTCGATAGAAATAGCAGCATAACGGTTGTTGGATTTGCAGACGCCAGCGAGAAGGCTTACGGGGGGCGTTGTATATTTCCATGTCCAGAATAATGGTAGAAATTCGATTAGCCTCATTAGTTCTAAGTCGAGAGTCTCCCCCCGTAAGGTTGTCTCTCTGGCGCGCTTAGAGCTTTGCGCAATATTAGTACTCACCAAGCTTATTACCACAGTTATCGGCGCATGTAGGGATAGAGTTCACATAGAAAGAATATTTGCCTTTTCCGACTCCACCGTCGCCTTATGTTGGGTTCATTCTTCACCCCACCGTTGGGATACGTTTGTCGCGAACCGAGTGGCCAAGATCCAAGACGAGTTAGAAACGCGGAACTTTTATCACGTGTCCGGTAAGGAAAACCCTGCCGATTGTCTATCCCGGGGACTCACCCCGATGCAAATAATGGACCACCCGCTTTGGTTCCATGGACCTTCTTGGGTTTACTTGGATCCCTCACAATGGCCAATAACCGATTTCGAACCTTCGTCAGTGTCACAACCGCCGGAAGAGAAGAGACACGCTCTAGTGGCGAACGTTTCGAGCGAGGTTTCTCCAATCATTGCTCTGGCGAACCGCTTGTCCTCTTGGTCGAAATTATTGCGTAGCGTAATTTACGTTTGTCGATTCGCGAAGCTTTTACCGCGACGTCCGTATGTCTTAGCATCCGATTACAACTATGCCGAGTCGCTAGTATTACGTGAACTTCAACGTGCGCACTTCTCTGAAGAAATTACAAGATTACAATCGAATAGAGCTTGTAGTCGCGCCTTTCAACGCCTTAAGCCATTTTTACAGGATGGGATTGTAAGGGTAGGTGGACGCTTGTCCAACTCGCAATTGAGTTTCGACCAACGGCACCCTATAGTTTTACCGCGTAAAGACCATATCATGAACTTATTAGTCGATTATCATCATAAATTGAACTCGCACGCTGGCCCCGATTTATTGATGTCGATCTTGCGTCAGAATTATTGGATTCTTTCTGCACGTAGTTTAATACGCAATCGGGTGCACAGATGTATAGCTTGCTTTCGGGCACGCCCCAAGCCGTCATTTCCGGAAATGGCGGAACTTAGATCTTGTAGAGTGATACAATCGGTAAAGCCCTTCACGCACACCGGGTCTGATTTTGCTGGTCCGTTTAAGGTCACGCTCACTCGCGGGCGTGGTATAAGATCCACAAGGGCTTACGTCTGCATTTTCGTATGTCTAACTACTCGAGCAGTGCATATAGAACTCGTTGGTGATCTAAGCACAGCAGGCTTTATGGGTGCATTTAAAAGATTTCTATCGCGCAGAGGCCCTGTAAGTAAATTATATTCGGATAACGGTACGAACTACGTCGGTGCAAAACGTATTCTATCGGAACTACACGAGCTCTTAGCTAGCAAGTATTATAATTCGGAGTTCGCTCACATTCTAGCCGAGAACCGCATTGAGTGGTCTCTGAACGTCCCAGCCGCGAGTCATTTTGGGGGCAATTGGGAGACTAATATTAAAAGTCTAAAGAGCCACTTATACCGAGTAATAGGAGATCAAATTTTGTCCTTCGAAGAGCTAAGTACGGTGCTCGCTCAAATTGAATGCGTAATGAATAGCCGCCCACTTTGTCGGACGTTATCTAGTGACCCCTCGGAACCGCTGGCTCTAACTCCAGCACATTTTTTGACTTTAACGCCTCTAAGGTATCTGCCCGCCGCGGATATGGATGAGAACAGACTTAGCATTTCCACACGCCACAAATTATTAGATCGGTTAGTGCAATCGTTTTGGAAACGATGGAGGATGGAATACTTGCATACTTTGCAGTCTCGGCAAAAATGGAACACAGCGACAGAGCCTTTAGCTGTAGGAACCGTAGTTGTGCTCACTAAGGAGAATACGCCGCCTCTCCACTGGCCGTTAGGAATCGTCGAGGAGGTCTTTCCCGGTTCCGACGGAGTAATTAGGATAGCTCGCGTTAAGACCACGGTTGGGTCTTACCTACGTCCTGTTATCCGTTTGTGCCCCTTGCCTCTTCCATAATTTAAATTAGCTTTCTAGACTGAAATTGTAGTTTAATTTAGGTAATCTTAGCGTTAGTTAGTTATTTGTTAGTCGATCTTAGCTCTACTTGTTTAGTTATTTTTTTTGAAGGAAATCCTTCAAGGGCGGGGGGAGATGGTTGCGCGGAAAACCATTCGCGTTTTTTATTTGACGGTAGGAACTTGTAGAATCATTATTCCTTTCCAAACAATATCATTCGTACCCTCCTATCGACACATCGGGGTGGTGGGGTGGGAGGGGAAAGAAGACGATTCTAGAACATCGCGTAATCACCCGAGCCGAGGATATATAAGACACGCGCGACCGATGCGCGAGCCTCTTCTCCCGCCGCAGTCGTCGTTGAACCAACTCTTCTCTCCTGACGCACCACTGGGGCCCCAGAAGTGTCTGTCCAGAGGAGGTTCCGGAAGTCGCCGCTATAGTGATCGACAGGAAGAAGAAACCCCGGTGAGTCAATATTCCTTAATTATACCTGCTTGCTAATAGTTTAACCCGCTCCAATCTGTGTTTTTTTTTCCTAGTCAAGCAGGATTCCTTTCATCGATTCGACAAGTAATAGTTTAGTTTAGGGAAGAGCGAGTGCATTGTACCGCATGCTATAGTAGTCGCTTTTACGTAAGCGTAGAAGCAATCGCATATACAGTCCACTTTAGTTAATATCTCGCGTAATAGGTTTGAGGTTTGACCGGGGAACTAGATTTTCGGCAGCCTTAAACACGTGGCTCCACCACATTCATAAATTCGATTGCTTAGTGCGATTGGCAAGTCAATATATTTATTTAAAACATAAAAGATTTTTAATATTGATACGCTCACAATAAGATGATGTTATGTTAGCTAACTACGTAATAACTTAAGACAGAAGGACCCTTAAGTAGGGGCTAAATAAATTAACCGACTTGGTATTACATGGATCTCACAAATTTTTACGGTAGAAGAACTGAGTTGCGAGACTTGGTTTTCTACAAGTTATGCTTTTGATGGCATACAATATTTTAGTATAAAGTTAGAAACGAGACACGTCGCGACCAAATGCTATTACTAAACGCGGAAATTCTCAAACGAGAATTTTTCCTTGTCACGAAAACTGAATCCTTATTGTATAAAAAGTAAGCTTCTAAGAATATAGATACCTCATATCGTAAAGTAAAATTACATTAACATTCTTCGTTGGTGCTCTTTAAATTGCTTATAATATTGAAGTAATTTGCAAGGGGTATTCTCATAGCTGTGAGTTATGAAATTGTTAATTTAAAAGGATTTTAATAGTAATGTTTTAAGTATTTAGATGAACATCGGCCTCCCCCAAGGAATGCTACAAATCGCAGTCCTGAGCCATCTGCATGCATCGGCTGCATGTTTGACCAGGTAGTCACTTTATCTAGTACGGGGCCGCCCCACACTTCGCCTACCGGTACGAGGATGCCACTCGAGAATCTTTCTTCCCCATCGGTTGTCAGTTCTTCGGACTGTATGACCGTCCCATTGTTACGGTAAGTAATGGTTGTACTGCGCATATCCCCATTACTTGCGGGCCTATATTCAGCAGTGGACCTGTGAAGAGCTGTAATGATGATAATGATGATGATAAAGTATTCAGATTTCTTCAGATTCGAGTCACGCTCCAGTTTTATTATGGTTGTAGCCACTGACCTCTATAAACTTATACAAGTACGCTAGACTGGCTATACCATACAAAATGTCTGTGCCGATTTGAACCGCCACCGTTAGCCGTCCTGAAAACTAAAATTTACATAATATGTCTGTTGTCTCACTTTAATCTTATTTCTGCATTTTGAACCTTAAAACTAAAAAACTGAAAGTAATTTATGTGGTTTGATTGTGTATGATTTTAATTACATAATAATATTATTTTAAATAATAATGAGTGTGCGTAATATGTAAAACTCGTTACCAAAAGGAAAGTGGTATAACATTCAACAAGGAAGTGTATTTACACCGAATATTAAACAAATTAAAAATATTTGATGATATAGGTACTTACAAATGTGTTCTCATCTTAATATCAGAATTACCAACGTGTTTTGCGTTATATTACCGAGTTTTGATAAACAATAAAATTCAATAGGGTTGTTGAGTTCCTTGTCTATAATATTTATCGATGTTGTTTCCTACTCATATCTGTTAACAACCAAAGTCGCCGAGAACAGATAATTATCAAATGATTATTAATAAATACGAGTAGCTTTTCAACTGAACCTAGACTAAAATTATGGCTTAAAAGCATAAACATTGTTAAATGGCGTCCGAAACAAAATGACGATCTTTGTTTTAAACATTTCATATACGACTGTTTTATTAGACATGAAAAAGGCAGCACTTTGAAAAAGTGCGGTATACCGACAATATTTTGTGGTAGTACCAGTAAGTATAAAAGTATTAGATTATGATTTCGAACGTTTTTTATTTCTTCAAAAAGATAGCCTGATGATGACTTTGTGATTAATGCCGTTAGTGAGTTCGCGTGAGATTAGGTGAGAAATAACTCCTCCCTGAACAGGTTCCCGCCTTGTCATGTGGGGGTAACCCATGCTAAAAGTAAGGGACTCACATGGCTGGCCCGAGGTGGTCTCTCAGAGTGGGCTTGCCGAGCGCTTGGATATGTGCTAGTGGGCTGCGGCTAGAAGAGATTCTTCTCCCTGTACCGCTGCAGTTGAGGGAAAAGAATGTTGATGTGGCAATTAGCGATGCGCCACTTGACTAGCCTAAGACATGGACCTTGTCTGCTGGCCGTATGAGGAAGCTCAAAGTCACGCTGTGAGCTATGGAGGGGACTTTGCTCTGGATTTGTCCACGTGATATACTAAGGAATAAGGATATCCGCAGTGGAACCAGAGTGACCGATATCGCCCAACAGATTAGTAAGCTGAAGTGGAAATGGGCCGGCCCTGTAGCTCGATGAATCGATAACCGATGCAGACGAAAGGTTATCGCGTGGCAGCCTCGTATCGGCAGGCGAAGTGTTGGACATCCCCCCACTAGATGTAGTGACAACCTGGTGAGATATGCTTGGATGCAGGTGGCTCAGAACTGCGCTTTATGGCATTCCTTGTGGCGGGCGGGGGGGGGGGGGCTATGTTTAGAAGTGGACTAGTGAATGGACTTAAGTGGCTGTGATGATAATGAATGATGATGACGTTATTATAATATGATACATAAATAAAATTTACTTTACCGGTAGAGTCCTACCCGTAACGTCCATTCAATGGAATGAAATTCAAATGAAAAAAAACGTAAGTTAAAACCCGACTTTATCAAATAAGAAAGTATAAAATAGTTTCCACAAAATTGCTTCTGAAGTCGATTTTTAATTCTTCGAAACACTATGCCTTAGCACCAACTTCAAAGGCCATTATATGAAAAATATTCTATGTTCTCACGTTTAATCAAATAAATTTAATTTGATTTGAGGGATCCGAAACGAAGAGGTACTTAATGCACTTAAGACATATATTTGTCCTAACCAAGTCTGCTTAATGTTTTTGGTAAAATTAAATTGCTTTACCTCAAAATATTGTGATAATTTGGCAAATTGAATTTATTTATATTAGGCTTTTTTATATAATAATGTAATGTGTGGAATGACAATACATAATTCGTAGTAATTCCGTAGACATTCAGTAGGAAAAAAGGATTTTAAGAATGCTAACAATACTTAGCGGGGTGGCGAAATAATAATATTAGCGCCACGTTGAAAAGTATTCTCATCCATGTCTAATAGAGAAAATTCTTACAAGAAGGGAAAAATGTATTCTTATCTCAATACTGTTTGCATACTGAGTGTAATAAAATGTGACTAAAATAAGTCTTAAAATAGGTAGGTTTATAGTTGCGCTCATCGAATGTAAGGCACAAGATATTCGGCATCCCATCTCATCCTAGTCGTGTCGTATTATTGATGTGAAAGGGAAATTCGGGAGATATTTTATTGTCTGGTAGATGGGGTAGTAACGTCCTCTAGACAAAATTTCTGTCACGGCGGCCTCAATGCAAGAACAGTGGCATTCTATATTCCCTCACTGTCATCAGCCAGTTAGCTGGGACGCCTAACCTTATAATATGCGATACCAAAAACAAGGGCTCTATGTGCGTTACAAGTCACGGGGTTGAATTTCTGCCAACTTTTTTGATACTTATTGACAGGAAAACGCAATAACTAATTCGACACGAGATTCGTTCCCGGGGCCACATGATCAGCAGTCGCACTTTCGACCAAGATACCAACAAGACATTCGGAATAGATTGGGTTATAATAACTCGCCATATAAAATATTCAAACTACCAACGGGTAACGTAAAAGTTCTGAGATGACCACCAATGTAATATAAAAGTTCGAAAATAAAACGCCATAGAAATCAATATACCTTAATAATTTCCCTGTCTGCAAAAAGACACAACAGTTAAACAATTGAAATGTTCATATATGACTACCAAGACAGTGAAATGCAAACTTATTAATATGCAATCTCGTAGATCGGTTTATTACAGTTGTTTACTTTATAAAATATTACAAAATCAATAACCGAAATACTTACGAAAGGCTCAGTTTCTCGCAACGTCTCTCGCGGGAAACTGTTCGATTATTGTATCCAAGACACAGAATGGCCGCGTTTTGGTTGGTAGCTTTCGGTATGCTGCCACAAAGTGTTGGAATAATATATCGGCTCCGGCGGCTTAAGGGCAGCAAAACAGTTTGCACTTTTAAAATAAAACTAAAAGAATACCTTTTAAATTTGCAAAGTAAGTAGAATTCTGTGTCGATGTACTACATCTTTCTTATGAAGTGTACTGTGTCTGAATATATATTATATATTATAAAACTAACGAATACTTGCTTAATTGTACATTTATTTATTTTACTTTTGTATTTTGTCAAATAATTTAATTGTGTGTCTTGTGCGCTTTTTGTTGTGCCTTTTTCCTAAAAGCTAACAGTTTTATTTTTATTTTTAAATTGTTGAGTGTGTGTTTATATATATATATATATATATATATATATATATATATATATATATATATATATATATATATATACTAGTCAGGTCATAAATTCTGTCACATGTTTAATATAAAATAATTGAAACAAGTTTATTCAATATGTAACCATTTATATACCAAAATGAACTTAACAAAATATGGATTCCGATGACACTAAAGTTTATTCAAAATGACTTCCGTGATTTTGGATACAGGCCTATCGCAGCACGAACGAGATCCATGTCAATATCGGCGGCTGCCTTAATCAAGGATGTCTTGAGTGACTCCAAATTGGGATGAGGCTTTGAGCACGCCTTTTCCTCCAAGTGTTGCCATATCTTGTAATCTAACGGATTCAAATCTGGACTGGAGGAGGGCCAGTCTTGTGTGCTCTTCGCTCTATGAGCTGGCGCCGAATCTTGTTGGAATACCCAGTGCCTGTTATTGAACATGGTATAAGAAACAGGTTCCACAAGGTTCGTCAGGACTGTATTTTGATACACAACTGCATTCGTTTTTACACCTTTCTCACAAAAATGTACCTCTGTTAAGCCCCAATAAGAAACTCCCAACCATACCATGAGCGAGGATGGAAAATGACCTCGTTGGACACGCGGAATACGGTTGCTCGCTTCTTCACTACACCTTATCATTTTGTTTGTTGTAGCTCTCTTCTACGGTAAAATTTTTTTCATCCGAAAAAAGAATTTCCCGATATTTTTTTCCCGCGTACCGCTTCAACAAAGCGCGGCATCTCGGCCCATTAGACGAGCATTCAAACGATGTCCTGTTTTTCTTCGATATGCCTAAGTCTTCATTTAACACCCTTTTCACCGTGGTTCTGCTTAACCCCATCTGAAGGGCCAACAGTTTCAACTTACGTTTGGGATTTCTTTGAATTCGCGCCTTCACAGCTTTTATCACTGCTGGAGTCCTAACAGAACGAGGGCGACCACTTCTTGACCTGTGATCTACACTAGAGTCTTCATTGTATCGTTTGATGGTACGATAAACGAATCCTTTGGTTATATTCAAATTTTGCAGTATGTCAAAAATTTTATTTGGCGCGTAACCGCAACGATGCAACGCAATAACTGCAACACAGTGTTCTTTAAGTGTCCACTCCATATTTAAAAATGAGTAAAATTCTATAAAGTATACAGTTTTATTTTCATGAACAATTCGAAATTCGGATTCAATAAACTTTTTTGTGGCCAGCATTCTAAAAGAAAAGTTTTCACTGTGTGTGACAATACTTATGACCTGACTGTGTATATAAGTGAAGTGTGTATTTTTATAAGTGTTGGAACCTGTAATTAGTGTAATCAGTTAAGTTTATTTTATTCTACTTATGTCTGGCATGTACTGAAAAACAGTAGTTGTGGTTTCTATAACATTTTCTGTTGAGTAGACGCCTTTTTAGTTCTATTACATTAAATAATTATGTTATGTTAATTTGTGTCTATGTTTGGATCTAAATAAATTAAATTATTATTATTAAATGGTTAAATTGATACTTGATATCAAGAACAACGATGAGTTTTACTTAGGTGGTAGGTATTTCATTTATATTAGGTATTCCATTGTGTGTTATTTTGGGAAAATGATTTAGTGGTAAGGAGTGTATCTTTGAGAACACTGACTTAGTGTTCTCAAAGATACATTCCTTCCTTCTGAACTAATGTCAGTCACGTTAGCCCTCTGTCACTTTTGCTATCTACGTGAAATAATTACCTAGCACCCAGGGTAACATACGCACTCGGGGCTAGAGGGTTGTAGGCGATTGAATATTAAAGTATTTTAACGCTGTTTACGTAATTTTTCGTGAATACTTGTTGAAATAGTTTTTGGTTAGTGTTTCGTATATTTAACTGTAGGATTAAATAGTTAAAAAATTAATGTAATTTAAAGATTATACAGGGTCGGCTTTAGTAATCTGTTGCACGATTCAAGTGATCATTTTAGCTTCAGTTGACAGGCAATGATGCTATTGATTACCATCTAGCTGCCTTTTATTCCGGAAATCTCTAGTTTTCAAGATATCGATAATTATATATTTTTGAGGGTATATCCATTTAAAAATGATACGCAAACGAAATAAAAATATAATTATTTGATCATTTTAGCTTTAGTTGACAGGCAGTGACGCTATTGATTATCATCTAGCTGCTTTTTATGCCGGAAATCTTTAGCTTTCGAGATATTGATAATTATAGTTTTGATGTTATATCCATTTAAAAATGATACGAAAACGAGATAACAATATAATTATTACGAAGAGATAACAATAGTATAGTTTGTATGGTCTAAAAAGAACTTTGTTTTCTAAAACAAAATAAAACAAAGAGTTTAAATGAAGATGATTAAAATTTTTACTGTATTACGAAGAGAAAAGTTTGGCAATTATGAATGAAAAATGATATCTGGCAAATGTCCACCACGACAACGCTGACAGATGTCCATTCTTTCATCAAAATTTTTATCACTTTTTGGCAAAATGGCGGGTCTATTTCGTTAATCACGTCACGGATTTTGAGTTTTAAGGCCGCGATCGATTCGATTGGCTCCGTATAGACTCTGTCCTTAACATAGCCCCACAAAAATTAATCCAGTGGTGTTAAATCACACGATCTGGCTGGCCATTTAACAGCTGAATTTCGTGAAATTATGCGATCGGGAAATTTGGTTTGCAATAAATTGATCGTTTTGTTGGCTGCGTGACATCTGGCACCGTGCTGTTGAAACCACATATTTGTGATATCGATGTCATCAATAATAGGCCAAAATTGAGATGTTAACATCTCGCGATAGCGTGATCCATTGACCGTTACCGCATTTCCAGCCTCATCTTCGAAGAAAAACGGCCCAATCACGCCTCCAGACCACATAGCGCACCATACAGTGACACGTTGAGCATGCAAAGGCTTCTCAATAATCGCTTTAGGATTTTCAGAAGCCCAAATGCGGCAATTATTTATTATTATTAGCGGTACGTCACGTACAAGTGAAAATGGTCTTCGTTTGAAAAAATGATTTTTTCAGAAAAACCAGCGGGCTGTTCCTGAATGAATTGAGTGAATCTACGGCGATGTGAATGGTCGGTCAGCTTCAATTCCTGCAACAGTTGAACCTTGTAAGGCTTCAATGCCAAATCCTTACGCAAAATTCGCCATGTGGTGGTTTTGGATATCCCCAATTGTTGAGAACGTCGAGGAATTGACAAATTTGGATCTTCTTCAACACTGTGGCTCACGGCTGCAATGTTTTCGGTTGAACGACCCGGTCGAACACGCGTTGGTGTTGGCACATTTTGTACCGAACCGGTCGATTCAAATTTAGCGACCAAATTCTTAATAGCGGTTTTAGAAGGACGATTATGTTATCCGAAAATATCACGAATTTTACGAAACGTAACTTTAACAGAACCACCATTTTCATAGTGGATTTTAATTATTTTAATGCGATTTTCGGGCAAAATTTAATTCATTGTAGCAATTGCCAAAGCATCTACTACGAATAGGTCAAAAACCTAAATGTCAAAACTGTCATGTTGTTGGTGTTATCCCCAATTGAAAAACAAAGTTCTTGTTGAAAAACCCATTATTTATAGTGCTGTCCTACTCTAAAATACGATGTTAAACCACGTATTGTTTTTTAATCACCATCCATTCCACTTTCTCCTTCGGACTTGTTTTGCGCTCATTTTTGCTCCCAATTCTTGACCCTTTCTCGATTATCGGACCTCCGCTTACCTCCTGCTCTATTTTCGACATCTGTTTGTTTCTTGGACCTGTGATTTACCTTTACGAAGACCCGTGTTTGAATACCGGACACTGATTTGCCCTACGACGGCCCCTGCACGTTTTTTTGGACTTTGCTCACCTGTCTGTCCACCTAGGAGACCCAAGATGGCCGACGAGACGACCCCACGCCGTCAACTAATTCGGCCGGTCCGTCGAACGTAAGCGACGCCGCCGCAACGGATGCAGTACCCTTCGCGCAGCTTTATGGTGATTACGTACGCAGGCGTTTGTACGTGGAAGAAGAAGCAAAATTTTCTAATTTACCCAGTGTGTGGCAGTGTGTGGAGATGTTTGCCAAAGAAAATGGCTTAATCCCTGCCACTAACGAGTGCCGCACCCATAGAGTGCCAATGAAAGTGGTATATGGGCCAAATAAAATTGTGGGCTCCTTTGTGTGCAATAAAAAAATTACAGAGCCCGATCCAAGGTAGCTCGTGGCAAGGGCACCTGGTTTGAAAATATTTTAATATCATTGCCACGGTTATTCTATCTGATGTACTGTTATGCACATCGCTGGAGCTATGAAGTTGCAATCCATGAAGACCCTGAAAAAGATATGGAGGGAGGCTGCTTATCTATGGCGTATGGTTCTCGTATGTATCGTATGTGTATGGTTCCTGAAGGATTTTAGTAGGAAGTTTAAGTTATGGCAAAAAAGAATTAAGTAATAATTTATCCTATACCTATGAACTTTATTACAAAATTTAGTTGAAATTTACTTCACTATCCAAGTATCTACTTACATACCTATACTTGTCTTTTGTATTTAAATTATTTTAAGTAATAATAACACAAAACACTAAAATTAAAACTTTTACTACGTTTACTAACAAAAAATTTAACTAGAAGAGAAGAATACGATTACATTTCTGTTAGGAGTCGTATTTCAAGTTTATTTGTTGTTTACACTATCCAACTTTTTCTTCCGAGCAAAGCATCGCGATTCCCGACGAATGGCCTGGCAAGTTGCATACGTTATGCATCGCAGAACTCACATAGGTGCGAAAATATGGTCAGTCGATCATAGTCAGAATAGGTATTTCACCTAAGTAACTTAATTATCATTTCACAATATATTTTTTACTCTTTGTTAATCATATGTTTATAACGACGGAAATTCCGTCGTAACGTAGAAAGGGGAAAAGATGCAAAGTAACTTAAAAAAACTAAAAGTAAACACTCGCGCGCGGAGATAAAGTTTTATTTAGCTTGCGTGCGTGATTTATGTCACTAATAATAATTGTGTAGGCTATAAAACGTCGGCAAGCAGTCGACATCAAAGGAGTGCAATTTCTGTACGTGGTACTATTATTTACTTTGTGGTCGCGTTTACAGGCCAGGCTTTTCTTGCTTTCATCTATATGTCCACTACCAAATATCACCCCGTGGGTATCGTAACAAGCGAAGCGAAGGAAAAGAAACATGAAACGAGCAGGAGCACGTTTCTAAAATTAACGGCAATCTAAAAATGCTTTTTTAATGTTTCATTCATGATTATAATATCCCCATTTAGAAATAAGAGGTAGTGGAAATTCTTACACTGCCACCAAAAATTTTTTGTAGTGTATCAAATCCAAGCTTAAATGCAGAAAGCGGTGCTCGTCGATACCGTCGGAACCTCCATCGGTTTCATTCCCTTTCCCCCTAACCCTCGGCCGTTTGCTCTCCCCTGCCGAGGGCTTTCATCTGGTTGGCTTTTTATTTATTTGCTTATTGATATATTATTTCACTATATTAATTTATGAATATTTGTCATTTGCATTTATATATTTATATAGCCCAACCAGATGAAAAAGCTATTTAAATATCCCAGTAAAATGATAGTACTTTATTTGACTTTCAGTTTAACAAATTTCACTTATGTATTATACTTTTTTTACAAAATAAGATGAGTGATGGCATGTTTCTAAAAAGAACTAAAAATATAAAAATCAGCGGTAGCGAACGCGCTCACCATGCCGGACAATTATGGAAAATATTCGCCTATAAGGTGATATGTGAGAGAGGCCTTTTTTGGTTTTACAAGGGGAAATGCCTACGCATACGTGTCTCTCGGGGGAAAGAACGGATTATGTCGAAATCTCACCGACTAAAACCCCATGGTGTTCCAACTTCGTTGAATATTAGTAGGGCCACGGGAACGCTTTCGCACACGTCCGCGACCCCACCAGCGTTGATCACGCCATGGGGAGACTCCTAGGGAGACTTCTTCTTCATTTTTTTTCTCAGCTAAGACGCACCAGAAGACATGGGTCACCTCCAACTTCAACTGCGCAACGGACGCCTCATTTGTATCCGATTTTTGACTTTGATTCAAATACTCCTCTCAGAGTTTAAAAGCCTTCTTTTTTATTTTTAAAGCTTTTGAAGCAGCTGTAATAACCGGAATGATTTTGGAATCGGATATTGCTTTTTTGCTGAGTTATCATAACCCTATAATTCCATATGTGACGGAGCCCCTTGCAATTTCAGGTCATATCAACATCTCGTTCATTTTTGGTAACAAATATTTCGTTAATGTTTTGTTTCATCTTGGCATTAATTTACCATTAGGTAACTTGTTGCGAAGATGAAAGCTTTAAGTTTTACGTATATCAATAATTTAGTATTATCTGCACTTATATACAAAAATCGAGAATACCACAAAAATTTTCTTTCATACAGATAAAAAGAAGTACTTTATCTTTATTTTTTCAAATTTATTGTTTTTTCTATTCAGTTTGTAGTCAATGAATTTAGTAACTATATAGCAAATGCCCGTCTCAGTTTTTTATAATTAACCCTTGAAAATACGACAAAGTTCTTACACCGCTTCATAATTTAAAATTTAACTTTTGTTACCACACAAAACTACGCTCGCAACGCCATGTTGCTCTAATTAAAAGTTATGCGCAAGTTCAGAATTCGAAACACTCGTGCCAAATTTAGTCACATACCACTGCCTCCACGAAATCTACGTGACAGTGATTGATAGTGAAGCTACATATGTATATTGCACCATCATTATAATTAGTAGTAACCGAAACGTCGATGGATACGGGTGGTTATGGAGCATGCTTTGTAGCATTTCTTGAGGGATGCATTTGTTCAGCAAATCTTAATATTTACTTTATAACAATACACGTAAGCTATTTATTATAACAATGTTAAGTGTATTACCTAAAAGTTTATTTGTTAAGTTTGATGTAATTTTCTAATTGGTATGTACTCGTACAATATGGACTTATCTTTTTGTGGGCTAAATATGGGGTAAATTGATTTTTCATCATTAAAATATATAGTTTTAT
This sequence comes from Parnassius apollo, assembly GCA_907164705.1. Classification (NCBI taxonomy): domain Eukaryota; kingdom Metazoa; phylum Arthropoda; class Insecta; order Lepidoptera; family Papilionidae; genus Parnassius; species Parnassius apollo. The sequence continues at coordinate 4,220,525 of CAJQZP010000397.1, forward strand.
TTAAAATTAGTATTCTTTACAGTTGAATTTAAGTAATCATTCCTTTTTCAATTTATTTTATTATCAGAGCAGAGCTTTTATAATGTGTTAAGTACTTCGAATAAAAGCTCAGAGTAAATTGCACTCCACAGATGTAATCGATAGCACGTTAGACGTTTAGTGGGTTTCGCTTAATGTACCCTTCTTAATCCGCTCTTTCCCATTTTCAGCCGGATATTGCCAGTTGAGTAAGTTACTATCTGGTTTTAAGACGATTAAATATAGAACGCAAAAGACATAATAATTGTTTTTTTAATTCAATGAATTATTTTAAAAACAAAGATAATGATCGTTGAGTGGAGTTCCAAAGCTGTTGTTACTCAAGAAGTCCATTGAATGAGTAACGGTGACTAACGGACCTACATTCCATGGAAACATGCAACTAAATTCAAACAAAGAAGGTTACAAATGCGTTGTCACCTTTGAAAAAAGTCTGAATGCGTCACAGCCCGAAATTATGCTAGCTCTCTTATACCCACAAGCCAAAACAGAGATTTCTCGGCAGAAATAGATAAGAAGGTGGTAACTATTCAGCGCTGTTCCGAGCTTGGATTGAGGTTGCAACTACAAGAGGCTGTCCACAAGGAGGCGCTTTGTCACCTCTTCTTTGGTATTGACCAAGTATTGTACAGGATGGTGGACCTTCACATTGACTCACTAGATTATGCTGATGATCTTGTAATCATTGCAAGGGTCTTTTGCCAAAGTATCTTATCATTTTTTTTTCATTTTTTTTTGTAAAAAATATTAGTAATCTTATTAATTAACATTACTAATATTCCTTTAACCACTCCTGGTAAGCTTGGAACGCTTGTGTTAGGAGTGGTTCACGACAGTAGTCAAATGGTGGATACGAACCCACGACCTTTTGAGTTCGCGATCCGTGCCCTGCCATTAGGCTACTGTCGCTTAATCATACAAAGAGCCCCACACACCATAAATAACTGGTGTACGGATAACAGTTATTCAGTTATTGTTAATAAAACTGTTATAATACCACACCGAAACTCAATGGCAAAAAAGTGCCATTCTCCACTGAAGTTAAGTACTTATACGTAACAATTGACCAAAAACTAACGTCGAACTGTCACCTTGGAAACGTATGCCAGAAGGAAAAATTGCTTTAGGCGTGCAGTTATTTGGTCGGGAACAACTGGGCCTTGCGTCACAGTATGATCTTATGGCTGTACAGCAGCATAGTGAGACCGATTCTTACCTTCACCTCCACTGTCTGGTGCAATAAGGCAAGGACTATTTCTACGAAGACGTCACTCTGTCTGTCTGTGTGCGTGCGTGCGTGCGTGCGTGCGTACGCGCGTGCGTGTGTGAGTGCGTGAGTATATTGAAAATAGAAGTATATTTTTATTGGCTTCGACAAAACAATTTTTAAAAAGAGTTCCGTAATTAAAAATTGTAAAAACTGCGAGAATAGAATTTCGTAGAACCAAATCCCCCTATATATAAATAGGGGGACTAATTCGACTTTGCTATCACGAGCTATTGCAGAATTATATCATAAGTTCATAACGTTATTCTTAACCGCCACTACACGGCAGTGTAGTGCCGTGTAGTGGCGGTTAAGAATATCCACTACCCCATATCTTCCCGTGGGTGTCGTAAGAGGCGACAGAGGGAGACAGGCAGGAGATGGGCAGCAGCGTCTTCCTGATGACAACTGTGACGTAATAAAAAAACTGCGGTTGCCAACCCGCTCGCCAAGCGTGGCAACTATGGCAAATACCCCCCAATGAACAAATACACAAACAGACGGCCCCCAGTCCCCGGCGGCCCCGCTATTCCTGGCTACGGTGGCGACCATGGTAACGGCGGGGCAGGGGGTGCTAAGAATCTCCGGTGGAGGTTCGGTTGCCACCTACGACGACTCGACCTGGCAACATATAACGCACGCACCCTGAGGACTGACGAGAAGATACTGGAGCTGGAAGAAGAGGTAGACAAGTTGCGCTGGCATATTATTGGATTATCCGAGGTCCGAAGAGAGGGGGAGGACACGGCAATCCTCGAGTCCGGCAACTTGTTCTATCACCGGGAGGGCGACCATCTGTCCCAAGGAGGTGTCGGATTTATCGTCCACAAATCTCTCGTCAACAACGTTGTAAAGATTGGGAGTGTGTCGACGAGGGTCGCGTACCTGATACTCAGAATCACCAAACGGTATTCGCCGAAGGTCATTCAGGTTTACGCACCAACCTCGGCACATCCCGATGAGGAGGTGGAGGAAATGTATGAGGATATTTCCAGAGCCATACATTCCTCCAGAACCTACTACACGGTGTTGATGGGAGACTTCAACGCAAAACTGGGCACAAGAGAAAGCGGTGAGCTGAAGGTAGGGAAATTTGGAGTAGGGCAACGGAACCGAAGGGGGCCAGCAGCTGGCCGACTTTATGGAGAAAGAGGGACTCTTTATGATGAACTCTTTCTTCCAGAAGCGGCCCCACAGGAAGTGGACCTGGTCGAGCCCCGACGGTTCGACAAAAAATGAGATTGACTTCATTATGACGACCAGACGCCAACTGTTCAGTGATGTCTCAGTGATCGCAAGGGTGAAAACTGGCAGCGATCACCGAATGGTTAGAGGCACACTGAACCTAAACGTTAAGTTGGAGAGGTCTCGTCTAATGAAGTCAACGCTCCGTCCCCCTCGTGCTCTAATCCAGAATCCCGAAACCTTTCAGCTCGAGTTACGTAACCGCTTCCAGTGCCTAGAAGATTGCAATGCAGTGGACGATATGAACGACAAGCTCGTGGAAACTGTCCATGCGGTCGGAGCTAAGTTCTGTAAGACCCGCCGCAGAAGAACACAAAAACTCTCCGATCACACTCTTAATCTCATGGCTGTTAGACGGGAGATGAGGCTGCAATCGTCAACAGATTTGACAGCATACAGGCAACTGAACAGACAGATCTCCAAATGCATACGGCGAGACTTACGCAACTTTAATACTTCTCGTATTAAAGAAGCGATCGAGCGGAACCAGGGCTCCAAAGTCTTTGCCAGAGATCTGTCTGCCAGAAAGAGCCAACTGTCAAGGCTGAAGACTGAGTGTGGCAACATCGTTTCCGGGACACCTGAGATTTTGAGTGAGATTGAGAGGTTCTATGGGCAGCTGTACACATCATCGTTGGAGCCACACGCAAGTGTGAGTAACGATCCAAGAGCAAGTCTTATCCGACACTATTCCGATGATATCCCGGACGTCAGTCTAAGCGAGATTAGAATGGCTCTCCAGCACCTTAAAAACGGCAGGGCCCCAGGCGAGGATGGAATTACAGCGGAGCTTCTGAAAGCGGGTGGAACACCGGTACTTGAAGTCCTTCAGAAGCTCTTCAATTCCGTCCTCCATGGTGGCACTACTCCAGAGGCGTGGAGCAGAAGTGCGGTGGTCTTGTTCTTTAAGAAAGGCGACAACGCTCTCTTAAAGAACTACAGACCGATTTCCCTTCTGAGCCGCGTCTACGTGCTGTTTTCGAGAGTCATTACGAATCGTCTCGCACGCAGACTTGACGACTTCCAGCCTCCCGAACAAGCCGGTTTCCGAAAAGGCTTCAGTACCATAGACCACATACATACCCTGCGGCAGATTGTACAGAAGACTGAAGAGTACAATCTGCCACTTTGCCTGGCGTATGTGGACTATGAGAAAGCCTTTGATTCCGTCGAAATTTGGGCGGTGCTACAGTCCCTTCAGCGGTGCCAAGTTGACTGTCGGTATATCGAAGTGCTGAAGTGTTTGTACAGTAGGGCTACGATGGCTATCCGAGTACAGAACCAGAGCTCGAAACCTATCCAACTGCAGAGAGGTGTAAGACAGGGTGACGTTATATCCCCGAAACTCTTCACCGCTGCATTGGAAGACGTTTTCAAGCTACTGGACTGGAAAGGATACGGTATTGACATCAATGGCGAGTACATCACTCACCTTCGATTTGCCGACGATATAGTCCTTATGGCAGAATCGCTGGAGGACTTAAGCACTATGCTCAATGACCTCAATAGTGCCTCCCAACGGATAGGTCTTAAGATGAACATGGACAAAACAAAGATCATGTTCAATGTCCATGTCACACCTATGCCGGTAGTTGTTGGGAGCACTATGCTCGAAGTTGTTGACGAATACGTTTACCTGGGACAAATAGTCCGACTAGGTAAGTCCAACTTCGACCGAGAGGTCAATCGACGGATTCAACTCGGCTGGGCAGCGTTCGGGAAATTACGGCATATCTTTTCGTCAGGTATACCTCAATCTCTAAAAACTAGATTGTACAACCAGTGCGTGTTGCCAGTGATGACTTACGGATCTGAGACGTGGTCCTTCACTGCTGGCCGTATGAGGACGCTTAAGGTCGCTCAGCGAGCTATGGAGAGGGCTATGCTCGGAGTTTCTCTGCGTGATAGACTCAGAAATGAGGATATCCGCAGTAAAACCAGAGTGACCGACATAGCCCAACGGATTAGTAAGCTGAAGTGGCAATGGGCCGGCCATATAGCTCGAAGAACCGATAACCGATGGGGAAGAAAGGTTCTCGAGTGGCAGCCTCGTACCGGTAGGCGTAGTGTAGGGCGACCCCCCACTAGATGGAGTGACGACCTGGTAAGACAAGCAGGAAGTCGATGGATGCAGGTGGCTCAGGACCGTGCTTTGTGGCATTACTTGGGGGAGGCCTATGTTCAGCAGTGGACTTGTGAAGGGCTGTAATGATGATGATGATGATTCATAACGTTAGTTATAGTTATAGCGAGTTAACGTTACAACATTACCACTGCAAAGCTTCAAATTGTTATAAGTTTTTTCAGCATAGATCAGCCCAAAAATAATTATTTTAAGCTGAAGGTAGTATGACGTATACGAAAAAGGTACAATTACATTAAGACATCGACCACCTAATTATTCTGGTAACCATGGCTACTGTAAATTACTCGAAAAGTCGGGCGTATTAAGTCTGTAAAAAGTCGTTTCATTCAATGTACTTACTCTACATTACCGTATTTTAAAGAGTGCTTAATAAAAAAGGAAAAGTAAAGTTACAGCCTATATACGTCTAATGCTTATGACTAGCCTGTTGTCATTTTTAAAGATGTTTTAGAGCAAAATGACTGTGAATCGCTGTCTTCGTAATATTCATACATCACTGTAATGAAATGAAATAAAATTAACGATTTTATTCAACATAGATTATTGAAAGTCATTTTTTAATTTACCACTGGTTCGCAAAAAAGAAACCTCTGTCCTGGGAAGAACCAGCAAGAAACCCAGCGGGTATTTATTTTTAAACATATTTATATATACAATAAATTTATTTTGTTATATTTTTGAATAAATTTTTATAGAACCAGTATGTTGGTGATCACTTCATTCCCAGGAGTTATTTCCATGTATGTATTCATTTATATTATCACTACTATATTTTCCTGCACTGCTGAGCACGTGGTAAATCCACACTTAAAATTGCAATTCAAAAATTATTTGGTGCCGATCCAACACAGGATTGATCGCGTAGAGAAAGGAGGATGGCCAAATCGTACGAGACAACGAAATGATAGCGTCCCAATATGAAAAATTTATGTAAAATACCCTTATTGTTTAAGGTTAACACACTAGAAATACCTCTCTAAGTAGCCACAAAAAAAAAGTTATCCATTTATTTCTATTTTTGTAACTGTTCAAAATTATTTCAAATAATAGTTTCAGAACGCACCTAATGACGATTCATTTCGTGTGTGAAAGGACTTGGTATTCAAAGACTATAATTATTCACGTTTTTATGAATAGTTGTTAATTTTAATTCAATTCAATTAGTATGTAGACATCAAATCAACTATACTATGCTGATTTATTATGTATTGGATTCTTGTCATAAAAATAATTATGTAGGTCATAGTAAGCTAAACGACGAACTTTTAATTCACGAGCTACCTCTGTTCCTGCTAGTCCATTTGATTTCACGTTCTATAATTTTTTTAACATTAATTTATTTTGACGAGAAAATACAACACAAACCCATTTTATACCCCGTAAGTTTTACATACAATAAAAAGATCAAAGTTCTTGTCGATGAAGACACAAATTAGATTGGATTGTATGTAGGTTTCTTATTCTCTCTAATTCTCGATATCTCTCTCTCTCTCTCTCTCTCGCTTTCTCTTTATTTCTTTCTTTTGACTGTCTATATTCTGTCACATAATCCTTTTACTGAATTATCATAAAAATATTTCTATTATTATTAGTTTATTCATTTTATTTTTATGTTATTTAAAATTAAATAATCAGAGATAAGTACATCTTCATTTTTTATCCTCTCTTTTGTAGGGAAGATTTACCATAATTGCCACGCTGGGTAGAGGAACTGCCAGTGTCAGTACTTACTTTAGAATATGTTCCTCGTTGCCCTTATTATTACCAAATGAGTTGTTTATGTACTATTTATCTATTGGATATCAAGAGACCCCATTTCGTCTCATAGATATCGTAGTAAAATATATTCTCATAGCCTTCTACTACGACACTTGGCATGAAACAAGGTGATAGATTCTCTACCACACAACATGAGCATTAATTTAATTTTACAATTATATATAATTCTTTAATTTTTTTCTGTATTTCGATATCTTTGCCAGCGTCTCTATTAATAATGAAAGTAATCCATTAAGGTTTCAAAGGCCCCAACATGATGGAAATATTTCTATATCCCTTATTTAATCAAATAAATGTCGGTCAAATATAATAATAATATGAGGGTGCTCCGGATACTCTATATTAAATATATTTGTGGCAATGACATGAATTGTAAAGCATTATTGATATGAGCAAGGCTCCAGTACCGCTCATAAATGAGATTGGCGAGAAACCCTAAAAGGATGTACATTTTTATAACTACGAACCCTTAGCTTTGGTTGAAAGTATCAACTTTATTAATATTTTATTTACAGTTTTGGTATTGAGCTGGTAGAATAAGTTTGAAACCAGAAATAAGTAATAATTTGGTTTACCTCTCACCTGTGGTGTACCAGATATTGTAGCGTATTTATACAAACATTTCATTTAGTAAAGAATTTTTATTTATCGTAACAACAAAAGACATTAAAAGAAATTGGTTTCTTCGAATCACTTCTCTCGTTCACGGTATTTACCACAGAAATAATAATAATAACGATTTCTGTGGTATTTACTTAAGTCCCTTAGAAATGATATAATTTAGGTACAAGAAATCATATTCACTGTAGCACGTAATAAGTTTTTCTTTCAAATTAAGCTCATTTAATATGGTTATTCCAACGCTAAGTACACTCAAAGACTTACTGAAATTACCATAAATTGGCTTGTTTTGTTGATACTTGTTAATAAACAGATAACCTCAATTCTGTGGTGAAATTATAGACGTCGTACGAAGTTGGACGACAGACGTTTTTGAAATAATGAAGAATTTGTAGTACTAAAGTGGTACGAATTAACTAATGTACTAACTACTATTACTACTACTACTACTACTACTAGTATTCCAAGGATACATTCCAGAAAGTAGAATATTTATTTAAATATTATAGGTAGACGTTTCTTATGATATGGATCTGAATAAGGCTTTGTTGTTTTACGTATATTTTATTTAGTAAAAGAATCCTCAGTGATGTAGGTGGATTATATCGACTTTGATCCAAAGTTAGAAGTTGTCCAAGAATTACGTTTCGTCAACATTTCAGGGACCATATGGCATATTCGCGTTGTGTGTCGTAGCGTTGATTACTTTTCATCATCTTCACCAGCCCGTTAATTCCACTGCTGGTGATAGGTCTCTGCCACCGTAGAGAAGATTCACTTAAAGCATAACGCGTGCAGACGGTTGTTGGCGGGCGGATTAACGATTCCAGTATCTTTTACGCTGTTGCTCAGTCTCAGTTCAGCTGGTATACGTATATACGCAAGACGTAAAGATAATGTTTTATAACCATCTATCGGAAGTCATATGTTTTTTTGGCTTATCCCATAGTCATCTCCCACGATGCTCATTCATACCCGCTTGGTCTACACTGCAGCTATATTATGGTTATGGTATGGGTAGAACCACGCTTTCACAGAATAACGGCGTAAATTAGCAGCTTAATGCTGCTGTTTTTCGTATGGTGACAATGGTAACTACAAAAATTCGCATGGAATGGCCATAACATTTAGGTCATCCTATTATATACAAAACGCCTGCACCACATTCCAAGTGTTGCACCAAAAACTGATAACTGACGGGGAAGAAAGAAGAAAGGTTCTATCTGCCAACTTTGTACCAACAAGACGGCACCGCTAGATGAACTTGCGATTGATAATTGCTTGCAATAATAGAGAATAGTGTAGAGTATCACTCGTTTTTAAAAACACAATGGACAGTTTCTTACATTATTAATATAAAAAATACGGTTGACCCTACGGGCCATTCCTGGAACCTCCTGTTAATTACAACTACAAAGCGCTCAAAATAAGTGGACTATTATAATTTAGAAAAATCACTTATTTTACTACTTACTTACTTACTTATCTTCACGCACAATCCCTAACGGGGTAGCCAGAGAGAACAGATCGCCAAGTGTCACGATTCTTACATACCTCTTTCGCTTCTTTCAGGTTCATTAACTTCTTCATACATGCACGTCTAGGTATCCGAGTACTCTTGACCTTCCCCTCTTCGAGCAATTTGCTCACATGGTCTTCGAAAGTTAGTCTCGGTCTACCTCGACACCTTTTAATATTTACTTTCGCTCTATATATTTTCTTCACCATTCGGTCTTCACTCATTCGCTCAACGAGCCCAAACCATTGGAGTACGCCCCTATCAATTTTTGTGATAATGTCATCTTTCAATCCTGCCATATTGCGAATCTCTTCGTTTCGCTTTTAGTCGGCTATGGTAACGCCACACATTTTACGAAGAGATTGCATCTCCACTGCATTCAACTTGCTTTTATGCTTCTTCTTGCATACCCAGGTTTCGCTGCCATATAACAAAGTCGGTACTAACACTGCGTTATGTATTGCAAGGCTTGCACTCTTCACCACGCCTTGCATTTTGACTAATGCATTCAGGGCACCATTGACTTTGTTTCCGGCAGCGACACGCCTATCCACATCTAAATCACATCTTCCATCCCGGCTGAAAGCACTCCCCAAGTATACAATTTCATTTACCTGTTCTAGACATTCCTGATTTACCCATATTTAACATTTCGTTCTCTCTTCGTCCTTTTCAAATACCAGAACCTTAGTTTTATTAGCATTCAAACGGAGACCTTTAATTTCACATTCCTCTTTCATACACGTGACTAATTCCTGCAGTTCTGCTTCTGATGGTGCAATAAGCAGTGCATCATCAGCATACAGCAGACAGTTAACTTTAATGTCACCCAATTTCACACCCAAACAGCTATTTTTCAGCTTCTGTAAACAGCTGTCGAGATACAGTATGAACAGCCAGGAAGACATGACACAATCCTGTTTTACGCCCGCTTGGACGCTAAACATGGGTGACAGATCATGCCCTACCTGCACACAGGCTTTACAGTCATAGTAAAGCGACTGCACAGCCCTTAACAATCGACCATCCACACCATATGCCGGCAACAGTTCCCACATTTTCTTCCTTATAACCTTATCAAATGCTTTCTCCAGATCCACAAAAGCACAGAAAATCCTCTGGTTAACACTCAGAAGCTTTTCCGTGATCACGCGGAGAGAAAAGATTTAATCCGTGCATTATCTTCCAGGTCTAAATCCGCATTGAATCTTTCCGATTTCTCTTGCATCCTACGTTTCAAAATCTTCGAGTAAACTTTACTTGCTAAACTGGTCAAGCTGATCGCCCGATAGCACCCGCAGTCAAAATGTGAACCTTTAACTTTATATAAAGGCACAATGACCGCGGATCTCCCATCCGCCAGCACAAATTGCACAGCAGACGAAAGCTGTCCCAGACGCGAGGCCCACCGTACTTGACCATTTCAGCAGTAACTCTGTCTAGTCCCGCAGCCTTACCACATTTCAAACTTCGAATCGCACGTTCAATCTCTTTCATGCTGATAACCTCAGTGGCATCGAGGTCCGTGACTAGCGTGCCAGTCGCGGCGTCACCCCCGGATCCTTCACTAAGATCATGACACGCATACATTTCTCTATAAAATTCACTGCATCGCTGCATGACGTCCGATTTTTCTGAGAGGACGTCATTGGTTCTCGAAAGCACTTTGTTCATTTTTAAGGCTGTCGCACCACTCCGGGACCTTCCAATCTCTTTCCAGAAGAGTTTGGAGATTTCCTTAAAGTTGTGCGACAACCTCTCGTCCGCTTCTATTCTACACCTTTCACGTACTTCCTCAATCAATGTTTTCGCATGAACTTTCTGCAGCTCTATATTCTTTTTCATCTTCTCTCTCATATGCTTATCGTTACTAGAGGCCAAGTAGTCTAACCATGCTTTTTTCTTCTTTTTTACAGCTTCTCTCACTTCATCATTCCACCTTGCATCTCTTCTTTTACTACTACCTCTTTTTGTCGTTCCACATACTTCTTCCGCTGCACTTACCATTCCATCCCTAAGGTTCTGCCATGTTCTCTCCACACATTCTTTCCTGCCATCGATGGTGTCAAGCTTTTCGGCTACCCTCGTGTGATATTTGTCCCTAGTATCCGCTTCCTAAAGCTTCCAGCTTCGGATGCGACAGACCGACTGTGGTTCTGTTACTGCTGTCCGGTAGCGCCAACCCGCGAACCAACCCCTTAAATCTAGTAATTACTAGATAGTGATCCGTTCCCAGGTCAGCACCCCTGAAAACTCGTGTATCCATCACCTGTTTTTGCAGTCGGTCATCCACCAGGAACAAATCAATCATACTTCTCTCTTATTTTTATTTTTCAAAATAGAATATTGCACGAACATATCAACCGACTTTGAAAAACTTGACGGCGTTCGACGCAGTTTTTTTAAGCACTCATAGTTAATTTATTACATCAAAAACGATTCAAGAAAAATTTCAAAGTTATTTGAAAGAAATACTTTTTTCGAAATTTTTGTTAACGATTCCTCTTCAACGCATCAAACGATTTTGATGCGGTTTGCAGCAATCACCTCGAACAATCATCACCTGTCTTAATGTCGTAAATACGCCAAGACGAGCCTGCTTCAAAGGGGAATGCCCACTCTTCTATAGACACTTCGGCCATGGGTGCCCACATATAAAAGCATATAGATATGATAATATGCAATTAAAACAATGAAATGGTACTCTAAGGAATTGCTTTGAAAAAAGTCGGGGTTTTGAAGATATATAAGTTTTTATTTTCACAAATACAGTTTTTTTAACAACTTTTTTATCGATTTTATCGCGTTTTATTTCTTAGATTTATAATTCCAGACATTTTGGGTGCTTTCCAGCACCAATGGTTACGGCGGACTGAGATGACTGACATCCCAATGTCAGTGTTAACCCGGAGTACCTTCAGATTTTTAATTTTTATTTATGGTCCGATCTACAGAATGAACTTACTATGTCCTTGAAGTCTTGCAGTGGTATGCTTGGGTTTAATTTTAATTTCATTAATTACAGGGTCCTAAGCAGGTGGTAGTACCAAGCCTCCTTCTCTATTGAAAAAAGAATTTTTTTTATTTCAATAGTCTCACGTATCGTTCTTGATAGGAATTGATGTTCCTTTTAGAGGATTTGTGGTCTATCAAATCTTTTTTTTAATGTCTATCTGGTTCGGGCCGTCCAGGATATGATCAAAACTGCAAACTTCCCTGAACTTTGATGCTTCACGTCAGCTCGCTTCAAGATGTAGCCAATCTTGTCTGCGACACCCCTGACAAATGCTAGTACCGCACATGCTTGACTGTGGCCGACTTCACTCGGTCACTGTGACGTAAGCGCGGGCCCGAAGCTTGTTGACGTGCAGAACCTGCTTGACGTGCTGAAGCTCGACAGCCAGATGTTTGCTGCCACAGATCCCTTGTGTTCTCTGTAACAAAGATTTGCACACGGTAACTAACTGTGAAGGATGATGGTGAGATTCATTGTTTTCTATACACAGTGTGACCTATGGTGTTGTTAGAATTTTGGTTACTAACGCATCTAGGAAAGCTAAGGAATTATTTGCCTCTAATCTACACATCAATACATCATTCAGGAACTGAGCAGGAAGCAAAATATTAGTCTGATGCCGTGTCCAACCCAAATACCATATTACTGTCATAACATGGGCACAGCATCCAACAGTTCGACGGCCGACAGTACTTTTTAATTGCACTTCTACCAGAACCATTGCCAATGCCAATGCCAATGTTCAATGCGAAATAGAAAAACGAAACGAAAATAACTGGCTTGCTTTCTATAAGAGGGAGAGAGAGAGAGAGAGAGAGAGAGAGAGTGAGACAGAGAAACACGCGCCTTTCGCAATGCACGATAAGGAACTTCGTTTCAACTATAGTACGTTTCTAGGGCAGGCGGAAAAAAGTACATTGACCTCAAGTATTATGTTAGCATCGAAACAAAACGACAGTTAATACTTCCATACATTTCTTTATAGATCCTATCGTTATGCGCTAAGCGTGTCTCATAGTACAGGGTAGGGCGAAGGAAGCGGTCATTCAGAGATAATAAACCTGATTCGACGCAATTTGCGATAGGTCTCACGCCATGCGTATTTAAGAAAGCAGATGGAGCAGAACTCATTTCTCATTCTGCTTTGAGATGCGCTTACGTGTAGATAGTTTTAGACTTAAAATTTTCGGTTAGAGTAGTTGTTTTAATTTTTATTAAGTTTGTTTTGTTATTTGTATTATTACGTTTTGTATTAAAGTTTTTGTTATTGTTTTGTGACGTTTTGTATATTATCACTAGTATGAAATCGAGTCCATCGATAGGAAAATCTCATAAAGACTTTACGTCACCACGAAAAAAGCGGAAAGTGTCGCATATGGTCTAGTGACGTACATACATCCAAAACGGATATGAAAAAGAAGACTGCCGATATGTTAGGTTATAATCAATGTGACGGACTCTTCTACGTCTTCATCATCATAAAATTATTCTGGAATAGATACAGATGACAAATCTGTCAAGAGTCTCTGACAATCTATTATGAGAAGTTTTATGCATGCTTCAAGGTTGGCTGCTTAAGAATGCTTGGCATTGTAAGTTCCTCTTTTTACCTGACTGCTAAGAAGTGGTTATGTTTTATACAACTACCTACTTATTACGGTACTTACCTACTATTAATGTAATAATGAAAATTGTAATAACTCATGATTTAAAAATAATAAAATTAAATAAATATTAATTTGTTTTTTAATTAATTTAGGTACAGGATAATCTTCTTTCTTTGTTATATAATAATAGACATAGGGCCTGAAAAGAACTTCAAACTCGGCACCGTTATCTTTCACTCTGATGATGTATGTAATGATAAAAGGATAAAAAAATTAACCTAAACGAAAAAGATTGCCTACCCCGATGATATCGTCAAAGGTCAATGTACTTTTTTCCGCCTGCCCTAGAAACTTACTATAGTAATATTTAAGTCAATGGTAGAAAATGACAAAAAAATTACATGTCCCAACAGTTGATTATAAAAAAATTATTACTGATTTTTTTTACATAGATTAATTCTTATATTTTACTACCAATTTTACAAATTATTCTTTTTTAAGTCTCGTACTTAAGCAAAACAAATAAAAATGAACAGCCAGCAATTTGATTTCGATCCACGCGTGAATTCAACTGTTAACTACATATTATTTAAGTTACCACGTGTAGCACGGTGATAAGAAACATCAAGGAAACTGCCTAATAAGCCAAAATTATATCAAGATTATGAAGTGTACCAATAAGCATTGGACACAGATTATATGTTGGAGAAGCGCGGTGGACTGACTCCCTGACGCAAAATCATGTTAGTAATGAGAAGAGGCAATGGGATATAAGTACGTATACCAGGTTGATACTTAAAAAATATAGGTGCAATAAAAATGTTAAATCTAATCAGCTAAGATTCGCGTAAAAAATAAAAAATGATATATCTTATCTTGTTTAAGGCCATCTCATCATCTCAGTGAAGGGATCGCCATCCGCCCTCGCCATTAACCCCAATACCATTAGTCTCAACACCACTACACTAGGAAAAATATACACCACTGTCAATAAACGCAATTACGCGGATCTCATTTAATTTTTTTATTTTCATCTGAACGCTAGATAGTGGACACTATATAAAGGCGCCTACCTCATCTGAATTTAATTTTTACTTTACATCCGTTGTTCGGGACCCTATGCAGGATGTATAAGGAGATCACAATAAGGTACGCATACAATTCATAATACAGCTTGAAAATAATTGAATTAGAAAAATAATTTGCGTGTGAATTTGCTTCGTTGGATTTCACTTGTATTATGGAGCTAACTAAAAATGTTTGTTACTAATATACTTAAGTAAATAAATACAAAATGGCACACAAATAATACTTTACTATAGGTATACGTATATTATATTTATTATGGGATGAGTTGAGACACTTGATTAATTGTGGATTTTGGTATATTATACTGACCATTTGTCATTACTTATTTTTATAACAATCTAATATAAAGATTTGAAATAGTTTCACCTATTCTAAAATATAAAATACACAGACATCGATTTGGAAAAAAATGTAATAAAGCGCCCTTCTAAGGATGTAATCTTAAATATTTGTAGGGCGGGACAAATTGTCTCTACACTGGTCATGCACATATTAATGAGTGTTATTTGGCTATCCTCACATTTCTAGAAAAAGAGGACAAACCTCTATTTCTCAAAACTCTTCTAAAAATGTGTCTAAAGATCAGCCGGTAATTTAACTGAATCTACGGCGCTGTAGGCCCGAGTTCGATTCCCGTGCAGAAACAAATATTTGTATGAAAGTTATTGTTCCGGGTCTAAGACCACATGCAATCTATGTTCGTAAACCGTTGCTTATTTAGTAATATAGAGTTACGTAGTTCATTTCAAAAAAATACCACCGTTTAAAAATATTTCATTCTTTATTGAAAAAAGTACATTAAATTTAACCAAGGGTTGCTATAAATCAAGAGTAACATTTAAAATATATCCGTATTTAGTCGTGCAGATAACTTAAATTAAGGAACCCAATACCCTCTCCTGCTACGTGCCCTAAATAAAATGCTATAAATCAATAAGTTTCACCGTTGGGAATGCCGAATTGGTAGACAAAATAATAGTAGTTTCAACTCAAATTCGAAACACGTTTTCTCTTTTGTGTATTGTTTTTAAAAAATAATTAATTGTGAATTTTCCAAATCCAGTATTTTTCAGAATTCAAAAACCAGTGATAAGTGATAGAAGTAAAAAGTGATTCTTCATTCTTAACAGCTGTCACCTCACGGTTAATGGCTTACTGCAGTCTATGGATACCTGCATCAACGTCAAACAAAGAAGGCTCCAAACGAAACCATGGAGAGCCAGTATAATATGCTAAAAACCAGAACAGGAGTGCATGCACTACGGCAGCGGATATAATGACACCGATACACTCATATTATAGTTTAGTGCTACTTTACAACCCTTATAATTTTTGACTATAGTGCAGTACTTACTGCAGTCAATTTTGAATAAAGATGGCTACAGATGCGTTGTCACCTCTGAGGACGGAGAGAGAATAGCCTAACGCAGCCTATAATCGTACTGGCTACCTATAACCTTCAGACCGGAACAAAACATTGCAATAACTACTATTTGGCGGCGAAACTAATAATAATGATCAAATATAAAAGTAAAATAAAATTATCTAATTTTTGTACGTGGTACAGCTATACTGCAGCTATATAGTGGGTCGGCTCGACCGGGTAAGGACTACGCTCTCACAGAATACCAGCGTAAAATAGCAGCCCAATACTGCTGTGCTTCGTATGGTGAGTGTAGAGAACCTGAGATCCTTTTTATTGCATACGAGGTATTCCATCTTAGTCCTCAGGGGTGACAACGTATATGCATTTTGCTTCGTAATCGAGGATAGATGCAAATTTCTAGTGGATTCCGCATCCACTTACAATCAGATGTGTTGTGTCTCTATTAAGAATTGAAATGCAGATGCGTTGCCGGCCTTGAGGACTAAAATGAAATGCTTCATTTCCAGAAAAAGGGTCTCCAGTTCTTTACACTCACCATACGAAACAGAGCAGCATTGAACTGATTTCTGATTGCAATGAGACGTAAGCTAAAGGTCACTAACGTTGAATGCATCCCGTCAACAAATTCAGCTGCTGACGTGATTCGTGTTTCTATTTCATTGGAACGACATACACGATGCAACATATACTGTTGTTATTTTTCACAATGTCGAATTCATAAAGATGTGTTGTCAAACTTTTATGAACATATCTCCGATGAAGTTTTCTCTTACCCTGATGAATACTTTATTATATTAGGAGATTTTAACATACCTAACGCTTTCTGGTCGAATAATAGTAATGCTGATGTGACCTTACATGGAGATTTTTTATCGGATACAGTTAATGAAATAGAAAATTTTCTTTCTCTTAATAATTTTATTCAGTATAATATATTTAAAAATTTACAGTACTCAGTTGCCTAGCTAGATCGTTAGAGTACAATACTATAGCTAAAATCGTTGAAAAACACCTATAAAGTTAAGGTTCATTATAAACAAGTAGGCATTTGTTTCTTAATTTCCGCTTATACATACTCTCCCGGCTATAGCCGGGCGGAGGCCTTTAGGCCCCTCCCGTTGCAGGGAGCACAATATCGTTTTGAAAAAATATATTCTTTAAATTTCTTGCAGCTTGAATATCCACTTAATGTCGATAACCATCACGTATATACTACATATTAAATAACTTGTTGGATCGAGCGATGTTAGGGTGTTACATATCCAGGACTGTAACCGCTGATGTGCCCGCTAATACAATTTAAGCAAGTTTCCATACTATGGGTGAGACCTACGTCTAACAATGAAGTTTTGATATGGGCTAATGAAAAAAGTACAGCTCAAGAAATAATTTTAGCATATCAAGGCAAATGACACTTTTATGAACATGAAGAGGAATTACGCGATACTGATTTAGAATATTAGACTATATTAGACTACGTCAAACCAACCCAACGCTCGGTGCGCAAAGCACTCCTCTCCCTGGACATCAACAAGTCGAGTGGGCCTGATGTGTCCCTCCTATTGTGCTGAAGACGTGTGCTCCAGAGTTTGCACCGGTTTTAATGCGTCTTTTCCGGTACTCCTACTCCCTAGGCGTAGTCTTAAAAAGTCCCGAAATCATGGAAGACAGCCTTCGTGAACCCGATCCCTAAAAAGGTAACCGATCTGATCCGTCCAACTATAGTCCCATCGCCATCACCTCCTTGTTCTCTAAAATAATGGAATCCATTATTAACAGCCAGCTCATGCGGTACCTTAAGTAGCACCAGCTGATTAGTGACCGTCAGTACAGTTTCCGTTGCGGTCGCTCGGCTGGTGATGTATATTTTTTTTTCATTTATGTTGTTATACGAAAATCCATTTAAAATTGAGTCTTGTCATCCAAATGTTTTTCGTAGAGAGTTTGGTATTCACCTTCTAGTCCTCTTTTCTGCCACGTAGGATGTACAGAAAATCTCCTTTTACTGTTGATGGTTGTAGCATGTTCATCACCATCTAAAGCAATAGCAGTTAATGCAAACTCTTCAAATGAAAAATACATCTTCACAACACTAGCACGTTAGTTTCGAGTCACAGTCACGGTGCGTATGCATTAAACCTCCGCCCGTGTTGACTGTTGACTAATCGTGGTTAATATAGCGCACCAGTAGTGTTGACTAATGGTGGTTAATATAGCACATAGCGCCATATTATAGAGCGCTATCTCTCCATAACACATAGCGTGTGCTATGTAAGTAGTCGCCACGGCGCTATTGCGCTAAGGCGCTATTGCGCTAAGGCGCTTTGGCGCTATTAAGTATTAATATCTAGCGGCAACTAGTTCTAGCAGCAGCGTCCCCTGATACGTGAGGGGACGTGTGACGCAAAGATCTAGTAGCAAGCTATTCATCGCGCATGACCTAATTTAGTGTTAGACGTTGTTTAGTTGGTGTATACTGTATATTTATAAGTGATCGAAGGACACAGTTGTCTGCTATAAAAGAAGCTTAACTAATGTTTTTAAATGTAAATAAAATATAGATACAAAAGTGTATATAATAGTGCATGTAAATAGTTGATTTTATAAATGTAATCAATAAACTTTTAAATACACTAGTATAAGATCCCGATATAAAACGACCTTCACCGAGATGCTCATTTAATGAAACGTATTTTATATTTAATTTAATTTGTCAATAAATATAATCCATATGGGTTGCCTAGCAAATTTCAGTCCAGAGTATGTTTAATTAATAATTAAAAAAAAATTATTTTTTTAAACATTTCACCGGTAAGATTATTAGATAAATTCTATACCAATCGAAAGTATGAAGCCCATAGAATATGCAAACGTTAGGTTGCCTATTCTTTTCCGGTCACAACTATAGGGTTGCCAGGTATAAACAGGTAAATCTGTACTAGCATTTTGCAACGGTCTGTTTATTGAATGAAATTTAAATGAAATTAAAGATTATTTTATTCTGAACACGGTGGTATAGGGTTGCCTGCGAAAAATCAGTCCAGAATTGCGGTTGTCGAATTTTAAAAAGTAAAATATTGCTCCGAGTGAATGTGTGTGACTGAGAGGTCCCAACCGACCATCCCATGCGATAGAAGAGGACACAGCATAGCAGCTGTTTAAAGTCCGCCCACTTAAAGAAAGAGAGTGAGCATGCTATTTGGGCCTGGTAAAGAAAAGGATAGCGATAGACTCGTATACACTATGCATGATTTTGGAGTAGAGTGTCGCTATAAATACAATTGAAAAAACGTGCTACTATTTATTGTTGGAAAAAATGGCAAAAAGTGTTTTTTGTGTGGATCGGATGTTGAAATAATTGATTTTAATGATGAAACACTTTTAAAAACTATTATGTGTATTAAAGTTAGCTTTTCGTAAAAAAAAACACTTTAAATACAATTTTGTTGAGCTACCCAGTCGTCGACTCTTCAATTTGTAGGTTATCATACCACGTGCTACAAAAAAAGTGATTTTGAATAAAAAATATAACGAAGAATTTCTTAATTTTAGTGCTGAATATACAGTAAGTACATAATAATTGAATCTTTAAAATTATCTTAGCTAATACATCTTCTATATTTTTTTCATGTTTAAATAATTGTTAGCAAAATTCACCTATGGTTTTGTTAATTTTCAACACACATATTTTTTTTGTAATTTACTTAAAAACGGTAATTTATAAATTAAACAAGAAAATGATCTGATTTCCTTTTTTTTGTAACAATTAATGAGGATGTTTTCATCAATCAAAAAGTTTATAAAATTTATATATCAAACATTTTCATTTAATCGCAAAATTTTTTTTTAGGAGTATACCAATGTATCTACTACTGAAGAAGAATCAAAACAGTTCAACCCTAGTATCGATTCCTGTGCTACAGTTGCTGAAGATGAAACGAGTAATGTTGAAGACCTGTCCCAAACTTCTGGGGACTTTGACAAGGTAATAAAATATTTTTTAAGCTTTTTAAAAAAAATGATATGAAAATCTATTAATTGAACTTGTATTTTCAATTATATTTATTTTCATCGATTTATACTCAAAGAATGATTTAATTCTTTTAGGAGCAGTCAACATCAACAGCATCGACATCAAGCAAAATTATTTGCCTTTTTTTGTGACCACAGCCAAAAGAGATTTGGGAAGAAGCTGGTCAATCTTACTGTCCCTAATGATGACAAAATACCACTACAGATAAAAAAATATAGCGCAAAATTTTGGCGATTCGGTGATTCTCTCCAAACTTCAACATCAAACTATCGCGTACCATCTGCCTTGTTACGCAGTGTATCAATCGAAAAATAAGCGGTCCACGGAAGAATCTACCCATTCCAACTATAGTAAATATAAATAGTTACATCAGTTGGCCTTTCAATCTATATCGAATTTCATTGAAACAGAAATAATTGAAAACAACAAGGTTATGTACTTGGCTCAATTATTTTTAAGATACCAAGCTTTATTGTTTAAAGTAAGTTGTGTAAGTTTGGAAATCATGAAATTGATTTCGATGATATTCAAGATTACCGATGTGAAACCTTGCAAAAAAAATTAATGAAGAAATTCGATGATCGTATTACGATTGAAGCGTCAATGGGAATACGTAACAAAAAAATTGTGTATAAAACAGACATGGACGTCTCTGTAATGGCAAACATTTTCAAACTTTTGGAGACAAGAAATGATTATGAGATTGAAAATGTAGCATATTATTTGAGAAGCTGCATTAAAAATATAAATGCTCATCCGCTTTCTCGCAACATAACTGCTGATGATGTCATTCGTGGAGAATGTGACATTCCTAAGCAATTAATTGATTTGACATTGATTGATGACATTGATTTGACACATTCACTCGGAGCAATATTTTACTTTTTAAAAATTCGACAACCGCAATTCTGGACTGATTTTTCGCAGGCAACCCTATACCACCGTGTTCAGAATAAAATAATCTTTAATTTCATTTAAATTTCATTCAATAAACAGACCGTTGCAAAATGCTAGTACAGATTTACCTGTTTATACCTGGCAACCCTATAGTTGTGACCGGAAAAGAATAGGCAACCTAACGTTTGCATATTCTATGGGCTTCATACTTTCGATTGGTATAGAATTTATCTAATAATCATACCGGTGAAATGTTTAAAAAAAATAATATTTTTTTAATTATTAATTAAACATACTCTGGACTGAAATTTGCTAGGCAACCCATATGGATTATATTTATTGACATATTAAATTAAATATAAAATACGTTTCATTAAATAAGCATCTCGGTGAAGGTCGTTTTATATCGGGATCTTAGACTACACCTTTATTTGATTTATAATTTATATTAAGGTTAAATTAACGTTTACATCAATTTTAATAATTTTATTAATAATAAAATTTTACTTCGTTTTAAAAAGTACATGCCTTAAAAATATTTTTAGGATTATAGAAAGTTGTAAGCCTGAAAATTATGAAAAAGAGTTCATTGATTTTTCTTTACCGCTTTATTTTATTTTAGTCTAAAACGCGACTTATTACGAAATAATGTTCTTATATAGCCGCGAAATGTAAAGTGCTACGAGATATAGCGTGCGGCAAAACTTAACGCGCTTGCCGGCCTCCTACACGCTTTCTTACAAATAGCGCGCTGTAACACAGCGTATTTAATAGCGCGCTAAAAATTTATAGTACATTCAATTATATTTTTTTCGTATATATAAGTATCTATTATATTTTTTGCTGTCGCGTTACAACGTAAAAACATGAATATTTTCTTGATTATATGATAAAATAATAAAAATAGCAAAGAAACCACCATTAATTAAAAAAAAACTAATGTTTTTTTAATTAAATTCTAAATAAAAATGTAATAAAAAAAGAAAATTAAAGTTAAGATTCTTCGTCTTTATTGGGTAACATTGCCGTAAAGCTGTTTTGAATCTATTAACTTGTTCATACTCCTGTCAGGGACAAATCTGCTACATCCTCCTTCCAACTGCCGTAGCCCCTCTTTCCGGACAAATTGCCATACTTTGGTTTGCTATTTGCATCACAGATTTGGCTGACTTCACTTCAAAATTTATATATACACCATAAAAGTTTCAGACGTCGAACTAGAAGTTGACAATAAATTAGACACCGAAACATCTAATTTTAATTCCCTATATTCATTGTTAACAATTTGCATGTTTTCTGTTTGCAACTAAGTTAGTAAACCTTTGGAGTATTCATATCAGAGTTCTAAATTCACCATACACTGCTTTTTGGGGTCCATGAACGACAAATCCTGCAAAAAATTTCGTCTTAAATTTGATTATAAAAATTCTCAATTAAATAATTTCTACTAGTCTATCACACTATGCTCAGAAAACGACTAATAAAACTGTGTTGTCTATCATTATAAAAGCAATTTAAAAATGATCTAAGTTGAAAGACCTATTTTATAAAAAATAGTCTTTATCTATTGGAAAATGAAATTTAATTTGCTATGTCCACAGTAGCGTTCATTCAATAATAAGTGAATCCCCCAAATCACTTTCATGTGTTGCCAACTGTAAAATTAAAACTGTTTGGACATAGATTCTTGCTTTTAAGCCTAATATTTTTTACAGCGAATTAATACCAAAACATACTTATGTGTTTGTCATTTCTACTAAATTCTACTAAGACTTTTTATCCTACTACATTATCGTCTTATTTGCTTCAAATCTACTAAAAAGTAGTAATCTACTAAAAGTGGTCACGCTGCATACAACCACGTTCCGTCTCCGTTCCGTGCACGTGCTGATTCCGTCCTGTATGCAGCGACCTTTAGTTGGTAGCCCTTACGTTGCTGCAATCCCGTTGGAATGTGTTTTGATAAGTTATTATTTTGTTATAATGGTTTCATTTTTAAAACTCTTTATAGCAGGAATAACTTTATTTTTGCCTATTTCTAAAAAAGTATTAAACATGTCATAAGAATTTGATTATTTATTTAAAAGTAAAAAAATAATTTCTATTATTTTGTTACTTTTATAATATACTTACTTATATAATTTATAATTTTTAAATTTTTAAAAACATATTTTGTTTTTTAATTAAAGAATGGCACGAAACACATCTAAATACGATGCTGGCATTTCTTAAAGAATTCCCTTGCGTTCAAAATAGGCACTTAAAATAAATAGCGTGCCTGATACGCTTTTATAAAGACAAAAGAAGAAGGAAAACGGCCGAAAAAATTAAATAGTAGACAAAATAAATTATTTGTCTAAAATATTATTTATTTAATCAAGAAATGTGACGAACATTATTTCAAAATTAATGATAAATATTTCTGAAGGGGTTTCAGGGCAAGGAATGTTCCGCCGCGCTGACCAATGCGTGTTGACGAACTTAATTCTTTATTAACTTAACTTCGATATCTTTTTTTCGTATTTCCTTCACCTCCAAATACGTAGTAAATCAGCACTTAAAATAGCAATTAACAATTTCATTGGTGTCGGCGAAGATTGAACTCAGGTTGTCAGAAATGAGAAGGGGCCTGTGCCCACCAGTGGGACGTATATAGGCTTTAATTTTATTTTTTAATGATAAATATTATTTATAATTCATTTGTCATTTATTATTATTATGTTGGGGGAAAATTATAAGAACCATAATTTTTTACTCATAGTAGTAATTAACAACATTGGCTAAGCGATGCAAATTGATTATACGAGTAGCTATAGATCGGAGCTCTCTATTTCTGCTTTTTCTTTACCTTATATGACAGAAGACTTACTATCCACCTGATGGTAAGTGGGTACTGCAACTCATAGACACGTGTCTATAACAACCAACTTCAAACAAGTAAGGCTCACAGAATACCGGCGTGAAATTGTAGCTTAATGCTGCTGTGTTTCGTATGGTGAGTGTAGAGAACCGGAGACCCTTTTACTGGAAACGAGTCATTCCATCTTAGTCTTCACGGCTGATAACGCATCTGCATTTTGATTTGTAATCGAGGAGAGATGTAGATGTCTATGGGCCGCATCAACCACTTACCATCAGATGGATTGTGTGCTCGTTAGTCACCTCATCCTATAAAAAAAAGATGCGCTGTCACTTTAGACGACAAAGAAGAAATTACTCATGGATTTACTATAGTATTGATACTGAGTATGATACTATTTATCGATATTTTCTAAGATTTACTACGGTCAAAGGTTACAAACAGCATTACTTTAACTATTGTCATACAGTAGTATTAATACCTTAACAAGTATGACAATATCCTGCTAACACTATACTACTCTTCTTTTTCTATACTTGAAAAAATATTAAAAAAAATATCTGTATCTAGTCCGGAATATTGTTTTTTTTTTTTTGAAGAAAACATTTAAAATTCATACAGTAACTATAAGTGTTTTTTATTAAGTTAGAAATAAATTACACACTTTTCAAACCATCATTAGAAAAGTCCCAATAATGCTCATGATGAAATATGTAGGTCTTATTCACTTCATCATTATTCTAACTACCTGTTGAAAAGAGAGTATGATCTCATTCATTAGGAATAGTAAATTTTTCAATTATACCTTTAGGGAATAATAATAAAGGAATGGTGATTGACTGTTTTTATTGTAGTTTTTTGTCTTTTAGTAGTTTTTTGTTGTGTTTATTGTCACTTTAATCATATTAAAAAGCGAAAAGTTTCTTCTTAGTAACGGGAAGCGTTCGCAAGTCGGGTCATGCTTTATGAGTACTTGCACTGAGATTCTACAGTCTTAGTTACAAATTTCTATCAAAAAATAGCTTTTAAAAACTATAATTGTTCGGAAAGGATGGGATTATAAATATGCTCTCGAAGAACCGGCAGCTGACGGGGATAAAAATGTTCTCAATTGGAAGCCCTCCACTAGTAACTAAGTTTAGGGTAACTCTTACTGAATGGAGTGGGGACCTGGTAAAAGAAGCAGGAATTCTATCGAAGCAAATGGCTCCGAACCGTGCTTTGTGGCGTTCCTTTTGGACGGCCTATGTTCAGCAGTGGTCGTGTGATAGGTTGGTATAGTAACGGTGATATACTTATTTTCACTACTAATCATACATATATGCATAGATCTCCGGAATATTTGCCACAGTGGCCATGCTTAGTAGGAGCTGAGTAAGAGGCAACCGAGGGAAACTATAACAGGAGACGGACAGCAGCATTTTACCGATAACAACTGAAAATAATGCATAATTGCGGTATTCAGCTCATACATATGCTATCTGCATATGTATGAGCTGAATTCCGAAATGTGTCGTTGAAGACAAGAAGTGCACGTAAGCAGGCTGTTCTTTTAATTTTTTTATATTTTTTAAAATCCAAAAATGCCTTAAATGATGTATCGCCAGAAATACCCCAAAGTAGGTATATAATTTTGTTAATTCTTGTATGTTTAATTAATTAGCTTCTGGCTAGAGTGGAATGTAATTAATGCAAAAACTTTTAAGACGTCTAAATCTTACTTAAGATTTCTTCTTTTAATTTCGAAAGCTGTCCTGAAGTCAATGATTCTTGAGATAAATTAAGTTGCTGTAAGTATATAATAGTTGTCGGGTTCCCGCCTTGTCGTGGCGGGGGGGGGGGGGGTTAAAAGCTGTGGCTTGGTCACCCGCGGTGAACTAAGGAACCCATATCGCTGGCCCGAGGAGGCCACTTCGAGTTGGCTTGGCGAACCCACTTCAGATGTGTGTTGGTGGGCTGTGGCGAGAGGAGTGCCCTCTCCACCTACTGCTGCAGTCGAGGTGGAGTCGCGCAGAAAGAGGAGTGTTGGTAGGGCGATGCGCCACTCGCCCTATTCTCCTTGATTCTGACGATGCACCATTTCTATCTCTCAAAAAAAAAAACTAACTGAACACTATTTTAAGACGCTACTGTACACAATGTTATATTTTATTCTATTCGGGGAAAGAATGTGGAGATTCTGGGCATTTGACACACGTGAACATGCTACATACAGCTGACCATGAGAGAAGCACGGTTTTTCTAAGTTGACCCCCGCTACATGTAACGTTTGCCCTTGCGCTTTATTAATTGTCATTGCAATAACTGAGCTTAATAGGGAACTGCAACCTTTTGAATTGAAAGGGAAGATCTATGGGAATTATAGGGATCCGTGGTATAATAACATTTTCACCTTTTCCTACGCCTGTCATAATTGTAGCACCGATTACGTTCTGTCCAAGATGTGTCACACGCAGCCTTGTCTCGTTACATAACCGAGGAGCATCTTAATTTCGCATTAGCGTGACTGGGACGCCTAATTTTAATTGAAGCTTATGTGAGGGCACACCTGACAACTCTAGAGAATTTACAAACTCTACGGAATATGAAGTGCTCTGTTCCGTATCCATAACTGTGTCTAGTGACAAATACTCTGTTATTTCTCCTGTTACTTCGCTTAATATATCTGAATTTATTTTGTTAACGCACTCATTTTTTGGTGCAAAATCGCCCTTTCACATTACCATTTGTCTTCATGCATGTTGTTCGTTAAATCTGAATAAATGCTCGCAATTAATTCGGAATGACTCTGTACTAAATTGTCCGAGTCCTGTCCGGTCCAGGAGTTCACTCAGTCCGTCCGTTGGAGTTGAGTCAGTCCGTCCGTTGGAGTTGATTCAGTCCGGTAATCCGATCAGGTACCTCACCGCGTACGGTCGCCTGCGACCTAACCATGAAATGGAGTTGTTCGGTTGAGCCCATGTGCTCCCAGTGCGTTTTTCTAAAGAACAAAGAAAGAAGACCTGTTTTACTATTCGCGGAAGTGCTACAGTGTTGTTGTGCGCCTTTATGGCTGCCAGGTGCATCGGGCCGCCGGCCCATTGTTCTATTGTGTAGTGATAATTAGTGCCCCACGTTCTCCGGATTTCCAGTAACTGTAAGTAGTTTATTGCACACCCGCTGCCTCAGAGGCAGCATTTCTATTGTTTTAATTTCTGTGTTCGCTTGTCGCATTAGGCGACAGCTAGGTACACACCCTAGCGTACCAACGCGCTAGTTGTATTAGTGTTCGTTTAGGCACACACCTCCCCCGCCGAAAGGTGGGGGGGGGGGCTTGATACACAAGTGTTTTTTAACCACTGACAAGATGGCGGCTATAACTATAGCCGAACTCGCCGACTTCTTCGGTCAAGTGTGCCCCGACGCTTGGGCTGCTTTCCTAGTCCAGCGCAACAAGACCACTGCTGAACGTCCAGTAGTACATATCGACGACCCTATGTCGCCGAGCACTGAACCCTCGACCCCTGTGTCCATCGACACAGTTTACGTCGCCGCGTCCCTTGTGCCTTCTGCGTTCTCCCCCCTCCCCTTTTCACCCCAAATCAGGCTCCGAGATGGAGACTAAAACCACCGACCTGATGACGAAGGCTTCACCATAGTCTCGGGTAAAAAACGCCAGCGCGTTGTAGTTCGCGGACTCCCTAAGGAGCTAGAAACCGAGCACATATTAAGCGATCTTAAATCGCAAAACCTGCCTGTTAGAGAAGTGCACAGGATGCACCACCCAACCGACAAAAAAAGATACCTAGTCCTTCCCTGTCTCCAGAGGGCAAAGAGATATGCAACCTCACGGGGATTGTTGTAGAGTCCCCGCGTAATAGGGGCATCATTGGAAAATGCCACCGATGCCAATTATACAGCCACTCTGCCAGGAATTGTTTCGCCCGGCCTAGGTGCGTCAAGTGCCTAGGCGATTATGGCACTCCCGATTGCCCCCGAACGCCCGAGACGGAAGGCCCTCCGAGTTGTGTTCTGTGCGGCGAAGAGGGACCCCCAGCGAGCTATCGCGGGTGTTCCAAAGCGCCGCGTAGGAAGCAGAATGGAGGAGCAATCCGACGCGGACGAGCGGGCAACTCCAGTAGGTCGCGCCCACGTCATTCTGCCCCATCGATCGCACCACCCTCGGTTCCGCAACCCGCGCCCGCTCAGGCTACAGCCAAGCCCGCCCCCGTTAAAGAGACTTCCGGGCAAGGCCCAAGCCTTCCGGTGCCTTCAGCACCTAAGCCCAACGCATGTATTAAGCCCCCGGTGATTGTTAGCGCGGCCGCCTCACGGCCAGTGCCTCCTCGCCAGGCCCAGAAGCCCAAACCCAAACCTCAGACACCGTCAAACATCGACACTGACCTTTCGTTAGTGTTCAACTTCGCCAGCAATATTAATGTGGCCGAAGTCACAGCCTTAGCCCGCAAACTTCGCGAAGACAAGTCTATTCAAGATAGGCTCAATGCTACCACTGAGCATATCAGTCTTATCCAAGCGATAGGTTCGTGCCAGTGCGCCTAAGCCAATTTTCTTTTTAATAACTAAAATGGAAATACGACCTATAGGTAGAACTAAGCCCAGGTCTCTGACTGTCGCGTTCTTTAATGCTAACAGTATCAGAGATCAAAAGGAAGAGATCAAGTATTTTTTAAGCAACCATGATATCGACATCATGCTAGTGCAAGAGACCTTCTTGAAACCTAGTTGGAGCGATCCCAAAATAGCCAATTATACCTTAGTAAGAAATGATAGGCTGACCGGACCTAAAGGCGGCACCTTGATCTACTACAAAAGGTCCTTGCAATATGTACCAGTAGACACTCCGCCGCTTACTAACTTAGAAGCGTCGGTCTGTAGGATAGCACTTACGGGCCATCCGCCAATAATAATTGCATCAGCATACCTGTCTCCCAGTATATTAGATTCCGACATATCGGTTCTATTAAACTTAGGCCCTAGCGTATTAATCGCGGGAGACCTAAATAGTAAACACGTTAGCTGGAATTCTAACGTTAACAATTGTTTACGCCTTATCGGGACTTTAGAAATAAAATGAGTGGACTGTATTAACAATAGGTTTAATGCCGTAAAACCTCTAAACAAACATATTAAAATTGAAAAATAAAGTGCCCGTCTGCTACCGCGTCTCGCAGCTGAGTGAGGTACAGAAGCGCTCGCGCTGCCACGGGGTCAGCGACCGGTCCGCGCTCCCACGCGTCCATCATTTTGGCCGAGGCGCGGTTACGTGCGCCGACATATTCCCCGGGTTGAAGAGACGTCTTCAATCTTCAATTGGTAGAGGGCAGATGCAGTTAACACACACGAATGATACCTCGCTTCGTCTTCAACTCAGCTACTCGCGTGACCCCGTCTACGCCGGGATAGGTCGTCATGACCCGGCCCAGGGACCAGAGCAGCGGTGGTGTTGTTTTGTCCTTGATAAGAACTAAAGACTCCGGCTTCACTTCACCTCTGGAATGAAACCACTTGGATTTGGCCTGCAGCAGAGAGATGTATTCATTATGAAAGCGGCTCCAGAAATGCTGTCTGATGTACTATGTTCTCCTCCAGCGATCCAGTCGCGTGATGTTGGCATCAGTCACCTGGGAATGTGGTACAGATAAGAGTGGTCGTCCAATCAGGAAATGAGCGGGAGTAAGTGCCGAAAAATCGTTAGGGTCTGAAGAGAGAGGAGTAAGAGGGCGCGAATTCAAGAACGCCTCTATGTGCGTAAGACAAGTAGCCATCTCCTCAAAGATAAAATGGGTAAGCTTTAAGAGTCCTTTTAAATGATGCTTGCAAGATTTAACAGCAGCCTCAGCTAGTGAATTAAAATGTGGGCTGTAAGCAGGCGTGAAAATAAATTCGATACCCTGTTGTGCTATTTCAGGTGCAACACTCGATGAGTGCAAGAACCTATGCATTTCATTTGATGTGCCTACGAAATTTGTCCCATTATCGGACGTAATGCTTTGAGGCTTGCCTCGATGCGCCACGAAACGATTTAGAGCGGCCATGTAAGCCTCAGGGGTGAGGTCAGTGACGAGCTCTAAATATACGGCTTTCACTGCAGACCAAACAAAAATGCATATATAAGATTTTGTATGTTTGCAGCCGCGACCTCTGCGATCGGCCACCAATACTGGCCCAGCGTAGTCAACATAACAATTTAAAAATGGAAATTCAAGATGAGTTCTTGACTGAGGTAGTTGACCCATTATAGGCTGAACACATTGAGCCTTATGTCTGAAACACTTAAGGCATTTACTCACGACATTTCTGGAAAGGTTTCTACCACCTATAGGCCAATAAGTCTGCCTTATATGTGACAATAGTAATTGAGGACCGGCATGTAGTAGCTCTAAATGTTTCATTTGAAATATAAGCTTAGTAAGTATGTGCTTACTACATATTATTATGTGATGTTTCACATTGAAATCGTAGGGGGAGTTATCGAGCCTCCCGCCCACGCGGTTGAGGTTATGTTCGTCAATGAACGGAGTTAAAGAAAGCAATCTACTATTGCGTGGCAATTTTTGTTTAGATTTTAAAAGATGAAATTCTTCAGAAAACATTTCTAGTTGTGAATAATGTATTATTACATTATACGAATCTTGGAGTTCTGTTACGGAAAGATCGTCACACAATTTATCTTTAATTTTTAGATTATATATAAATCTTTGTACATATGCAAACACCCTTTGAATTTTTGGAAAACTAGAATATTTTCTAATAAGCGATGAATGATAGATGAATATATGGTTGAATGTGAATGATTACTAACAACATGATGGTCGCTATCACTACATGTGAAATGAGTCACTACATCCGGCAAATCATGTTTCTCTGTGTTTGGCATTTTAGGCCACTCATTTTCATTACGCAACAGATAAGAGGGTCCGGACCACCACAGAGGTGTGTCCTTGATAACGTCAGCGTTAAGACCACGGGAAACAAAATCCGCCGGGTTGTCCTTCGACGGTACGTAGCTCCAGGTATGACCACAAGTGCTCTCCTGTATCTCGTTGACATCAACAGACAAAGATAGTTCTCACAAAAGGTTTTAATTGGTTGGCTGGAGTAGAGAGCCAACCCAAGACTATGGTTGAGTCACACCAGAATCTACATCGGTGAATGGGTAAAGTTAGCGCTTCCTGAACTTTAGTACACAGCCTGGCACCTAACAAAGCTCCACACAGTTCAAGCCTTGGTATTGTTGACGGCTTGATGGGTGCTATACGATTTTTAGAAACGAGAAGTTTTACGCCAATAGATTTACTGTTACTGCATGACCGAATGTACACACATGCGCCATAAGCTTTTTCGGACGCATCGGTGAAGACGTGTACTTCATGCGTACTAGAGTCTTCACGCAAAAACCCAACGAGGAATCTTTAAATTATTTAAAGATGTTATTGTATTTTGGAATGTCGACCAAAGGTTTCTGACCTCGAGCAATACTTCGTCGTCCCAGTCGTAGTTGTGTAGCCATAAACGCTGCATGACTATTTTCGCTTCGACAACGCACGGACCTACGAGGCCTAATGGGTCAAAGATCTGACTGATAACTGAGAGGACGTGACGTTTAGCATGTGACTTTATGTTAATAGCATAAGTAAGGGAATCAGACCTAAAGTTTTAGATTGAGATGAATATTAAACCCTGCTCATAAAAATGCAACGTATGAGTATTATACGATTCGTTACTGTTTATAATTTGATTTACAATTTGAGGATGATTTGATCGCCATTTGCGTAAGTTAAATTTAGCAGAAGATAGAACCGATTGTACCCGTTTTGCAATTGCTACAGTCTCAGCTATGGTATTTCTCCCGCTCAAATAGTCATCCACGTAGAAGTCACGTCGTATGGCCCGCTGGACCTGACTATCCTCAATGTTATCAGCCAGACCTACCAGGCATTTCGTGACTAAGTAAGGAGCAGAAGCGGTACCATAGGTGACCGTATTTAATGTATAGGTTCTAAGAGGTTCTGAAGGATCAAACCGAAAAATAA
This sequence comes from Parnassius apollo, assembly GCA_907164705.1. Lineage (NCBI taxonomy): Eukaryota > Metazoa > Arthropoda > Insecta > Lepidoptera > Papilionidae > Parnassius > Parnassius apollo. The sequence goes on from CAJQZP010000397.1 coordinate 4,252,066, forward strand.
TTTTTTGTAGAGGACGTTGGACTGGACTTAGCTCAATGGCTCTATACATTTTCTCTACATCACCTGAGAGCACGTATCTATGTTGACGAAAACGTATTAAAATTGAAAATAGATCGTCTTGCACTACGGGACCGACCATCTGTATGTCATTAAGAGACACGCCCGAACTGGTAGAGGCTGATGCGTCGAATACTACGCGTAGTTGAGTAGTGGTACTGAAGCTACGAATAACTCCATGATGTGGAATGAAATATGTGATCACGGAGTTTTCAGGCGTAGAAGTACAGTCAGAGTCTAAATTCATATGACCTCTGTTACGAGCTTGAGGTTCGTGACAATAAAAATTGCCGATAAAATTACCACAATTAAAAATTAAACAGTGGTAGAGCCACGCGGCAGCTTTGCTGTCGCACGTATGGGCCGGCTCAAACCGGGGTGGTACCACGACCTCACAGAATACCGGCGTGAAGTGGAAGCTCTGCTTCCGCGTTTCGTCTGGTGAGTGCAGGTGGCCGGAGGCCCAAATCCCCCCCCCCCCCCATCAACATGGTAGCGGAATTAAATGATAGACTACCCCAGGAGGGTACCAGCACCCCTGGAGAATCCCTCGCTGAGCATCCACGACCATGTTTCTCCACTTCTGAGCGTGGGTGCTCAGGCTGCCCCGCGTATTCTGGGGGGGGGCAATATTCCGCTCAAGACTAAAACTGCTCGGGGCAAACGGAGCAACAAGACCAAGGCGACCCCTGCCACGCTGTCCGTGAATTTCTGCAATATCAGGGGACTTCACTCTAACCTAAACGCCGTCCACTACCATCTCGAGACGGCGAGGCCGGCTCTGCTCTTTCTGACCGAGACGCAGGTGTCCTCTCCGGCTGATGTCTCGTATCTCTCCTGCCCGGGGTACAAACTGGAACACTCCTTTGTGCCTCGGGCTGGAGTTTGCGTTTACGTCAGAGAGGACATCTGTTCTCGACGCCTCGGCAGACTTGAAGGTTCGGACCTGTCCATCCTTTGGCTACGCGTAGACAGCGACGACCATCCGCGCGTCTACGGGTGCCTCTATAGGTCCCATAGCGGTAATGCCGAAACAGACCGACTCTTCGACCACGTCCAAATGGCTGCAGATTCGTTGCTACAGCAGATCCCCTCCGCAGAGATCGTGATCCTCGGCGACTTCAACGCCCATCACGCCGAATGGCTCGGTTCACGTTTAACCGATCAGGTGGGGAGATCTGTTCATGATTTTGCCTTGGCATATGGTCTGACACAACTGGTTACTTCGCCTACGCGGATTCCAGATGTGGAGGATCATGCACCTTCCCTGTTGGACCTTCTGCTGACCTCTCACCCGGACGGATATCAAATTTCCGTCGACGCCCCTTTAGGCTCCTCGGACCATTGTCTTGTCCGGAGTGTGGTGCCACTCACGCTGAAATCGCGGTTGCATTCTGCAGGCTGCCGCCGTGTTTGGCACTATAGGTCAGCCGATTGGGATGGGATGCGGTCTTTCTTTGCATCCTACCCTTGGGGGGCGGGTTTGCTTCTCGCCGGATGATCCCAACGTTGTTGCGGATTCTGTCGCTGATGTGGTACTTCAGGGTATGGAACTTTTTATTCCTTCCTCTGTGGTGCCCATTGGAGGCAAATCTCAGCCATGGTTTGGTCGCTCCTGTAAAATAGCATCATGCTATAAGCAGGAGTGCTACCAAGCCTGGGCTGACGCATCAGCGTCCAGGGATGTAAACACCAGCGGTCTAAAAAAAGAAGTATAATTCCGCCTCTAGGTCCTTCAAAAGAGTCATTGCCAAGGCAAAGTCAGAGCACATAGGCAGAATTGGCGAGAGACTAGTTCGTCTTCCTTCTGGAACCCGTGCATTATGGTCTCTCGCCAAGGCTGTCCAGGGGAATTTCTGTCAGCCATCTCTTCCATCTCTGCACAGGGAGGACGACTCACTGGCCCACACCGCAAAGGAGAAAGCCGATCTTCTAGGCTCTTTCTTTGCGTCTAACTCGACTCTAGATGACGGGGGGAGTACGCCGCCGACCATCCCGCGGTGTGAGTGCTCCATGCCGGAAGTGCACTTCACTCAGCGCTCGGTTCGCAAAGCACTCCTCTCCCTGGACATCCATAAGTCGAGTGGGCCTGATGGAATCCCCCCAATTGTGCTGAGGACGTGTGCTCCAGAGTTGGCACCGGTTTTAACGCGTCTTTTCCGGTACTCCTACTCCCTAGGCGTAGTCCCAAAATCATGGAAGACGGCTTTCGTCCACCCGATCCCTAAAAAAGGCGACCGCTCAGACCCGTCCAACTACCGGCCTATCGCCATCACCTCCTTGTTCTCCAAAACAATGGAGTCCATTGTAAACTGCCAGCTCATGAGGTACCTTGAGGATCACCAGCTGATTAGTGACCGCCAATACGGTTTTCGCCGTGGTAGGTCAGCTGGTGATCTTCTGGTCTACCTAACTCACAGATGGGCGGAGGCAGTAGAGTCCAAGGGGGAGGCATTGGCCGTTAGTTTGGACATTGCGAAGGCCTTCGATCGGGTTTGGCACAAAGCGCTTCTTTCGAAGCTCCCTTCCTATGGGCTTCCCGAGAAATTGTGCGATTGGATCACCAGTTTTCTTGCAGATCGGAGCATCAAGGTCGTTGTAGACGGTGCAAGCTCCGATTGCAAGCTTATTAATGCTGGTGTTCCACAGGGCTGCGTGCTATCGCCAACGCTGTTTCTTCTGCATATCAATGATATGTTGCAAACCCGTAGCATTCATTGCTATGCAGATGACAGCACTGGTGATGCTCTTTACACCGGCCGAGCAAATATTTCTCGGGAAAACGTCTCTGAGTGCCGGGACAAACTTGTGTCTGAAGTCGAGTCTCTGCTGGACAGAGTCTCGGATTGGGGGCGACTAAATCTAGTCCAGTTTAACCCCCAGAAGACACAAGTTTGCGCGTTAACCGCTAAAAAGAACCCCTTTGTCGTATCGCCTCAGTTTCAAGGCACTCCCCTTGTTGCCTCAGCCAGTATCGGAATCCTCGGCGTCGACATATCGAGTGACGTGCAGTTTCGTGGTCACTTGGAAGGGAAGGCCAAATTGGCCTCTAAAAAGCTTGGCGTGCTCAGCAGAGCGGGACAGTATTTCATGCCGGCACACCGCCTGCAACTTTACAAGGCGCAGGTTCGGCCGCTCATGGAATACTGTTCCCATCTCTGGGCTGGGGCTCCCCAGTACCAGCTCCTTCCACTTGACCGCATCCAGCGCAGAGCGGCTCGAATCGTCGACGACCGAGTGCTTTCCGATCGGCTCGATTCACTGGCGCTGCGAAGAGATGTTGCATCTCTTTGCGTATTTTATCGCATCTATCACGGGGGAGTGCTCTGAGGAATTGTTCGGATTAATCCCAGCCGCCAAATTTCGTGTACGCACTACACGGCAAACGTCCCGATACCATCCACACCATCTGGATGCTTGGCGGTCCACCACTGTACGTTTCAAAAGGAGTTTTCTTCCGCGTACAACCTCTCTGTGGAATAATTTACCACCGGTGATTTTTCCGGACCGATACGACCTGGGGACCTTCAAGAAAAGAGCTTACTCCTTTCTAAAGGGCCGGCAACGCACCTGCAATTCCCCTGGTGTTGCGGTTGATCATGGGCGGCGGTAGTCACTTAACATCAGGTGAGCCACATGCTCGTTTGCCCCCTCTTCTATAAAAAAAAAAAAAAAAAAAAAACCTAAATTAACACTTTAATTTACTTTACACAATTAGAGTTAAAACACTAATAATTTAAACACACTAATTCACTTAATTCCACTCCGAAGCTTCGCTTGTTTCGCCCAAATCAACACTGCCTCGATCGCATCTTGCAGCGCCTATATATTTGAATTAGCAAAGAAATATCCAGAATGTTCAAGTAAACACGCGGAAGGTACCGAGCGTTCGAGTTTCGACTAGGCGCTGTCAGTTGAGCGATTTGTGATGTCATTTTCTCAATGCTCCCCTCGCTCTCGTTCCTGACACTAGATGGCGCTAGTTGACTTATTCATGCAACACTGCCCCCTCCTAAGACATGCTCGTCCCGAGCATTATCGGTCCCATAATAACGCGCCAAGCGATCCACATGGACGATCTTAGGAGTCCCTCTTGCACCTTTCTGTATCCGGTAGGTCACATCGTTGATCCTGGTTACAATCCGGTACGGGCCGTCCCATTTAGCTTGAAGCTTAGGAGATTTCCCTTTGCTGCGGACTGGATTGTGCAACCACACAAGTGAACCTTCGTCGAAACCTTTGTTGTTCATTTTGCGGTCATACCGGGTTTTCATCTTTTCAGACATTTGCTGGCCCGATTGTCTGACGTGCTCATAAACGTCATTCATTTTTTTCCGCAAGTCATTTGCATAATCGGTTATACTGCGTGGAGCATCGGGTGGTATCCCGGTGATCAGGTCTGCAGGCAGCCGTAATTCTCTTCCAAAGTTTCCGAAAGCTGGTGTCACTGCTGTACTTTCGTGAACAGAACTTCGATATGACAACAAAAACGGTTGTATGTGCTTGTCCCAATCTCGTTGCCGATTGTCTACAACTTTTGCTAGGTACCTCTCCAATGTCTGATTAAATCGTTCCACCATTCCATCAGATTGCGAGTGATAAGAAGTCGTTCTTGTTTTATGAGTACCCATAACTCGGCAAGTTTCCTGGAATATTTGAGACTCAAAATTCCTTCCTTGATCGCTGTGAATCTCTAAAGGTACTCCAAAACGACAGAAGACTTCATGAACTAGTTTATCTGCAACTGTTGAAGCTTCTTGATTTGGAATGGCGAAGACTTCTGGCCACTTAGTGAAGTAATCCATCACAACCATGAAATACTTGTTACCGCTTTCACTCTCCGGAAACGGCCCCGCCACGTCAATGGCTATTCTCTCCCATGGTGCACCAACATTGTACAACTTCAATGCACCTCTACTACGAGTCTGAGGTCCCTTTACAGCCGCACAACTTGTACATTTGCGACACCAGTCCTCGACATCGTTTCGACAGTGGACCCAGTAAAACCGTTCTCGGATCTTCAGTAGAGTTCGTTTAACTCCCAGATGGCCTCCTGAACAATCATTATGGTACAGCTGTAGAACATCCGGTACTTTAACTTTAGGGACAACCATTTGCAAATGACAGCTGTCTCCCCCGAACGTTTTCCCATTTACGACACAGAACTCCATCCTGAAGCAGCAAGCTGTCCCACTGGGCCCAATAGCTTTTAGTGGTCGAACTCATCGCTGAGACATCACTCCACTTGGGCTTGGGAGCACTGGCCTTTATCCATTCCAGAATCGGCTTGATGTCCGGATCTTCCTGCTGTGCATGTAGTAAGCTGTCCTTCCACTCGTTGCTGAGGTGGTCTGCCCTGAGCATCCTCACGGATACCACTTCCTTACTCTCTTGCCTAGTACAATGTTTGCAATCTTCAGGACAAGGTCTTCTTGACAATGCATCTGCGTTGCCATGAGATTTCCCGCTGCGATGTTCGATCTCAAAGTCGTATTCCTGCAGTAGTTCAATCCACCTCGCAACTTGTCCTTCTGGGTTTTTAAACTGCAATAGCCATTTTAGTGCAGCATGGTCAGTTCGTAAGTGAAATTTTCGTCCCAGAAGATATTTGCTAAAATGTTGCAACGACTTTACCACAGCTAGCAATTCGCGTCTTGTGACACAGTAGTTCCTTTCCGGTTTTGACAACGACTTGCTGAAGTACGCTATCACGACCTCTTGGTCACCATTCCGTTGAGACAACACACCGCCGAGTCCTATATCACTTGCGTCTGTGTCAACTATAAATTCTTTGCTTGCATCAGGGTATCCCAAAATAGGTGTTTTGCACAGACGGTCCTTGAGCTCCTGGAATGCGATATTGCAACTTTCATCCCAGCAGAACTGTCGCTTCTCCTCGGTTAGCTTGTGCAGAGGTTTGGCTATATCTGCAAAGTTCTTCACGAATCGCCGGTAATAGGAGCATAAACCCAAAAATGCTCTAACCTGCGTCTTGTCTTTTGGAACCGGCCAATCCTTGACAGCGGCGATTTTCTCTGGATCTGTGCGGATACCTTCTTCCGATACTACAAACCCCAAAAAGTTAACTTGCCGTTGAAATAGTGAACATTTCTTCGGGCTCAACTTGAGGTTGGCACTCTGAATCTTCATGAGCACGCGTTCCAGGTTTTGAAGGTGTTCCTCAAACGTACGGCCCACGATGATGATGTCATCCAAGTAGACCAGACAGGCATCGCCAATTAGCCCGGTAAGTACAAGTTCCATCAGCCTTTCAAACGTTGCTGGAGCATTGCACAACCCAAACGGCATTACTTTGAATTGCCACAGACCCTTTCCCGTCGAGAACGCAGTTTTCTCCTTGTCCTTAGGGTCAATTTCAACTTGCCAGTAGCCACTTTTTTAGATCCAGCGTGCTAAACCATTTTACTCCTGTAAGCATGTCCAGCGTGTCATCAATTCTTGGCAAGGGATAGCTGTCCTTCTTTGTAACGTCGTTCAGACGGCGGTAATCAACACAGAACCGCATGCTGCCATCCTTCTTTTTCACCAGCACCACTGGTGAACACCATGGACTAGAGGAAGGTTCAATAACACCATCCTTCACCATTCCTTCAATCATGGTTTCCACTTCCTTTTCACGTGCTACCGGCAATCTTCTTGGCCGCTGACGGATAGGCAATTCCTCTCCTGTGTTTATTTTGTGTTGAACTAGGCCAGTCTTTCCTATGTCAGCATCATTTGATGAGAATACATCGGCGTACTTGAGTAACAACTTCTTCGCCTTGACCAATTCGTTCGGGGACAGAACACTGCGACAGTCTTCCAAAAGTGTGGTCACTCTCGTTTCTGAATCCTTGCTGGGGGTCCCACTCGATATATATTGGCACTGACGTAACCAATCCACTTCCTCACAAGTACCAACCAGTGTGCCTTTTTCTATAATCTGTTCTCGGTCGCAAATGTTCAGCACACGTACTCCTGAGATGTCAGTGGTCCTGACCAAAGTTCGAGCTACTTTCCATGGAAGGTCATTGTTTACCCTTTCCACAAGTACACAACGGTGAGCTTGCCCAGCGTTTCGAGGTAGACTAACCGGAACAATCGTTTCCGATCTCGGCGGAAGAACAATCTTCTTGATGCTGTACACGTTCCCTGGTAACGCACCTTCCATAAAAAGTTCCTCCTGTCCACATTTCAAAACACCTTGCTTAACGTCGATCTCACAACAATTATTCCTCATAAAGTCTAGGCCTAAGATGCAGTCGTCCATTATATCAGCCACGATGACATTATGCAGGTAGATCACGTTGCCTAGCTTCAACTCCATCTCCTTCTCTCCACGGACGGGTATACGCTGACCGGTGGCTGTTACCAAATTAAGGCGTTCTCGGTTGTATGCGGAGTCCCCAAGGAACTGACTTATAAGTTGGGAACTAACAACCGTACGAGAGGCTCCAGTGTCTATTGTCAGCTTACACTTCATTACGTTGATCTCGCCCTTTATGATTAGGCTGTTCCCATCATGGGTTTGTGAGATCGAGATCCTTGGGGCTCTTTTAACATCAGCCAGCACCCGCCCCGCAGTTCTGGCTTTTACTCGTTTCCCTGCCGCTGCTGGGCGGTGCTGTTGGCCGCACTACCCTCCTGAGATCGTTCAATTTCCCTTTCTAGGGTTCGCTTAGGGCAGCTGGATCGAAGATGGCCCTTTTCCCCACAGCCATAGCACCTTGGGCTGTATCCTTTGTTGCGGTCGCGAACTGTAGCTGCTGCAACCTCCCTGACGCGATGGGAACGATGATCCTGCCGCACGGCTTCCACTTCCAGTGCATGGGCCAAGGCGTCCTTAAGCGTCTCGTGGTGCCCGAGCCTCACAGCAGCTCTGACTTCCAGGTCGCGGATGCCGTCGATGAATGTCTGCACCAGGTTCCCTTCAATGAGCGCAGGTACAGACCGGTATGCTTTTCGCACCAGCTTCTCCACTTCTAGAGCCCACTGCTGCAGGTTTTCGTTGATGCACTGCACACGATCTTTAAGCTGCGCACGAAAGACGTGTTCCAGGTGAGCGTCGCCATATCTCGCCTCCAATGCCTCAAGGAGTTGCTCATAAGTCACTTCCTCACCGAGAGCTTCCAGAACTGTTAAGGCCTGGTCGCGCAGGCCTAGTGTGAGAGCAGTCATGGCCTGACTTTTATTCCAGCCGTTCGCCTTCATAACAGCCTCGAACTGGATTTTGTAGGCTGACCAGGAAGAAGTCCCGTCGAATGGTGGCACCTTGAACCCACGTAGCGAAGGTGTAGTAGCTACTACGGGAACTGAAGTTCCCTCGCCAAGTTTGAGTTCGTCAAGTGATTTCCTCATGTCAGCCATTACGTTGTCAACCCGATTGTTCACTAGGTCAATTCGGGTTTCAGCTTCCGACAGGCGGTTTTCATGTTGAGCAACCTTATCTTTCACCTCCCTTATCTCTTTCCCGAAGGTAGCGTGAAGGTCCTTCATGAGAAGCATCTGTTCCTCCTGTCGGCGGGCCTGTTCCTCTTGTCCGCTCTGCAGCTGCTCTTTCAACTGACGGACCTGTTCCGCCTGCTGACGGACCTGTTCATCCTGTCCACCCCGCAGCTGCTCATCCAACCGACGGACCTGTTCCACCTGTCGGCGAGCCTGTTCCTGCAGCATCACCATCAGAGCACCTAAATCGGGTGCTGCAGATGGAGGAGCTACTGACGGGCCTGCAGCCGGCGGCTGGCCCTCCGACGTCAGCGGCGTTGCACCACCAAATCTTCTTTGGTCCGTCTCCTGCTGGCGTTGATTTCGGGTACGGACACCCTCCGTTTCCTCCTTAGGTAAAATCGGCATGATTTTATCCCACTTCTGACACCAATTGTTACGAGCTTGAGGTTCGTGACAATAAAAATTGCCGATAAAATTACCTAAATTAACACTTTAATTTACTTTACACAATTAGAGTTAAAACACTAATAATTTAAACACACTAATTCACTTAATTCCACTCCGAAGCTTCGCTTGTTTCGCCCAAATCAACACTGCCTCGATCGCATCTTGCAGCGCCTATATATTTGAATTAGCAAAGAAATATCCAGAATGTTCAAGTAAACACGCGGAAGGTACCGAGCGTTCGAGTTTCGACTAGGCGCTGTCAGTTGAGCGATTTGTGATGTCATTTTCTCAATGCTCCCCTCGCTCTCGTTCCTGACACTAGATGGCGCTAGTTGACTTATTCATGCAACAGACTTATCAATGCTTATATTCTCTCATAAATTCACAATATTTAGTTTTAAATGAAGGATCGCGCTTAAATCGCCGCTCCAGGGATAGAAAACGATTTTTTGCGTTTTCATACGAATGCCCTAAAGTGCTAGGGTCCTCTTTTAAGGGCGTCGTCACGACAAACCTACCATTATATTTACAAACGGTGGTTTGGGCAAATAGTTGTTCACATACTCTTTCTTCAAGAGAAAGTGAATGTTTTGACGACACGTTGTCAAGCTCCCAAAATTGAGTTAGGTCTGGAGCGACGTTGGAATGATGGCAATAGAGTGATGAAACAGAACTAGGTTGATGCGAAATACTACCGGACACAAGCCAACCAAATTTCGTTTCACACAATTTAGAGATGTTTCCCTAAATCTATAGTTCTGCTGCCGAAGACATTCCAAAACACCTCAGCCCCTACCAGGATGTCTACGACCGACGGAATATTAAAGTTCGGGTCTGCTAGTGTAAGACTTTAAGGAATATGGACGTGATTTATATGCACGAATGAAGACGGTAGAACCTTTGTAATTTCAGGTACTCGTAAAATATGACACTCGATATCAACAGTAAAGGCACAGCGTAAAGACTCAATTGTGAGGTGACAAGACTGTGTACTGGTGGATATGTGATTATTAATACCCGTTACCTTGGTGCTCGTACCGCGATGTAACAAACCCAGTTTCTCTGATAGTCTCTGTGTAACAAAGTTGGCGGTACTACCGTTGTCCAGCAGTAGCCGCGCAGTGTATTTCTTACCCGACCCGCTGGTCACGTTCACCATAGCTGTAGACAGTCAAACATGCGCAGAAGTAGCAAGCTGCAAGGAATTGGCTGATAGTGCGATATTTGACGCAGAAGGCAAAGCAGAAGACATAGCAGAAGGCAATGGGTTAGAAAATGGTTTGGTTTCACTAGATTCTAAATGCAAAAGCGTATTGTGCTTTGTTTTGCAATATTTGCAATATGTGAGTTTACACTGCTTAGCAGAATGTCCGACGCCCAGGCAGTTAAGACAAACATTGTAATCATTTGCCTTTTTTTATACGATCCTCTATAGTTAAATTTCTAAAGGATTCACATTTATATAATGTATGAGCCTGGGAGCAAAGTGGACATTTATTTATCTTATTAAAATTATTTTTTTAACTTGAGTGACTTTAGAATTAGAATGTTTATATATATGACTATTATTTAAAGCTACAATAGTATTAGTCTGAGAAGAATTGATATTTGACTCGACAGACTCTAACCAATCCGCTTTCCTACTCAAAATTGCATCAAAGTAGGATCATCTTTTATAATATTGTTCCTATGCTCTTCCCAGTCACGACTTGTTGTCAAATCTAATTTTTTAGTCATGACATCAATTAATAATATATCCCAATATTAAGTGCGCTGATTTAATTTTGTTAGTGCCCTTACATTTTTATTAATTGTATCGACGAGGTTTGTGATTGAGATACTTGACTCCTTGACTATAGGATCGACATCAAATAAAGCTTGCACATGATTATTCACAAGAAGGCGATTGTTGTTATACTGCTCACACAACATGTTCCACGCAATTTTATAATGATCGCCTTTAAAATCAATATTTTTAATAACTAAGGCTGCGTTTCCATGCAATGAAGCGCGCAAATAGTGGAATTTGTTTATTTCATTGATACTAGAGTTATCGTGAATTAATGACGTAAACGTATCTCGAAATTCGAGCCAGCATTGGTAGTTCCCATCGAAATGAGGCAAATCAATTTTAGGCAAACGAACAAAACTATTCTTATTAGAACAGTGTGCACCTAAGTCAGCAACTTTGAAACCCGTCTCCGACCCAGCACCATTGGACGAAGCACGGAGCAGGCTGCGCGTGTTGGCCACTAGATTGAAGAACTGACGGTCAAAGTCCTCACGCTCAGCTAACGCAGACCCGGCATCATTGGCAAGTTTTTCGATGTTGATGTCTGTAATTCGTCAAATTCGGAATGTAAGGTTTTGAATTTATTAAAACGCTCCGCTAAGTCTAGACGTTGCAATTCAGAAATATCAGAGCTACTTTTAATTAAATTTAAATAATTGCTGTAAATTGTAAGCTTTGATTTTATCGAGCTACGCTTCTTCAATAAAGTTTTTAAATTATCTACCATTTTACTTTTATATGAACACAGCAAAAAAAGAAAACGTTGATTATTTTAGGAAAAAAAAACTACAGCTGTGCGAGAACAAAAGGGATCGTTGCACGCAGGTAAAAATATGAATCAGCGCCAAGGTCAACAAATCGACACTTGAGCGCTTGATATTTGTAACGGAATAAACATTTAAATTTAAACAAGCGAGCGTTGCAATGACAAAGCAATTTTTAAAGCACTGAAGTTAATTAGGTACCTACTTATTAAAAGTAAGTGTACTTAGCCAATGAAAGATGTAAAAAAGATTTTTTCGGCATGAAAAGAAAGCGGGAAAATAACTAATTGGAACGAACTCACTCAAATACGGTTTTTATACTCCCAGGATGATATCAGCGTCTTCAATGATTACGCAGGCTGCTACGGGAACGACTTCCGTCTTCAATATACGTGGCCGCGGATTCAAATTTCGCTCGGTGACCGTTGACCTCGTCGACGTTAATTACGGCAAAAACTGGTAAAAGTTTTGCGCGATCGAAGGACCATATGTTTAGGCCTTATCGGGACTTCAGAAATAAAATGAGTGGACTGTATTAACAATAGGTTTAATGCCGTAAAACCTCTAAACAAAAAAATATAAATTGAAAAATAAAGTGCCCGTCTGCTACCGCGTCTCGCAGCTGAGTGAGTTATAGAAGCGCTCACGCTGCCGCGAGGTCAGCGACCGGTTCGCGCTCACACGCGTCCATCATTTTGGCCGAGGCGCGATGACGTGCGCCGACAACAATCCTAGCGGAATTATTTTAAGAGACCTCACGGAGAGACTTAACTTCGACGTTATCGCTCCCGAGAGTCCAACACGCTATCCTTTTGCAGACAACCAACATCCGAATGTCCTTGATATAGCACTGCTAAAAGACATCCGAGTTTCTATTAATTCGATAGAGGTTATTATCGAACTAGTCTCAGACCACAGGCCGGTAGTTTTACAACTGGGCCGGCCGGCAGGTGAGATCCCTCAGACCAAAACCATTGTCGACTGGCGTAAACTTGAGGTCAAACTTAAGTCTACGAACTCCCAGCATTTGGACACCATTCCTGACAAGATAGACTCGCTAGAGGAAGCCGATAGGGCGATTAGCGCCCTTTCAACTCACCTCACATCAGCGGTCGAAGAATGATCCCGTAAGGTTCGTGTGTCGAGCGATCAATACACGAAACTTCCGGCGGATGTTCGATGGCTGATTATAGCGAAGAATTCCACGCTTAAAACATATGACCGCTACCGCACGTAGAACGTAGGTCCGCACTGCCACCAGCGGGTGAACCACTCGATCCTGTGACAATAGATGAACTCACCGAAACCATCAAAAGCTTTAAGAATAGATCAGCCCCTGGGCCAAACGGCATCAGCAACAAGGTGATCAAATCCCTTTCGGCGCAACTTATTTGCTTCCTTGTAGGAATATTTAACACCTTTCTCACGAACTGCTCCTTCCCGGACATCTGGAAAGAAGCAGACGTAATAGGGATCCCAAAACCGGGTAAACCGCGTAATCGTCCCTCTAGCTACAGACCCATTAGCCTGCTCAACACATTGGGCAAATTATACGAGCGCATTATTCATAAGCGTCTTCGTCATTACTCAGAATCTAACGGACTCCTCCCAGACGAACAGTTTGGCTTTACAGCCAATCACTCATGCACCCACCAGATTCATCGCCTAACAGAATACATTCTGTCTGGATTCAACCACAACCCAATAAAGAAAAGGGCTCGAAACACGGGGGCCCTCTTCTTCGATATCGCGAAGGCATTTGACAAGGTCTGGCAAGCTTGATTTATAAGCTGTACAAACTAAACGTGCCCGATAGGCTCGTGCTCATCATACGAGCTTTCCTTTCGAACCGCACTTTTCGAACACAGGGCTCCGTCCTATCTCCATTCCTCTTCACACTCATCACGAGTGATATCCCCAAAAGACCCCGTATTGAAAACCGCACACTTTGCCGACGATACGGCACTCTTTGTGTCAGACTAAAACAAAAATAGACTCTCTATAAAGCTCCAAAACGCGACCAATCGCCTTGGTGAATGGTTCCGCCTATGGAAAATTGACCTGAATCCCGAAAAAAGTGTAGCAGTATACTTTCAACGGAATTCAACAGCAGGTTCCAAACCAAATACGATTTATTTATACGACCGCCCAATCCCTTGGCAAAAATCGGCTAAATACCTAGGCGTCACGTTCGACTCCCGCATGAGTTTCGCGACGCAACAGAGCCAAGTCAATAATTGGCCGTCTACAACCGCTCGTTAACAGCAAGAGTAAGCTGTCGCTAAGACACAAACTCCAACTGTACAAAGATTTTACCATTAGACCAGTTATGTCCTATGCAAGTGTAGCTTTCGCCCACACATATAAGACCCATATTTTAAAACTCCAAAGAGTACAAAACTTTTTCATCCGAAAAGCTACCGGTGCACGGTGGTATCAACGGAACTCTGATTTACACAATGATTGTGAATTACCATCTATCTCCGAATATTTTAAGGTGATGTCCCAGCGCTACTTTGATATCCGTAGACCGCGAAATGTGTTAATAGAACCACCTCAACCGCTCGATCCAGTCAACCCAAACGTCGCAGGCACATCACACAACAACACTACACCCACACTAAATGGGACAAACACTAATAGGACAACGAATGGGACGCGTCGCACCCGCAGACGGGCACAACGCATTCCAGCTCACACCGCGTACACATCGTACACCCGCGTTCCTGGACGTTTCTCACCGCCCAGACCATCGACCGACACGAGCTGAGCAGTCAGAAACGGGGGTCTACACTCCGCCCCCCCTCGGACTGCGGTTAGATAACTCAAAGAAAAACGCCTAAAAAGGCGACATGATGATTGGTAACAATATCAAATCATAAACTATTTCATCATCATCCTCACCTCATTGTGTTTTACTTCTTTAATTAGATTAATCTCTCGTCAATTTAACGCCGTTCCCAACCGCCCAACGCCAATAATAATTTATAAATTAATAGTGTGTCAACATAGTTTCCAGCATTGATATCATTATACAAATGCACTCCCATATTCGTAGTTGAACTGAATTTTGTCACCTTGACCATAAAATAAAATTGATCCATAAAATAAACGAATTGAGGCATGCTTTAATTTAATCTGCAGGTGTGCCCTTTTGAATAACAGGTAAAGTTTAGCGAAAGTCACCAGCCAGTAAAACCACCATTCCTCCAATTACATCGGTATTGCTGCGCAAATCCTGGAGCGTTCGATTTAGTGCTTCTACAGCTTTTTATGTGACATTGTACTTTCGTCCCACACTAAAAGTTTGCATTGTCGTAGTAGTATCGTATCGTGCACTATTTTTGCTAAAGTTGCAGATCGGCGATTCTTCCTGGGCTAGATTTAGAGGGAGTTTTAAAACAGAATGTGCAGTGCGGCCCCCACTTAGCAGCGTGGCGGTATACCGGAGGAAGCTACGGCCACAGCAATGTTTTTATCTTTCCGTACTTGTGCTAATAATAAATTTTACAAAAATGTCTTCCTAGTTCCTCCAGGGCATCTAAAAAGAAAAGTGCACCATTTCCAGATTCAATTTGTCCTAATACTTTGTCAAAACTCGTTTTTGTTCCGGAACCAAGCGGGGTACAAATTCGGCTACTTGCTGCTGCAAACCTGGTATATCTTAGTTTGTTTCACGTATAATTTCATCACTTAGTTCATTTTCGATTGTTCGCTGAGGGCTTATCATTCCAAAGTCGCTTAAGTTTTTGCCTACCATTGCCATTACTTTATCAATTTTTCCAAGTGCTTAATTATAAATGTGTTCATTGTATGTCATGTTCGCGTGTGTCTGCTGTAACCTTCAAAAATATCTTCCGCCATGTACTCTTTATATTTGTTCCACAATTCATGTGCATTAGATAGCCCGCAAGATGATATGAGAGTTGCATAAAGATCCCTAATTTTGGCTCGTGACTGGCACTGCACAGCTTCCTCCATGGTTTCATCCCAGTGATTATCGTTTTCTAAAAGATGCAGAGCTTCACATGCTTCTCTATAAGTTGCACATTCCTGACCGTTGACAGTTTTAGTGTCTATATATCTTGTAGGACCTCGAATATGGTGCAGCAGCAATCGTAAACAGAAACATTCAAAATTAATTACATGGACGGTATACACACGACCAAGGGCATCTGATGACTTTACACCGGGCCAATTTGCAACAGGCGCGCCTTAAATACGGCGTTTCCACTCCTTCCTAGATGTGTCCAAGTAGCGTAATAGCATAATAGCGGGGGACTTCAGAATATAACAACGTTTTTGCGAAGGGGTCGGTTTGACAAAGTTGAAAGAAGGCTGTTAGTATAGTTTTTGGCGGTGATGCAATTCTTTATTGGAAATTTCTTCCATTTTATATGGAATAATAATTAATATAATAATAAAAATATAATTGTAGAATCACGGTGGCGCCACCTAGCTGAAATTAATTTTGCAATATATTTAATTTTCCCACGGGAATGATATATTTTTCCGCTGAAAAAAGTAGCCTATGTCACTCTACAGCCACCGAACTATCCCCATACCAAAATTCATGCTATGCCGACGCTCTGTTACGACGTGAAAGAAGGACAAACTTTTGCAACATATTCTATTTTTCCACGGGAACGAGATGTTTTTCCGCGGAGAAAATAACCTATGTCACTCTACAGCCACCAAACTATCCCCATACAAAAAATCATGCCATGCCGATGCTCTGAAAGAAGGAGAAACAAACAAACAAACACATTTTCGCATTTATAATATTAGTATGGATTTTGCGAAAAATTGATAAAATAAAAAAGCCTATTTGTAGAAAGCCGTCCAGCTTGCATTGGTTCCAGCTTGCGTAAAGGAAATTTAGAGAAAAGCCATACGACGATTATGGTGAGAGTTTGATGGTCTACTCTTGGTGTTATTCACTATAACTTGCTATCTAGTGCCACAGTGACTGGTGGCCGTTATTCTCAAGAATTTTAAATGATAGTGGAGAAGATAGCACTAAATAAATCCAGAATGGTGAACTGCTCTTTGCCAATTATTCGTAATGACAGCGCGTGCCACATACTGCACAGCAGATTTTGGCGAGGTTAGCATAACAAGAGATCCGTCCTCATCCACCATACCTTTCGTTATTCAAATTATTAGTGTAGACATTTTTCTTTCGTCACTATCATCATCATTAAAACATATCAAAAGTTCAGTGCAGAACATACCAGGCGATCCCATAATGAACTGGCCTGATATAGTTCAACGCGACATGTCGCTACATGTTGTGTTGCATTAAATAGTACGTTTATTGTGCACTTAATATAAGAAACATGCATCGATATGAAATGCTTAGTCTTAGTTTAACAGGCATTTGAATAACGAGAGTCGCGTATTTTTTCAAAATGTCGAAAACTGAGTATCGAAGTGTCATAAAGTTTTTGTTTAAAGAAGGTTTATCCCCTACCCAAATAAAAGAACGATTGGATGGCGTGTATAAGGAGTCTGCCCCCTCCTATAGCACAGTGAAAAATTGGGTGAAAGAGTTTCGCCTCGGGAGAGAAACCGTCGAAGACTTTGGCCACGACGGTCGACCTGTGGAAGTGCTCACTCCCGAAACGATTGCTCTTATCGAAGAGGAGGTTCTGAGTGACCGCCATTTGAAGATTAGAGAAATTGCAGCAAGACTTGGGCTCTCTAAGAGTACCGTTCATCGCGCGATCCATGAACATCTTCACATGAAAAAAGTGAGTGCAAGATGGGTACCGAAACTTCTTTCAGCGGTACAGAGACAGGAAAGAGTGCGCTGCGCTTCGGAGTTTTTGGATCTTTGTGGCGAAAATCCAAAGACTGTGATCGAGCGCCTAGTGACTGGTGATGAAACTATGATCTTGTATTATGATCTACAAAGCAAGCGCGAGTCAATGGAATGGCGTTATAAGGGTGAAAAGCCCCCTAGAAAGGCAAAGGTGCAGCAATCGACTAAAAAACTGATGTGCACAATATTTTGGGATTTTCAAGGCATTTTGATGGTGGATTTTAAAGAACGTAATACAGTCGTGAACGGCGAATATTATGCTTCTTTAATATATAAATTACGAGACAAGATAAAGGAAAAACGAGAAGAGGCAAGCTGTCTAAAGGTGTCCTGTTGCTCCATGACAACGCCCCTGTTCATACCGCTGGTGTTTCGAAGGATGCAGTTCGTCAATGCGGGTTCACAGAAGTTCAACATCCACCTTACAGTCCAGACATGGCCCCGTCCGACTATTATTTATTTCCAAATTTAAAGCGGGACTTAAGAGGAAGAAAATTTTCAAGCGATGAAGAGTCGCAGGCGGCCGTCTTCAGTCATTTTGAGGATAAAAAATGTGATTATTTTTATAAAGGTTTAGAGATGTTGATTCACAGATGTCAGAAGTGTGTTAGTATTCATGGTGATTATATTGAAAAATAAAATTGGTTTCGTTTCATTTCCTTCATTGGTTCATAGTTAGGCCAATTCATTATGGGACCGCCTACGTAGGTATTCCCAAAAGGATGCCAGGAAGCACGGTCTAAAGAATGAAAGGATGGTTTTCGAATGTCAGCCTCGTATCGGTAAGCGAAGTGTTGTGCACTCCCCCACTAGATGGAGTGACGATTTTGATAGGCTGAATTTCAATAGCAGTAGTTGAAACTTTTAAAGGGTTTAAAGAACGCAATTTCATTAGCAAAGACCTGACCGGAGACTAACTAATTCTTAGGGGTGACAACATATTTATTATCATCTTGACTTGAAGTATATTACACACGAGCAGTAGTGGCCATTTATCATCAAATTGAGACCTTTAATCCATAAATTGTACAAAAGCAGAAACAGAAACAAAAAGTTTTTTATTCAATATAGATTATAAATAATACTTATTGAAATTCACTTTTTTAATTTACTACTGATTCGGAAGAAAAACCTCTGTCCTAGTACGAACCAGCAAGAAATCCAACGTAACTTTTTAATATAAATATAACAGCTGACATGACATTTCTTTTATTTCGTGACTCATGGTGCGAAACTAAGGGTGGTGGTAGATTTTACGCCGCTACCATACGGCGAGAAGCCGAGTCTATTTTTTCGGCTTTGTCGCTCGTTTAGCTCCACCCGGGGGACACGTGTAGGGTGGGCCTAAGGTAAGGTGGTCGAAGCCTACGGACGCGAGCGACTCATCCCCCAATCAAGTCAGGGTCGCGCCAAATGGAATTCCGTAGTCTCTGCCTACCACTTTGGGTGACAGGCGTGAGTTTTTATGTTTATGTTTATATAACAGCTCTCGAATTACAAATGACAATACAAAAAAATAATAAATATAAGATTTTACGCCATTCTCAAACCCTCTCGAGTATGTGAGTAGGCGGGCGTCCTGAGGTGTTACTTAAACAGATTATAACTTTCTTACTTTATCTTTAAAAGATTTTCGCAGAACATTTTTATAGTAGTATAAAAGACTGGAGACTCCTTTTTACTGAAAACGTGGCATTCCTTGTTAGTCCTCAGAGATGACAAGGCATCTGCATTTTGATTCTTAATTGATGATAAATGGAGATGTCTATGGACTACATCATCCACTTACCATCAGGTAGACTGTGTGTTACTTTGTCACCCTTTTATTCTATAAAAACAACATAACTAGACGACTCGTAAGCGGAAAATGAGTCAAACCAGCTAGAAACTAACAAAATATATAAATATGTAAAAGTAATATATAAATTCAATCAACTAGGGTATCAGATTATATCGACCTAAAATTATTGTGAAAACCGTTCTTCATACGCCTGGATACGCCCACACTTTGCGTTGGTGTATAGATGGAGGCTTCTTTCATGTAATTATTCAACCACGATGTACACTCTATTTTATAAATAAGTAACCAACTTTAACCGTGCATTGTTCCTAAATAATTTTTTTGTAAACCTAGTATATGCTAAGTGTTCGTAAATATTATTTTATAATGCTAAAATATAAACCCAATAATAATAAATAGATATGTAGCGTTTATATACCACAATTATTATAGACACCATAAAAATCCATAAACACTCACGCCTGTCACCCAGAGGGGTAGGCAGAGACTACAGATTTCCATTTGGCACGATCCTGACACACCTCTCTCGCCTCCTTCACATCCATATACCTACGCATACATGCTCGTCGGTTAAGGGTACTCCTAATTTGGCCCGTTTCCAATAAATCGCCAATTTGGTCGATAAATTTTCGCCTAGGACGTCCTTTTCCGACTCTGCCATTCACTTCTGCAACATAAATTTTCTTTGTCACTCTTTCCTCATTCATTCTTTCCACATGACCAAACCACCGAAGCATTCCTTTCTTATTATAGACACATAAACATAAATAATATATTTCATCGAGGATAGAAATTTATGCAGCTTACAAACAAAAGAAAAATCAAACATGCTTTGGTTTATATCGAACAAAGTAGGAAAAAGAATATCCTTTATGGAATTTGAATATCGTTGACGGATTGAGAAATTGACTATGGAATGTTGGAACGTTCTTTACATTATGTAGCCTGCAGTAAAAAAACATATTAGTATACATTTTGCGTTAAGGCTTTCAATAAACAATTTATAAAAAAGTATTTTTTTTATACGTAACTATATTTTAGAAAAAATGCTTTTGGAATTGCGAGAATTCCTTTCACACTTGGGTCGAGAAATAGCGATCCTAGTTAGATAGGAAGTCCAGTTCTCGCCGAATGCGATAATTATTGTACAATGGAGTGAGAGCCTTTGAATAGAAAACCTTTCAGAAGTCAAAACTCTACAAGTAAGTAAGGTAAGGATACATTCAAAGTTCTAGTCTTTCAAAGTAAAAGTAACTAAACGTTTATTTGTTATTTTACATATTTTGTTCAGATGAGATTGAGAAAACTAATGATGACAAATATTAATATTTTTGACTTTGTGTACGTATTATTCGCCTATTGGAATTAAATAAGCTAATCATTTTTCAATTTTATTTATTTTTTCAAAGTTACAGCGTTTTTCCCACAAACATCACATAACAAAATGCTCCTTTACAAAAGAAAATAAATGTTCTTGTAGAGGACTGAGATTCCCCTAGAATTCCTAAAAAGGTTACCCTGAAAAATTATAAACCATTTTGTCAAAACAAACATATTTTGGATATTAATCGCTAAATGTTTTTAATCATTTTCGTCACGCCAATGGCTGTACCTCGTCTGCATAATATAATAATTCGGAAAGCAAAATAAAATAACGCATTTTCAAAAATGTTGTGATTTTATTTTTTTAAATTTTGCAACCACTTGACAAGTGAATTGCAAAACTCATTTCCATAAACTTATTTCTAATGTAAAACAATGTTTAGCTGTCACGATCGTTGTAATTATTTAATGTAAATAAAAAAGCAACCATTAACAACTTAAAAAATATCAGGGGGCACGGCAGGGCCAAGTCCTATACTTTTCTCGAAGCAATTCAGGCCATTTTTGACCCCCCTATTACTTCGTTGTGGATAGAACTAGAAACCTGAATTTTCAGAAACCAAGCAGGAATTGTATGGACACGGTATTATTCAAATTTCATTCAATTTGAATTAGTGGTTTATTAATTATAATTAGTCAAAGTGTCTTAATTTTGTCACTCACTGACTGACCGATCATCAAAACACTAAGACACTTCTAGCAGACATAGAAGCTTCAAACTTAGAACATGATTAGCGTTTAGTATATCAATTAAGGAAAAACTAAAATATTTTTCTAGATACACTAACTGCATAAATAACTTTGTAATTCCATATAAATATATAGAATTACATAGTTACATTTCCAGTGAATGAATCAGTGTACCTGTATGTGTATTATATAATGGAATAAAAGGTGTCGATAGGTACTCTGTTGTAATCAAGAAGTAGAAGGTACCAGAAACAAAAAAGTAGGACTATCTGCAAAAAGAAATGAGATGCTATCAAAAACATTACTTGTAAAAAAAACCAAGTCTCGCAACTCAGTTCTTCTATCGTAAAAAATTGTGAGATCCATGTAATACCAAGTCGGTTAATTTATTCAGTTCCTACTTAAGGGTCCTAGTGTCTTAAGTTATTACGTAATAAGCTAACATAACATCTTATTGTGACCATATCAATATTAAATATATTTTATGTTGAAAATAAAAGATTGACTTGACAATCGCACTAAGCAATCGAATTTAATATAATATGTATTACTTGTGAGATACATTGTGTATTCATGCGATGGCCCAAGTCAATCTATTTATTTTTCACAATTAGATGTTGTGATGGACATGGATCTCACAACTTTTTACGATAGAAGAACTGAGTTGCAAGACTTGGTTTTTTTTACAAGTTGTGTTTTTGATAGCATAATATTATTTCCGACCTTGTCGGATTCGGAGGAATATCTATTTTTTCTACTTTATCATCACGGGCTAATTTAAGATATATTTTAATTTATGACTGTTTCGTTGGTATGTGGGCGTTAGCGCTACTGCTGAGCATGGGGTGTCGAATTCGAATTCCGTTTTTCTGTTTAGATAATCTCAGTAGCAGCCCGTAGTTAAGAAGGTGGCACTGTTTAAGCCACGTGCCTCGAAATCACGTAAAGCCATTGATCTTGCGCCTGATCTCTTTCCGGTCGTATCGGATTGCTGTCCCATGGAATATGAGAGTGAGGGTATACCCTCAGTGAGGTTGAGGATAATTGAAATAAATGTGGCCATGGAAGGAAAAGGGGAGATCTCCCGCCAGGCAAGGTGTTCTGCCCGGGAGCGGCCAACGTTCCGTGTGATAAGTTCGGAGCTGTTCTATATATACTGTTTATGATTAGAAACTTTGATAGCGCGATTTAGGCTTCGGTGTGTTTCACTAGTGGCGCGACGACAGCGCCGCCACATCACCACCTTGCTCAGACCAGAGGTCGACAGTGCAGTCCGATTGCCGGTGCGTCCTTAATGCTGGTGGGGAATACATGCTGTGTGCGTAAGGGTAAGTGACACCGTTGCATGATATGCCGATGTGTAATGCATGCCGTACTACACACTGGCGAGTGATGCCGGTGAGAACAATGTGCCCGAGCAAGTGCCAGAAGTCTGAGAGAAGAAGAGTCGAGATGAAGACAAGTTGGACTGGCTTGCAGAAACTGAAGACTGCTGATGGAATTTCTCAGGAGTGAATGGTAGGGGTTCTTGAGGATAATGACGAAGGCTTGAAGTTGTAGTTTCCGAAAGTTATTGGTTGCGTGTTCAGATCACGTCGGGTGGTCACCACTGTGACGGTGGAAGGAAAAGGGGAGATCTCCCGCCGGGCAAGGTGTTCTTCCCGGGGAGCGCCCAACGCTCGATTCGAAACTTTGATAGCGCGATTTAGGCTTCGGTGTGTTTCGATTGTGGCGCGACGACAGCGCCGCCACATAAATAATCCAATAGTTACATCAAGTACCTATTAATTCAAATCTTTTGCTACTGGTGTAATTTTTATTATATAAATACGATTAAAACTGGTGGAAGTGATTCCAGTGGATTGCGATTTTTGATTTTACGATAATAAAGCACTACATTTCCGCTTTGCGTACGATGTGTGAAAAAGTATTTACTAAAATATCTGAATGAGAACACGATTTTTATCGTACATGTAAATCAAGGGAACACAAAACTTTTTGTTTCTCGAATATTGAACGATAGGGTTATAGTAGTTTTATACGTGGTAGAACCATGCAGCAGTTATATTAGTAGTATAGTTGTAGCACGAATGGGTCGGCTCGACTGGTGAAGGGCCACGCTCTCACAGAATACCAGCGTAAAATAGTAGCTTAATACTGTTGTGTTTTGTATGGTGAGTGTAGAACCGGAGACCCTTTTTACTTGAAACGAGGCATTCCATCTTAGTCCTTACGGGTGACAACGCATCTGCATTTTGATTTGTAATCGAGGATAGATGTAGATGTCTATGGGTCGCAGCAACCACTTACCATTGGGTGGACTGTGTGCTCGGTTGTCACTTCATCCTATAAAATTTTTTTATTATTTTATTCATATCAATTATTGCAAAACATAAACAAGACGTCCACTAAAGCAGAATTTAATAGGCATTCTCTGCCAGAAAATCTTATAGGTAGGTAGACTATATCAATTTCGTCACATATAAATATTATAATTATCATTTCAATGTTATTCAAGCTTTAACTGACAAAAATTAAAATATATAATATCAAAGACGCTTTATTTGATGCCATTATCTCGTCATCCATGCTCGTTTCCCCTCTGTAGTATTCCTACTTTTGTACGTAAGACATAAAAATAAGCGAAATGATAACGTTATTTCTTTTGTGATTTTATGTTAGCGCTGTTTTTATATTGGACGATAAAATAAAACTCTCATAATATCTTTAAGTAAGTATTTAATATCTAAATAAAATTTTATACGAGTATATTTTATTCTGAATGATGAAGTTTCGAATTTAAACAGATGGAAGGAATAATTTGAAAGCGTGTTTATGAGTGAAGAGTCGTATGAATTAAATGAACTAGAAATTCCGAAAGAAGTGGAAAGGGGTATGGAGATAAGTGTAGATGAAATAATGAAAGCAATGAAAAGCATGAAAGCAGGTAAGGCAGCTGGATATGATAGAGTATCACTCGAGATGCTAAGGGCTGGAGAGGGAGTGGTGGCAGGCCTGCTGTACACCTTGTTTAATTTATGTTGGGAATTAAAACGGGTACCGGATGACTGGTGTAAAGCAGTTATAGTACCAATATATAAAGGAAAAGGGTCACAGCAGGACTGCAAAAACTACCGCGGTATCAGCTTGCTTAGTATTGTGGGTAAACTGTATGCTAAGGTGTTAATTGAAAGAGTTATGAAAGAAACTGATGGAAAAATTTGGGATGTGCAAGCGGGTTTTAGAAAGGGAATGGGGTGCACAGATCAAGTCTTTTCCATGCGCATGATTGCGGAGAAGTTTTTGGCCGAAAACCAGAAAGTTTTTTGTGCGTTCATGGACTTGGAAAAGGCTTATGACAGAGTGGACAGGAATGTGTTATGGCAAACACTGAACTCATATGGGTTGAGCGCTGGTTTGATACAGGCATTAGGGTCTCTTTATAGGGACTCTAGTGCTTGTGTCAGGATCAATGGGGTCTACTCGGATTGGTTTGGCATCCAAAAAGGTGTCAGACAGGGCTGTGTAGCTTCCCCTTGGCTGTTCAACCTATTTATGGACCGGTGTTTGCAGACTTTGAAAGATGAAGAATGTGGTTTAAGAATGGGCGAGTTAACCGTCAAATGCCTTTTGTATGCCGATGATCAAGTCATATTTGCGTCATCAGCGGCTGAGTTGCAAATGATGGTTACATTAATGAACTGGGAATTAAAAGAAAGGGGAATGAAAGTGAACGCAAGTAAGACGAAAGTGATGGTTTTTGAAAGAGAAGAAAGCAAAACGGTATGTGAAATAAGAATAGAAGGAGAGTTAATTGAGCAAGTGGATGAGTTTGTGTATTTGGGATGTGTATTTAGCAGGGATGGTAGATATGATAGGGATATAGAACTACGAGTAAATGCAGGGAATAGAGTGAATGGGGCACTACACTCTATTATGAAGAACCAGAATGTGTCAAAACAGGCACGTATGGTAATTCATAATGCTGTGTTAGTCCCTACGTTAATGTATGGTAGTGAAAGCTGGGTGTGGCAGAAGAAGCACGAAAGTAGAATAAATGCTGTAGAAATGCGTTCTTTAAGAAATATGCTAGGGTTTAATCTGAATGACAGGATGAGAAATTGCGTGATAAGAGATAAATGTGGTATGCAAGATGATGTTGTGACCAGGATTAAGAAAGGAATGCTTCGGTGGTTTGGTCACGTAGAAAGAATGAATGATGAAAGAGTGACAAAGCAAATTTATATGGCAGATGTGAACGGCCGAGTCGGGAAGGGACGCCCTAGAAAAAGTTTGTCGACCAAATTGGCGATATTTTGAAAATGGGCCACGTTAGAAGTACCCTTAACCGACGAGCATGTATGCGTAGATATATGGATGTAAAGGAGGCGAAAGAGGTATGTCAGGATCGTGCCAAATGGAAGTCCGTAATCTCTGCCTACCCCTCTGGGTGACAGGCGTGAGTGTTTATTATTATTATTATTATTATTATTTTATGAAAAATTACAGTTTCTTTTTTTAACTTGTACAATTTGTTAGTCCAGTCCATCAGTTTCCAGTCACTAAAAAGCGAGGGGGATTTTCAAATGTAACCTATATATCAAGACCACAAAACATCACAAAATATACGGCTATGCAGTAGATATATTATAGTTGTAGCACGAATGGGTCAACTCGACCTCACAGTATATAATTATATTTAATAATACCGGCGTATTCTGAGTTGTGGAAGAAAGTGTTCTGAGAAAGTATACCACCCAACGCGTTTTGGCGGACTTTACTTTTTTTAATTACTTAGACATGGACAGGTTTTCTCACGATGTTTTCTTCGTCGCCTAACATGCAATAATATTTTAATAGTCCGCACATGAACATGTTGCTCATTTACTGACAAATTTACAACAAGCACTTGAGTTACCACATCTGAATTTAATTATACACGTAGATCTACGAATTAACATACGAATACAGTCAAAGTGTACATATATTCCATTACTTCGAATTGATTTTCTCCTATGTATGAGACAAGTCTAAAGAAGGAAGGAGTCCGCAATGTCCTCGAATATTCTTAAAATATTGGAAATTAATCAGAAATGAACGTTTCCCCGCAACATTTAGTAACAGTTAGTATTACTTTAAACAATTTATTTCCGACTCTTTCGTGTTGAGGTGGAATTAAGCTCAGGTTGTTTACGTAAAGCTTACAAGTTAATCACAAGGATTTGAACATATTTTTTTATCGATTAACTGATTGTAAGAACGATTGTTTTAAGAAAACGGTGTGACTTTATTTTGATTTACCATAAAAACAAACTAAGTAGCTTCCACCAATCAGAAGACTGCTGGTATTATTACCCAGAAGGATTTTACAACTTTTAGATTATAGGTCACTGATATGAAGCAATTTGATTGCTAGACCATTGGAAAATCCCTCCATGATACCAATTCGAGTTAGTTTGTGAAGCCCATAAACCTAGAATAATATTTAGAGCATAGTCGTAATTCGTTTTGATAATCTAGATAGAGAAATGTTTTATGTCGTTAATATGATGGATTCCTCACTTACTCCTTTAAAATAAATGAATGATGATAAATAAACCAATCATTCAATCATTTACGGATTTTCCACTAGCCAATATTTATGGAAAAAATGTTTGTACTTGTTTCCCAGTCTCTTTAAATCCTAGCCAACTAGATTAGGTCGGGTGAGTCTGTATTTTTACGTATAATTGTGGTTGTTGAGGTTACTATGTTTTGCACAGTTTTTTAGCGTTCTATTTATTGAAATTTGTTTGCGTTAAGTACCATGATCTCACAGACTACCAACGTAAAATAACAGCTCGATGACGCTGTGTTTCGTAAGGTGAGTGTAGAGGGACGGAAGCACTTGTTACTGAAAACGAGACATTACATCTTCGTCCACGGGAGTGACAAATCATCCGCATTTTTATTCTTATTCGAGAATTGATGTAGATGTCTATGGATCACAGCATCCACTTACCATCGATTGGACTGTGTGCTCGTTTGTCACACACATGCTATAAAAAAATATTAAACGCTTTTATGAACATCTAATTTTTCCAGTAGTCATGGTTTCCCACGTTTTTATTTATTTTTATAAAGAAAAAAATTATCAATCCATTTTAGATGATAATGATTGAATGGAATTATATTATGTTAGTATATAATTTCACACCTCGTCAAACGTGAAGCGGGGAGATTGGATTGACTGTCGACTTGTAATTGTTCGCTTTCATTAAATCTCGTTTACATTATTTTGCCAGCTGATCGCTAGTCAGAAAGAATTTAATTTTCTTATCCTCCAATAAAACTCTTAAATTTTACAAGAAGTCTTAATAGTCATTGTATATTAAATAACCTTTTAAATACTATTCGGACAGTCCAGTAATATCAGCCGAACTTTCATAGATTTGTTTGAAACTATTTGTTTTAGTTTTAACCAACCTAACTTCGAGATAAATTTTCTACTGGTAGCCCTGGTTGATAAGGTTATTTTACATGTATTTCATAGATAATAAAAGTTTTCAAACATTCAGTCACGAGGAAAAAATAAGGTTCTTGTTTAAATTTATTAGATTTTCCAAACTTGTAAAACGTTTTACATGCTATGAATTTGTAAATATTTCTTCATTTGCTTGCATAAAAAAATAAAGAATGTTAGTGTAAGCGTTTTAAATTCTCAAAGGGTTCATTTATTCAGAATTCGTGTGTGCAGAGCGAGCACGAATATAGTTTCGGATATTCAAAGGAATATTATAAGCATTTCTTTCTATGTATATCGATACACAGAAAATTGATCTTTGAAATACTTCGTACACACATACGAGTAATTAAACTTATTCATGTGATACCATTGTGTATGATCATTTTTTTAAAAATACGAAAATTCGAAATCAATTCAGTAATATTATAATTTGTAAGTATTATTTACGTTGTTAGTGAAAAAAAAAACTTCTATAGTATAAATTTATTACTTAAAGTCATGATAATGCGCTGCGAGAGGAGAACCTGGGTAATAATCGTTTTTAAGTATGCTAATTTTATTACTTGCTTACTTATAGACTATTGTGATTGTGGGAGAAATTTTTTGATTAGCTGAACTATTTGAATACATACTAATAATAATACTTCAGAATTTCATAAACCTTTTGATTTGACCGCAATTTGAATAAACTGCAATGCGAATTAATTATTAAGTTAGTTAGACCTCAGTGTTAAAACTGAGCTCCGTGCCGAGGCATTCAACGATGCCTCGGCACGAGCAACAAAAAACTCCCAAAAATGATAAACTAAATACTTTAGTTTTCTTACCTTCCCTCCAGTCAAATACCATCACTATTATAATACGGATTGACTTTAACTATTGGTCACCTAGTAATCGAAATTCAAACGTAATTTATAACATTTTTGGTTTATTACACTAACATACAAAATATAAAATAACCACACACTTATGAAAGTTTATTCAGTCGATTTGTCAGTAATTATTTGTGGTTCAATTCAAATTCTTTTGTGATAATCTTCACTATGTGTATATGTTCGACAATGTCTTCGACCGCGTACGACCCTGTTCAACACAAACCTATTGTTTGTCATAGGTCTAGGAGTAATATTAAAAACATTTTGCATACCTGTATGAATATGCTTGAACTTATTTTGACACATTGACAGTATCAACAAAGAACGTAATTTGACCCAAAGACTTAGAATATATTCTAAGTATGATTTGCCTTGACAGTAATATGTTTGACAACACAACACTTATTTCTATACTATACCTTGGACTTAGAATATTATTTACGCTATCCTAAGTTTAAGCTCTCTACCGAAATTGTTAGACATTGGCGTTAAAAATTAATTTTAGTTTTCCTTACTCTTATATATTATAATACAATTTTACTATGCCAAATCTCACACTCCTGCATGCGTGCAATATGTTCAAAAAGGGTACAAAGGTTTCTTTTCAGGTTTTAACATATATATTTGTAATTTCCCTTATTACATAAACTGTCCCATCGTGATGTATGACAACTAAAATCAAAAATTTTCGAGAAAGAAGGTCAATTATTGACCTTGCGTCTTGAGATTTCTTTACGGAATGGTTTATCACTGGTGACTTTTCCGGACCGATACGACTTAGGGACCTTCATGAAAACGAGCTTACTCTTTTTTAATATATCGACAACGCATCTGAAATTCCCTGTTATTGCATTTCGTCGGCGGCGGTCGACTTTATCATCAGGTGAGCTGCGTGCTGGTTTGTCCCCTTTTATATAAAAAAGTAATAGGTACTACGGTGTTTTATTCGAATTCACTGCTCAGGGGTAAATAAAACGCTTAGAACTATCTAAGGCGTCTGCTTCTCATGTGCGCCGAACAGCACGCCTCTCTGCACGCCGTTCACTCAGTTTCTACATTTACGATAGAAAGTTTTCTAGATTTACTCATATGTTATATAGGTCTTTAATAATGTAAGAAACTTTTCTGACTTTTTGTCTACATTTTTTTTATTTATATCGTTGTCGTTATATTGTCTTATCGTGTAAAAACACGAATTTCAATTTCTCTTATTCACTCTCTGGCGCACGTTATGGTTTCGTAGTAAAACCGCTAATCACGCAGAGGATCAGAGCAAGGATAACGTTTTTCGAAATTGCTTTCTTTTAATTAATATTTTTTTTATTTAACAAAACAAATTGTGAATTGAAATCGAAATCTACCATATTTATGAGAGTACATTTAATTAAATGTCTAAAGATGTTTGTTATACGTTTAAAGGTGTTTTATTCGAAATAGTACATAAAAGTAATAATAACTAGTATTTCGTGAAAATTAACATTTATTACTTGTTGTTAAGTATCATATACTAATATGCTGCGTTCATACTATATGCTACTTACTGCGCTCACTGATTATTATTAAATAGAAGTGGCTTTTGCTGTACTACAATAAAATACAAAATATTTACATTGTAACTCAAACCATTTATAACAGAAAAAGAAACATATCCTTTATTTTCAACTGAAAAGGTATGACAGTTATTTTGTTTTACACAAAGGTAGTTTAAATCACGAAATATTGTGGAAATTCGTATAATTTAAACGTTCTAAAATTTTAAGAAAGTTAGCATGTTGTACTATCCATAGAAGGTCCATTTTCATGTTATTGTGACATCTTGTCATTCATTTTTATAATTAGATTCCTTATCATGCATCTGTTACTTTTTCTTCCAGAGCCCTTAAAAATTAACTTCTGGACGTAAGCCTCTCCGGTTGTAAGAAGGATGGCAGGTGAATTGAGGATTATTGTACAAGAAGTTTCTTACCTTGACGCTGATCATGAAATGGTTATATCGAGAGTCATTAGACGTTTTTGGAATATACTACCTATCTATCCATTTCTTACGAAACCAAAGCGACGTAATGAGGTGTTCGATTCTCTTGCGCCTTATCATGAATAAAATACTTTTTTTTTTGAAAATAGTCGAGAATCAAAATTTGCGTACTATTCTACTTTAATGCACTTTATTAATTGCAAAAAAAAACTGTAATAGATAGTTCAGAGCTCTGTTGATTTCTCTTAAGGATCTTGAACATTCTCTCAAATTTTCAACAGTCTATCAGTTTCATTGCCGGACTGCTGGGATATCCCTTTCCCATTCTAAGCAGTAAAGATTGTTCTTGATTTAAGTTAGTCCGTAAACCTTTTTTTACAAGACTTTTTTCTAGAATGAGGGTGACATACAAGCCACAGTTCACTTGTAGACCATGTGGCCCATAGAAATCTAGAGCTATCTTTGATTAAGAATCAAAATGAAAAAGATAGAATGCCGCGTTTCCAATAAATATGGTATTCGGTTCTCTAAATTTACCATAAGAAATAACGCAGTATGGCCGTAGTAGGAAAACGGGAGATCTCCCGCCGGGTAAGGTGTTCTGCCCGGGGAGCGGCCAGCACTCCGTGTGATAGTTCGGAGCTATTCTATATATACTGTTTTTGATTCGGAACTTTGATAGCGCGATTTGGGCTTTGGTGTGTATTGCTTGTGGCGCGACGACAGCGCTGCCACAGCAGGATTAAACTTTTATTCTACGCTGGTAATCTATGAGACAAACTGATGTGACAAATAAACTTACAGTCCACCCGATGGTAAGTGGCTACTGCAGTCTATGGACCCCTGCAGCCAACTTTAATTAAAAAAGGCTGAATATGTGTTGTCACCCCTTAGACGGAAAGCCTTCCTGTCTGTAGTTGTACTGGTTTTCTAAACCAGAGAAAGATGGCGATATGTCACCTCGCCTGCCTCGTAAAGCAAGTAAAGCCGTTGGTGCTGCGCCTATTTTCTTTCCGTGCGTGTCGGGGAGTGAGAGAGGACTATTATCACACTCACAAAGGCGTTCCATAACTTCTTAGACATACAGGTCTTCTCCACTATTAAAAATACCAACTAAAAACTTATACTTGACTGACTTAAAATTATTACAAGTAAAAAAGTTACAGATAGTAGAGCCACGCTGCAGTTTTATTATGTTTGTAGCATGAAACTGCCGGCTTGACTTTCATATAGTGGATGCAAAGAGTTGGAGCGTTTTTTTCTGGAAACGAAGTATTTCATCTCAGTGACCAGGGGTGAGCATCTGCATATTGATCTTTCTTCGACGACAGATGTAGATATATATGGGCCACAGCATTCACCTACTACATGGCATATGTGCCTTTATTCTATAAAAGTATCGATAAAAATTAGCCTTTTAGTCTGCTTCTAAAATAATAAATTGCAATTTATAAAAACACTGGCAGCTCACAAAAACATCAAAACAATACACTAACTGAATAATATTGTATTTTCATACTGTAAATAAAAAAAATCCACGGTGGGGAAGCTCTTTGCCGCCCCCCCTTCCCCTCTACTTCCGCCACCGGTTTTATGTTTTCATTCTAATTTGGTCAAGGCGTCCTAAACTTTCGTCTTACAGCCTACGAAAGTCCTCTGCTGAACATAGGCCTCCCCATAGATTGCCTCATATTTGCCATGTTTGCCATGTTTGCCACGCTTGAAAAGTGGATTGGCAACTATTATTTTTAGTAGTTTCAGGAAGACGTTGCTACCCATCTCTTAGTTTGTTTTCCTCTGTCACCTCTTACTCGTACGTTATCCACGGGTCAGTTTGTGTAGTGAATATTCCTGCACCACAGCTAAAAGTTTTCTTTTAGTGTGCTATTCAGCATTAATGCTGCTTCGATTTTATAAGGAAATTACCAAGTAGCACACAAGCAATATAAGCAGATACTGTATAGCGCTCTTGGTGTCTAGCAGCTGTTTAAGGAAGTTTGTATCTTTCTTATATGTTAATTAGCTGTTTAGTAGTGACGGTAATAGTATTGAAGACAAAAAAAGGATTTTGTAGAGCTTTTATACATGCGTTGGATATAAAGTAGAGTTATAAATATACTTATTAACACCATTAGACGAAAAAGGGGAAGAAAGAAGATAAGCAAGCTTCAATTGTGTTATAAATTTCATATAGCACTCAAGATAATACTAAGTAGTAGGTACTATATTGTCTATAACTCTTATATTCTATTAAAAAGGGTCTCCGGTTCTCGCAACCTACTATACGAAAATGTTATTTCTCGCTGGTATTCTGTGCGGGCGTGATTCTACCCCGGTAGAGCCAACCCATTTGTTATGTAATAATTTACCTTTTTAAACTGTGTGCAAAATAAGGTCTCAATGCAAACTTATAGTATCATTTTGGATATAGAAGCATAGTAACTTTTTTAAAGCTTATTACAATAGATATATGAAAATCTTAATAGCACTTTTACCGTATTGTGGAATTGTGACCAACAGAAGCACAAAAAGCGGTATATTTGTTAAATATAACGTATATAACGGCTATAAGAGTTTTTATTACCATTAATACAGTAAAATCTTCACAAGACCTTTAATAATTTCAAGAATTATTTATTGTTTTGTCTTAACATTAATTCAAATTACAAACGGACCCTAAAAGTTTTCGATTGTAAAAATTATTTTTAATTATAAAAATTCAGTGATTATAGATCTTAAAGCTCTAAAATAATTATCATTAGAGTCATAGTACATATATATAGTAGACATCTAAGGCTTTTGTAGAAAGTCGCCATTGCGAGTACCTGGCAGTATTTGATGAATTATTTGTGTCAATAAAGCAATGAGTTTTCTTATGTTAATTCATATTTTTCACAATAAATAAACCCTTTTGATTTCATGCTTTATTTATAAAAGTAAAACCCTTAAATATACCTGTTAAGCGACTGCTTTGTTTGACCGCTTTTGTGCTACTTGGGTTGGCACCACATAGGGTATCTGATGAGATACAACAAATACCCTAAACGCGTAAAACCGTAAACCCGCGCACCGCTCCGTTTCTAAATCGTGTTGATTAATCTAAGACTCAACATCTGTAATAATATCATAAACATGTTGAGACAAGCCTGCTTTATGTTAAGTAATCATGTAACAGCACCATTTCAGACGGGCTTGCTTCTGAGTGTCGGTGATTTTGTGCGGATCCCAAAACGAAACGACCCTCCGTATGCTAAGGTGTTCGTGTAAAATATCGAGACGCTATCCGATCCAGTCTGCAATGTGTGCTGAATCACTTTATACGTCATCCGTATCGTATCGTATCACTTTATATAAAAAAAATCATAAACATTTTTATACTAAGATTTCTAAGAAAACTGTTTTATTCCAGCGGTTTTCGTTTATATGATCGTGTTGTGTAACCTCCCACTGCCAAAAACAGGGCAAAGACTGCCTAATATTTCTGAGTGGGTTGTGGATTGCGATATTTTTAATAGATTAAATCTTTTTGCTATTGGCCGTGGGAAAAGGGCAAATCTCCTGTTGAGTAAGGTGTTCAACCCAAGACTCGTCCAACGCTCCGTGTGTTAGTAAACAGTGCTGTATATAGCGCAGTACTTCGGAGCTTTTAGTAGCATTATTTAGGCTTCTGTATGTATCGCTTGTGGTACGACAACAACGCCGCCACATTCCAACTGATAATTTTGACTAATAATGTGATTTTGTTCATTTCTTTTTTGAATCGGATGCCTTTCTGTACAAAAGTATGTAATAAATGATTAAAATGCTTATGAGTACTTATTTAGTTTATTGCATTTTATAGAAAATTGTAAAAAAATATCTTTTATTATTTAATCTGTTAATTAATGTTAGTCTCACTGAAATTTCTAAATTGAAAGCAAAACGATAGAGTGAATATTGTTTAAAATGACACGTCCGTTCCATTAAAACTATACAGACTATTAAAAATCCACTGATGAACAGGGGCCTCCCCATTTTTATTGCCTAATATCTGCCATTATTGCCACAGCGGTATGGCATATGCAGTTTTTATTTTAAGTTATAATTAGGAATACTGTTGCCCATCTTCTTGCTTGTTTTCCTTAGCCGCCTCTTAAGACACCCCCGAGATGACAGACCCATAGTATAATAAAAAAAAATAGTAAACACACTTAACTAAGATAAATAGCTCTTAACGTTGTCATTTCAATGACATTCAATCAAATAACAACACGTTAAACTACTATAACAAGATTAGGATGTGCCGAATTCTTAATAGTTAATACATTTTGTGCCAATGATATGAACCATAAAGCTTTATTGTTATTGCCGACGCTCCCGCGTTACTCATAAACGAAATTAGGAGAAAATCAGAAAAGGATGAATTTGTTCGTAAGTTAACCCTTTTCATGTCTGTAAGAGTGTTCCTTAGTATTTTAAAGATTATCTAGAGAATACTTATATCATACTTATATTAGCAATGAAAAGCATGAAAGTAGGTAAGGCAGCCGGATATGATAGAGTTTCACTCGAAATGCTAAGGGCTGGAGAGGACGTGGTGGCAGGCCTGCTGTACACCTTGTTTAATTTATGTTGGGAACTAAAGTGGGTACCGGGAGACTGGTGCAAACCGTGATAGTCCCAATATATAAGGGAAAAGGGTCACAGCAGGACTGTAAAAACTACCGTGGTATCAGCCTTCTTAGCGTTGTGGGAAAACTGTATGCTAAGGTACTAATTGAAAGAGTTATGAAAGAAACTGATGAAAAAAATTTGGGATGTGCAAGCGGGATTTAGAAAGGGAATGGGGTGTACAGATCAAGTCTTTTCCATGCGCATGATCGCGGAGAAGTTTTTGGCGAAAAACCAAAAAGTTTTTTGTGCGTTCATGGACTTGGAAAGGGCTTATGACAGAGTGGACAGGGATGTGTTATGGCAAACGCTGAACGCATTTAGGTTGAGCACTGGTTTGATACAAGCATTAAAGTCTCTGTATAGGGACTCGCTTGTGTTAGAATCAACGGGGTCTACTCGGACTGGTTTAGCATCCATAAAGGTGTCAGACAGGGCTGTGTAGCTTCCCCGTGGCTGTTCAACATATTTATGGACAGCTGTTTGGAAAATTCGAAAGTTGAAGAATGCGGGTTAAGAATGGGTGAGTTAACCATCAAATGCCTTTTGTACGCCGATGATCAAGTCATACTTGCGTCGTCGGCGGCCGAGTTGCAAATGATGGTTACATTAATGAACAGGTCATTAAAAGAAAGGGGAATGAAAGTGAACGCAAGTAAGACGAAAGTGATGGTTTTTGAAAGAGATGAAAGCAAAACGGTATGTGAAATAAGAATAGAAGGAGAGTTAATTGAGCAAGTGGATGAGTTCGTATATTTGGGATGTGTATTCAGCAGGGATGGGAGATATGATAAGGACATTGAACGACGAGTGAATGCAGGAAATAAAGTAAATGGGGCTCTACACTCTATTGTGAAAAGTCAGAATGTGTCAAAAAAGGCATGTATGGCAATTCACAGTGCTGTATTAGTCCCTACTTTAACGTATGGTAGTGAAAGTTGGGTGTGGCAGAAGAAGCACGAGAGTAGAATAAATGCAGTAGAAATGCGGTCGCTAAGGAGTATGTTAAAGCTGAATCTGAGTGACAGGGTGAGAAACTGTGTGATAAAAGAAGAGTGTGGTTTGCAAGATGATGCGGTGACCAGGATTAAGAAAGGAATGCTTCGGTGGTTTGGTCATGTAGAAAGAATGAATGCGGAAAGACTGACAAAGCAAATATATGTTGCAGACGTGAATGGAAGAGTCGGAAAGGGACGTCCTAGGCGGAAGTTTGTCGATCAAATTGGCGATATACTAAAAATGGGCCAAATTAAGAGTACCCTTAACCGACGAGCATGTATGCGTAGGTATATGGATGTGGAAGAGGCGAGAAAGGTATGTCAGGATCGTGCTAAATGGAATTCTGAAGTCTCTGCCTACCCCTCTGGGTGACAGGCGTGAGTGTTTATGTATGTATTTATATTAGGTGGGATTGCAAAAACAATTTATGAACTTTCGGTTCGGGAATGGTGTTGTTGCGAGTCGCGAAAAATGTAGCGAAAGATGGACGTGGGTAAATAACAGCTTATTCAATTCCCTTTTCTGGGCACAGGCTCCTCTCATTTCTGAAAGGGTAGGAAGTTTATTGGCAACGAAATGTCCACTGCACTGCCATAATGAGTGTAATCGGTCTTCAAAATATATTTTCGTTAATTTCTTAGACAGGTTTCCGCACGATGTTTACCTTTACCGCCGAGCTCATAGTAATTCAGCAATTAAAACTGCAATTAAGAATTACATTGGTGCCGGCGGGAATCGAATCCTGATTGATAGCGTTCGTATGATATTTACGGCGAGGGCATAGCTCCTGGTTTACGCCACAGCACATCTGCAGGGAAAGACTAAAGGAAGAAGAAAATTAACAGGGCTATTATATATATATCCCGTTGAATTTTATCGACTCTTCAATTAAGAACGTCAAATAGTTGTAGAGAATGAAACTTAAGTCAGCCCGTCACAAATCCCTTGATGAACATAGGCCTTCCCAAGGTATGACACAAAGCACTGCCATGAGCCACCTGCATCCATAGACTTCCTGCATTTTAACCCGGTCGTCACTCCATCTAGTGTGGTGCCGCTCCATACTTCGCCTACCGGTACGTGGCGAACACTCGAGAACTTTTCTTCCCAATCGGTTGTCGGATCTTCGAGCTGTATTGCCGGCCCATTGCCACTTCAGCTTACTAATCCCGGTTCTAATGCGTATATCCTCATCCCTTCTGCATTCTTCTCATACAATGTTACAATAATGTGGCAAATTGAATTGAATTATATTAGGTTTTTTATACAATAATGTAAAGTGTGGAATGACTTTTAAGTTGACCGTCTATAATTTTAGGTGCTTTAAATAAATAATTCGTAGTAACACCGTAGACATATTAAAAATAAACCGGCTAAGAGCGTGTCGGGCCACGCTCAGTGTAGGGTTCCGTAGTTTCCCGTCTGTCACAATAAGTGTTCCCACTTATGAGTTTAAAGGTGGGTATCCATTATGTTCGCGCCCCAGCAGCGCTCCGCGCTCCTGCAACTGTTCAAGAAGTTCTACTTTTCAGATTTTTTTCATATTTTCTAAACTTATGGTTCAAAACTTAGAGGGGGGGGGGGGGACACATTGTTTTTTACTTTTGGAGCGTTTAATTCCGACATTATTGACATTATCAAAAAATGATTTTAGTAAACCCCTATTCATTTTCAAATACCTTTCCAACAATATATCACACGTTAGGGTTGAAATTAAAAAAAAAATCACTTCCCACTTTACGTATAGGAGGGCTACCCTAATAAAACATTTTTTCCAATTTTTATTCCACTTTGGCGGCGTGATTGATACACATATTGGTACCAAATTTCAGCTTTCTAGTGCTAACGGTCACAGAGATTAAGCAAGGACAGACAGGCGGATAGACAGACATGGCGAAACTATAAGGGTTCCTAGTTGACTACGGAACCCTAATAAGTATAAGAATGCTAATAATACTTAGCGAAGCGACGAAACAACCATCTCAGCGCCACGTTGAAAAGAATTCTCATCCATGTCTACTATCGCAAATTCTCACGAGAAGCAAAAGGTATATTATTATATGAATACTGTTTGCATACCGAATATAATAATGTGACTAAAAAAATCTTAAAATAGGTTGGATGGTAGTTGTGGTCAACGAGTGTTGTAGTAGTGTAGTAGTCGTGCCATATTATTAATGTAAAAGTAAAATTAAGGACGCCTAATACGGCACTAACGGAGAGAGATCTGGCGGAGGACCAAATGCTCTATGTGCTTTGCGAGAGTAGAATAGAATAATTTTTATTCAACATAGGTTACGTATAATTCTTATTGAGAGTTATTATTATCAGCTACTTTACCACTGGTTCAGAAAAAAGCTCTGTCCCGGGAAGAACCAGCAAGAAACCCAGGGGGGGCTTTTAAAATAAATTTAACAATGTTAACTTGAAACTATGTTATTGTTACGAGCTTAGGGTTCGTGACAATTAAAAACTGCCGATTGAATTACCAAAATTAACACCAATTAAAACTTAAAAAACCCTAATAATTAATCACACTGATTCACTTTATTTCGCTCCGAAGCTTCGCTTGTATAGCCAAATTCAATTCTGTCCCGGTGGCGGGCTTCAACGCCTTTATATACGCCTTTTCTCCGATACATCCAGAATATTCGAGTGTGAAGCTTTCCAGAAAGCTTAGTTCTTCTATTCGATACTAGATGGCGCTGTTGTCTGAAAGTTCAGTTATGGCATTTTCTGGAAAGCTTTCCTTGCTCTGTTCCCCGACACTAAATGGCGCTAGTGCCAGGTACCAGACATTAACTTAGGCGCGCAACACTGCCCCCTCCTAAGACATGCTCGTCCCGAGCATTATCGGCTCCATAATAACGCGCTAGTCGATCCGCATGGACAATCTTAAGAGTACCTCTTGCACCTTTCTATATCCGGTAGGTTACATCGTTGATCCTGGTCACAATCCGTTACGGGCCGTCCCATTTAGCTTGAAGCTTAGGAGATTTCCCTTTGCTGCGAATTGGATTGTGCAACCACACTAGTGAATCGCTACTCTCACTTTCGTGTGGCTCCAACGATGACGTGTACAGCTGCCCATAAAACCTCTAAATCTCACTCAAAATTTCAGGTGTCCCGGAAACGTTCCTGCCACACTCGGTCTTCAGTTTCGACAGTTGGCAAAGACTTTGTAACCTTGGTTACGCTCGATTGCTTCTTCAATACGAGCTGTACTGAAGTTGCGTAAGCCCTGCCGTATGTATTTGGAGATCTGTCTGTTCAGTTGCCTGTATGCTGCCAAATCTGCTGAAGACTGCAGCTTCATTTCCCATCTAACAGCCATGAGATTAAGAGTGTGATCGTAGAGTTTTTTTGCTCTTTTTTCTTGTAGTTCTTAGCTCCGACCGCATGGACAATTTCCACGAGCTTGTCATTCATCATCAATATTCATGCAACTTCGAATTCTGTCTTACAGAAAAACCATGGATTAGCAGTATTTTTCTTCTCATTGCAGTTTTGTGTTTGTCAATATTGTTTGTAACTAAGTGCAATTCTTTTCTGATCAGTGGTAGCGACTGACACACAATGGATTTAAAATCGGTGAAGTCTTTGGACAGGGAAGAAATGTCTGGGTG
The DNA here is from genome assembly GCA_907164705.1 of Parnassius apollo. Classification (NCBI taxonomy): domain Eukaryota; kingdom Metazoa; phylum Arthropoda; class Insecta; order Lepidoptera; family Papilionidae; genus Parnassius; species Parnassius apollo. Next base: position 4,291,902 of record CAJQZP010000397.1, read on the forward strand.
AACTGGTGTGGTAACAGCTGTAGCTTTTAAAAGCTTATCTTCATACTCACGCATGTGAGAAGCGAATATTTTTTCATTTGATCAAGATTATTTACAAGCTGTGTTAGACTGTTGTGCAAAACTGTGGCTTAGCAATAAAAAGATAGAAAGTGTTAAGAACAGCACGTGTTGGTAGACTTTAGCAGTATTTAACACATTTGTTTAAAATAATGAATACTTTAAATAATTAAACAATAATAAATACAATTAGCACACTGAGTTTGCGTGGTTACTTTCCTTATTATTGTAACGGAAGGGCATAGTAAATAAGTAAAGTAATAAAAAACGTGGCTTAGTAAACCACGGTGAACAGAGAGGAATGCACTTAGCTAGCCTTATGTAAATGGTGCGGAGGGAGGTTTAGGCATTCCTTCATGTAAAAAGATCTGCTTAACGTTAAATGAATAGTAATTTTGTTTGTTACTATACCATTGGTAAAAATTGGTTAAGTAGGCGAATAGAATCGCCATCGTCATTACAGGTTCAATGCCATACATAGATCTTCCAACTGAGCCTCATGAATCCATCCTGAACAACTCGTCACCCCATTTCGTTGAGGTCGCCCACACTTGAAAAACTGGTACGAGACTGCACTCTGCTTAGGCGCCTTGAGATACTGTCGACATTGAATGGCTCAAGCCGCTGTCAAATTCAGCCCAAAATCCACAATGTGACGCATCCACTTAGTTTAAAGAAGTTTTTAAACAAATTATATCGCTGGCCACGGGCAATAAAGCGGTAATATCAAAAATCAAATTTTACAGGAGAAATAAAAGAAGCTAATTTGTTTATAGTTCAGCGTACAGTGATCCAAATGAGGCGTTAGATATGTCAAATAAAAGCTAATTTTTTACCAATTTAACCTATTAAAAACACTTGTAATGGTGTAAATATTTAATGAAATAATTGAAAAAATACATAATACAAATTATAGATCATACCATTTCAATTGCAACATCATTAACGACTTTTTAAACACACCGACCACGTAGATTCGGGAATGTAAGAATATAATACGACGTGATTTACACTTTAGATCTCGAGCGTACCAGCTGATTACCACCTCCTTCAAGGAAATTTTATAGCCAAAGCTTAGCTGTATCATAAACTAATCGCTATTTTAGAATTGTATCAATGAAACATATTTTTATGTAACCATTGTTACAGACCGACCTTATAGTGTAATTAAGTTTTATTTTTAACCAATTTAGACAGTAATTTATGAAATTAAACACTTTTTTAATGTTACTACTACCTAATTCTCGTGTCATTAAATGTTAAATGATTATTATTTCGTATAAATAAAAAAACCCTTTAAAATCACATTTTTTGAGTATTGAACTTGGGAAACAAAATAAAACGGTCAATCTCTTAAAAAAGAAAAAAAAAAACTGTACTACTTTAATTTGAATAATATCATATAATTTTTATTAACTATTGTACTTTGGAAACAAAAATAAAACGATCAATCCCTTAAAAAAGAAAAATAATACTATACTACCTTAATTTGAATAATATCATATATTTTTATTGACTATTAAACTTTAGAAACAAAAATAAAATCATCAAAACCTTAATATAGAAAAAAATATTGTGCCACTTTAATTTCTCTTTCTTCATTCATATATCATCTTCATTTCAATATTTATCGATTTCTTCTTCAAAGTTCCTAACACAATTGTTATAAATTGTATGATAATGTATCGGGATTGCTTCAGTTTTGCAGAGACTCATCAAATCATCATAAAGTGGTTTAGGTAAGGCAAATGGCTCTCTGTACAGATTTCTCAGTTCATCTCCTGAAACATCTGTCACTGGCGTCTTTTTGGTTTTTCGCTTGAAGATCTGGTATTTGGTGCGGTATTTAAATAATAAAAGAAATATACTCATCGTCAAAGTAATACTTCAAGCAAATGGCATCTGGGCTTGAGTAATTTTGATTTTGTGAATCTTTGTCCATAGAACTTTTTCATTAGTTTAATCTGCCTGCAACCAGTATGTTTTGTACATTATCTCCTTTAAATCGAAGAAGTTATGTTGTTCCATTTCTTTAAGATGAAATTGTTCACCATTGATCTTGGCATTCATGATTATGCCATGCATTTGTTCAGGAGTATAAACTGTGTGGTTCTTTTTTGCGCGTTCAATAAGAGAATGCATCGAATCTCCTCCAGACTGGCTATGGCCATTTTCAAAGTATCTATATATTATGTTAACTCCGTACTTTTTGGCAAAATATAGATAAAAAGCAAAGATAATCCTGTTTTTATTCTGACTAGCACTACCATCAGAATTAAATACGAAATTATTGATACCAGGTTAACTCTCAGTTTCAATAAAATTTAGGATGCAACTGCCGATTTCATTAGCACCCGTTTTGGCCATTTGATAATGCCATAGATAGCGGTAACCTCTTCCACTTAATGAGTTCTAAATTGTAAAGTTCTATATAGGATACTTTCTTTTCTAATGAAAGATTCCAACGTCTGATTGAAGAATAGTCAGAATATTTTCCAGATCATATACAGCGACGACAGTAGTTGTAGGATCGACTTCTATTTTATCTTTAGTTTTGTGTTCACGAACACATTGCTTTTTTCTAATGTGCTTTGTGTAAGCTTCTTGGAGTTGGTCTTTTCTTTCACCATCAGCTTCACGATACAAAGTATATTGGCTTCACATAACTTTTTTAGGTTTATGAAAAGAATAACTAAATTTTGTATTAAACACAGTTGCACACTGTCGTTTTGTGAATGATGAATGGTTTAAGAGAGAAATTTACCATTTACATAATTTGCTCTCTAAAACCATTCATCAGAATACAGCCTGTACATTTTGGAAATGTTCAGTGTTTCTTCTAAGTATAACTTCTTAGTACCTCTTCGCATATAATGTGATTCTTTAACTGGAAATATTTTTATATGTTGCAATGACACTGCTTGGTTGAAACTCTCATTTTTCGTGGCCTATTTTAATGCTAGCCTTTCTTATATTTCACTTATTCAGATTTATCTTTCTCTATTGCTGTGAAAACAGTTTTTTCGATATGCTAAGTGTACTCAAATAATATTTTTTTTGCATATGTCATTTGATTCTGAACCATTTATCTTGAAAAAATAGCTAATAGTTTGTGTCCTGTTTTTTTCGTCTTACTAGTTGCATTTTTTTAATATCTTTAGTATTTACATGGCGTAAGATATAGTGCCACTGATCCTCGTGATCACTAAGTTTCCAAAATTTATCGAATGTAGCCTGCCGAGAAACTTGAGAAATCTTTTCACCGCATTTCTCATTACATTTACATGTGTCATTCATTTGGATTCAAATTTTTTTTGTTCGAATTACTACCAGTATTAAGCTTATACTGGTAGTAATTCGAACAAAAAAGTCTGAACTTTTCTGTTTTTTATTCGTAACTTTTGCCCAATTTTCTTCGTATTGCCTTTTTTAGTTAGTTCTTTGGTGATTGATGGTTTATCAGATACGGATGGAAAATTTTCTGTCGTTGAAGCTTAGTTGCAGTCATTAGATTCAATGTTAACATTTTCTGTGGTTGTAGATTGGTTGCAGTCATTAAATTCAACGTCAAAATTTTCTATCGTTGTAGATTGGCTTTTAACTAAGAAATCTGTATGTAAAGTTATGGTATTATTGCAACCATTAGATTTGACGGCAACTTTTTCACTTTGTAAAATCAAAATATTTGAATATTATCGACCGGTGTAGTGCATAAAATATTTGTGTCTATTGTGAGATCTTGGCATACTGTTTCCAATGTTGTGTATTGTATAATTTGTTGCTTGTTGCATCGTTGTGTCACTTAGTGTTGTAAGGTTTGTTGATTCACATACATTATCACATTATATAGATCAAGTGATAAGATTATCTTTAAATATACGCTTCCGTTGAGGTGTGCCAAATAATAAAGCAAGCGGTATTCATTTATATGTAGGAGTGAAAGGGATGGCGTTCAGCGTAACATGGCATTACGTCGCCGGGGTTACAATATATTTACGGTAAGAAAAGCGTAATAGCTTGTACAGAATAAAATCTCTTGTGGTTTCTTCGTAATAAGTGTCTACAGTTTATTGATGTAATAAGTTTATTTTCAAAAACGAGGTAAAATGTATTACTGTTCCTCTTTCTTCATAAATTTAGTGTAAAGATGTTCACCGGTTTTTTGTTGTATGTTCCTTAGAGTAATGCAATAATACATATAACTTAGTCGTTAGATAATTTTCCATGCAATGAAGCTGTTATGTTCATTTATTTTAAAGAAATATCAATAAAAAAACTGAAAAAAAAATAAGAGTGATAAATTGATGCTCAGAGAAGCCAAAAATCAAATAACATTAAAAAGGGCGTAACAGGCGCTTACCGCTATATTGCCCGGGGCCAGCGATATAATAAATGATTATACATGATTGTAGGTTATAGTAGTACGACTGCTGATCACGAGGTCCCGGGTTCCAATTCTTGGTTGGGCCAAAAAATTATCAGTTTTTGACTTCTTCCATAATAAATACTCAGTAGCTGCTCGTAGTCAGAATGTAAGTACATAATATGTTCTTTTTACCATTATGCCTATTAAATATGTGTGCAATTGCATATTATATTAAATAAATAAAAAGACCAGTATCAAAGAAAAAAGTTTACTGGCATTTCCCCTCATCGCCTCGAATCAGTTACGCCTCTACCACACGACATATATTACGTTCAGTAATGTATTACGATTATAGCAGTTTTAAAGTTATTTTGAACATTCAATGATGTTCGCAAAACACTTCATTACAGAGTTTTCTTTGTGCGTATTCATCATTTTAATGTCCTGTCAAACGTGAATTGAAAATAAACGGGGAAACGTTTATACTAAGCGTTCCGCCATTCCCGCTGTCTGTACAACCTATTCATTACATTTCACATCGTAAATATTTGTCAATTTACTGACGAAGGTCGTTCCTTTGTGAACATTTTGATATAATAGAAGTAGCAAGCTAAAGCGATTGAATTTTCATTCAGGTGCGTAGAATAACAAATTTAGCTATTCTGCGTTTTTCTATTTAATTCTGCATATTTGTATTTAATTTTTTTTGCAGTAATAATCACCGCGAAAATATTTTTAGTGGTACGTAACTAGTATATGAATATTTATTAATGATATGTAAAGTATAAATGAAAAAGAAGTGCAGAAAGCTAAAATTTATGTTATATGTTTAACAATAAATTCAATACAATAAAAGTTAATTGTTAACGTTATTGCCAATGTCAAACACATAAAAATCTGCGATCAAATAGTCGCACAAAGCAGAGACATTGTCCAAAGAATTTGAAAATGTTGCCAACAAATAATTACTACTTATATATCTGTGATTTAAAACGATCCATTTGCATTAGTATGTGGATTGTATGTCAAGGCAAAAAAAAACGTATTATTTATATTTTTTATGTGAGATATGTGTTTAAATGTGCAGTTAAATGTGAAATACGGCTTGTTTAATATAAAAATACCACTATGCGATAACTAGTCACAATATTCATCCTACTTCTTCAAACAGCAATTGCAATAAGTTATAAATAATTTCCAAAATACAATAATTATTTACTTTCCAACAACCAGCTCACGTACATAGCTATTTGCTGTCCTTGAAAATGAATCTTGGAGCCATAGGAGCTCGATATCACGTACACCTACTTTTTGATTGATTGATTGTTTGTCTTGATTTTTTACAGACACAAACATGTTGAAGGTGTACAGTAATGTACAAAAAGGCCTTGGACATTTGTAGCCATTTACAGCTCTTTGTGCATTTGTAAAGCCACTGAACATAGGCCTCATTTTGCCTTGAGCCACCTGCATTCATAGTCATTGTCACTCCATCAAGTGGGTATCCGCCTTATACTTCGTTAAATGGCACAGGACTGCTACCAAAGAACGTTTCTTGCAAATTTTCTTACAAAATGTAATAATATAAATTTTGATGTAGTAAATTTCACCCTTAATTCCCCTTTGCTAATATTTTGTAAAATTGAAACTATAGCTTGTTTATACAAGTCTAACTAAACCAGTGTCTATGTGGTCGTGGCGCTAGAGAATCCATCTTCCATTTCATCCCGTAAGTGTTGTAAGAGGCGACTATGGGATAGTACATAGAGATTATGTATCTTGCCAAATATTAAATACTGAGACCTGAGACGGGGAGCTGAGGAAAAGATGCGTAATATCTGGGCCTGCGAGAGCCCATTCGCTTGATGCCTTTTATAAAAATAAAAATAAAAACTTAATAAAATAGTTATTAAGTATATGTTGCAGCAACAAAAACGCCACCGACTCAGTATAATGCTATAGTTAACAGTTACCGCAGTGGCGATTAATGGAAATACTTCTTTCACAGGAGAAGCTCATTCCCAGCAGGAAACTTTACTGACACGTAAAGAGTAAGAAAGATTAAAATAGGCGTGGGGCTCCTAAGGAATCAGGATTGGGGTAGGTATTACCCTCTTACTAAAAGAAATCGATTTTGTATATTTGCTTCCATTTCGTGATGGTTCAAATTCGGTCGGATCTATCACAACTAAAAAAAACGTATTCTGTGAGGAAATAGAATTTTAAAACTTGAAAAAGCGAATGTGCGTGTTACAGGAAGACATATGGATCTGAAACGTGATCCCTAGAAGTTAACATCAACGTAACACACAAACACGCAAAACCACACCCCCGTTACGTATTAAAATTTACTTCAAGCCATTAATTAAGCAATTCCATAGAATAATCTCTTATAGGATTTTGTTGTAGGGAAATGCAGCTTTAGAGGAGAGGGCTATAGGAGTTATTTACAACCTGGAACCGAGAGAATCTTTTAGAGAAAAAATTTCAGATATAATATATTAACTTTGGCCTCGCAGTATATTTACGAAAATTTTATGTATGTTCACAAAAACAAAAGTAATTTTGGTAAAAACTGTGATATAATAATAATAATAATAATAACAACATCTGTCGAGCTTATCGCCATCCCGGTGAGTCACTTAGGCATGTCATCTCCGGTTGTTCGGCGCTTTCTAACTCTGAGTACGTACACAGGCACAACCTAGTAGCCAGAATTTTTCACCAGGAGCTCGCTCTGAAATACGGTCTCGTGGATCGGAAATTGCCGTATTACAAGTACTTGCCGGAAGCCGTGCTCGAAAATGATCGTGCCAGGCTCTATTGGGACCGGGCCATCATCACAGACAGGACTATTCTTGCGAATAAGCCTGATATTGTGCTGATGGACCGGGCACAGTCAAGGATATTTTTGGTCGACATTACCATTCCGTATGACGAGAACCTCGTGAAAGCCGAAACAGACAAGCAAACAAAATATCTGGACCTGGCTCACGAGGTGACGAGGTGATCGACATGTGGCATGGTCTGCCGACCGAAATTATTCTTGTAGTCATCTCTGCAAACGGGCTAATCCCACTCAGCCTCTCGGGTCATCTGAGGCGACTGGGACTACGTGGCGGATCGCTCCGGACTCAAATGCAGAAGGCGGTGCTCGTCGATACCGCCCGCATCGTCCGCCGGTTTCTTTCCCTTTCCCCCTAACCCTCGGCCGTTTGGTCTCCCCTGCCCAGGGCCTCCATCTGGTTGGGCTTTTTATTTATTTATGTATTTTTATATTTATTTTATGTTGATATTTATGTATATTTATCTTTTCATTTTCATTTATAATTATATATTTATAGAACCCAACCAGATGAGAAAACTATATAGATACCCCACAATAATAATAATAATAATAATAATTAAGGCGTAGGGAAGTGACGACCCCATCGCCCGCTGACGTAACAGTTATGTGACAAAACTACTACGTCGGCGCAGTCAGTCAGCGCCCTACCAAGAGGTGTGAGCGCCATGCCTAGGCAAAATTGGGGGTGCAAAGGTCTGTTTGTGCATATGACCGAACCACGAAACGGTGCCGGGCTTGGGCGTCTCCCGTTATTTGGCGCCCATAAATGGATAATGGTAAAGAGGAACGTGCATAGGGCCGCTGCCTGGGGGTCGCCGGGGCGCGTTTGGAGTTGGCGCTGGCCGCGGCAGCATGCGAGCCGCCAGCCGAGCGCGAGGAGCTGTACGATCACCTAGCAGCCCTCCGCATACATCATCCCCACCAGAAGGCTTGGTGTCGGCTGGGTCTTCTCGGACTCAGCACGTCGCATGCGTTGGCCACAAACAATGAACGCAAACGCACTGTGGGCGTACTTTAGGGCAAAAGGGGAAGAAACCGAATGTTTGGCATATCGGGCTCGGATGCATCGCTTTTGAAATTTTGTTGTTATGGAGATACAGAAGTGTGACAAATACATTTTTATACATCAGTCAAACTATATTCAGAAGTTATTAAATAAATTTAATTTGTATAATTGTAAACCAAACTGTATTCCAGTTGGGCCACATATGAAGTTGGAGAAAGGAGAAGGAGAAACAGAAAAGAACATCCTATAGCGGGAAGCAGTTGGATCATTGATGCACCTAGCTACAATAAGCCGACCTGATATTTCATTCGCAGTAAGCCTGGTGAGTCGATTTTTAAACTTTTACAATCAATCACACTGGAATGCTGTGAAAAAAATTTTAAAGTATCTAAAAGAGACTAAAGATTATGGCCTGTGCTACACACCAATGTCAGAGCCTAATGTAGTAGTTGGCTACAGTGATGCAGATTTCGCTAACGACCCTAGCACAAGACGTTCAGTCACGGGATATGTCTTTATTAAAAATGGAGCAGCAGTGACTTGGGATTGTCAGAAACAACAGTGGCCCTGTCAACCACTGAAGCAGAATTCATGGCAGCCTGTGCCGCCACTAAAGAGGCTATGTAGGTCAAACAACTGTTATGTGACATCGGTGAATTTAATCAAAAATCAGTACGCTTAAATCTAGATAATCAAAGTGCTATAAATGTAATTACAAACATAAACTTTCACAAACGGTGTAAACATATAGACGTTAAGTTTAATTTTATAAAAGAAAAATATTAAATAAACTATGTATGCAGTGATGAACAATATGCTGATATTTTTACCAAAACTTTGTGTAAAATAAAATTTTGTTATCTTAGAGATAAAATTGGAATTAAATCTTGCCATGTAGTCAAGAATACTTAAATACTAAACAGATAAGCAATCAAAATATCTGGACTTGGCTTACGAGGTGACCGATATGTGGGGTGGTCTGCCGACCGAAATTATTCCTGTAGTCGTCTCTGCGAATGGGCTAATCCCAGTTAGCCTTTCTGGTCATTTGAGGCGACTGGGACTCCGTGACGGACCGCTCCGGGCTCAAATGCAGAAGTCGGTGATCCTTGATACCGCCCGCATCGTCCGCCGGTTTCTTTCCCTTTCCCTCTAACCCTCGGCCGTTTGGTCACCCCTGCCGAGGGCTTGCATCTGGTTGGGCTTTTATTTATTTATGTATTTTTGTATTTATTTTGTTTTATTGATATTTATGTATATTTATCTTTTCATTTTCATTTATAATTATATATTTATAGATCCCAACCAGATGAGAAAACTATATAGATACCCCCCATAATATTAACCCCTCTCCCCCGGGGACCACCTTGACGTGGTGGGGGGGCTTAAGTGGAGGCATGAACCTAACAGCGTTCACTACGAACTTAACTATACCCTGTATTTACCGATACAGGAGGTACATTTTATTAACCACTAACATCTTTGCTAACCTTCCCCAACTAACGGTCCCACACTCAAACCCAAATGGAGAATAATTATGGTATTAACAAGAAGTAAACGGCCCCAAGTGCTCGGCGGACCCAGTAGCAGCACTGGTTATGATGGAAGCCAGCCTGAGACTGGGCCTAGTGGTGCCAAGTATCCCCGAGTGACGAAAGCAACCCGTCGAACCACCCAAGCGACACATATGGACTCCGACATGCTAAGCGATATAATCTCATCGACACCCTCACCTTTTCATTCATTCGAGTCATCTATTTCATCTCCACGTTCATACCAGACTTCAACGAGATCAGACTCTGTATCACCCATATCTGAGGACGTTGTACAGGAGGCTGTCGCCACTGAACCTGCACCCGCTCCAGACTGAAATCGTGCGCGCAAAAGATGGACAGAAGAAATGAATAAATTCATCTGGCGCACGTACCTTATAGCCATTAAATTAAATACTAACAAAATATACCTCGATCATCTACATAAAGAATTCTCTAATAAATATCCGCAGATGCAGGCATCAAGACAAAGGTTGGGAGATCAATGAAGAGCTATATTCGGAAATAAATTACTTCCCCAAAAAATATTAGATCATATAAGGAACGAAGTTGCAGTATACTTACAACAAAGACAGTAATACCAATCATATACAAACCGACAGGATCACGCAATCACACACGCAACCACATTTTAGGAATCAGCAAGGCTTGACACAAAGAAGACTATGGACAGCTGAGCAAAACGAATCTATTGTGAGAAATTACTATAAAATCACCAAACTTGGAGAAAATAAATCAACTTACCGTAGACCCCTCCATCAAGCAGTCATAGAAGAACACCCTGAGTTAACAGGTGTAAGTGAACAACGAATATCAGATCAGCTCAGAGTAATATTGAACAATAAAATGATTAATGACCAAAGACTTCAAAAGATACGTGAAAATATATCAAGCAACCTGAATTCCCGACGAGACAATATGGAAAATAATTCAACACATTCATCACCCGAAAGAGAAAACTCACAAGAAGTCGACGTTCATCCATTCATTATAGAAAGTAACACTCCCGTGCATACACTTAACTTTACCTTACAACCTCAACCTGACGAATCAGTGATATCCACTCAAGCCTCTGAACCCCAAAAAAACCAAGCAATAGAAAATAATGACGCGGAAAAATTCAGGAACTGTTTAGAATAGCAATAGACAAATTTCGGAATACCAACTCAACTAAACGACCTTATATACCAAAACAAAAAACTTCTAAAAGGCTGGCACAAATTGTAGATTTTATAAATACTAAAATATTACCAAATCACATATCGAGAGAGCAGGATTTTGAGACCACTCAGATCATAATTTACTGCGTGGCGTACACAGTAGCTATAATTAACGGAACCAAAATCAGAGACACAAACACAACACCTACCCAAAGTCAGAATATAGAACCTGCTTGGCAGAAAAGGTTGAAAAAAAAAGATATTGGATTTCAGAAGAGACATTGAAAGGCTAACAGAATATACTAAAGGCAATAGAAGCAATAGACTCAACACTTCAGTGGAAGCAAAGAAAAATAAATACCGAATACCTTGACACACTTAAACAAAAACTGAATGCGGCATCCAGCAGATTAAAAAAGATGCCTTAGGAAATTGCACACTTAGGAAGTCACAAAATAGCCAGTTTATCAATAATGAAAAACAATTTTATAGGAGCCTGATTTCAGACACACAACACGACGCACATAGAAATAGGTAAGATGCACCATTACTACCCGCCAATGAATTACATAGCTTCTGGTCTGGTATTTGGTCTATACCGGTCCACCACAACACTGAGGCAGAATGGCTGAAATGAGATTCCGAAGTAACTGATTCTATCACACCAATGGCATTTGAACAAATACCTCTGGAAGTATTTGCCCATATATTAAAAAAACCCATAGCTGGAAAGCACCCGGAAGTGACCTTATATATAACTACCAGTATAAGAAACTTTCAACAATTCACCCTCTACTTCATAACCATATCAATGATTTTATACAAAAGCCAGACCTAATGCCCCGATACATTACACAAGGCCTCACATACATGATTTCGAAAGACGCAGATCATCAAAATCCTGCCAAATTCAGACCTATCACATGTCTTCAAATCATTTATAAACTACTTACAGCATGTATAGTCGAACTCTTACATCAACATATAGCCAAAAACAACATCCTTACTGAAGAACAAAAAGAATGTCGAAAAAATAGTCAGGGGTGTAAAGAGCAACTCATAATAGACTCCGTAGCAATGAAACATGCTATTTCTAAAAGGAAGAACATCAATCCAATGTATATTGACTACCGAAAAGCATTCGACTCCGTAACGCATAGCGGGCTCCTACATGTACTTCAACATTATAAAATTCACCCACAACTTATATATTTTCTTGAAAAATCAATGCAGCACTGGACAACTACATTAAAAACCATAGGAACGTCTTGTATAGAAACACTAGAAATTCCAATACGTCGAAGAATCTTCCAAGGGAATGCGCTTAGCGCTGTATGGTTCTGTCTCGTATTAAACACTCTCTCGCAAATGCTGAACAAAACCAATTATGGTTACTCTATCATCACACCACACAAACACACCACTCTAACACACCTGATGTACATGGATGACATAAAACTGTACAGTAACATTACACAGTCATTGCATCGCCTCGCAGACATCACCCAATCTTTCTCAAATGACATTCATATGGAGTTTGGGATTGACAAGTGCAAAACTTTCTCGGTTATAAATGGAAAAAATTAACCAGAACAGTTATAGCCTAGTAACAGGAGACACGATTGAACCTCTAGAACCCCACGCCTCATATAAATACTTAGGTTTCCAACAAGCGCGACAGATCCATCAAAAAGAAACGAAAGAAGGTTTAAATATCGGCTCAATAGTATATTCCGGTCTCAACTCAACTCCCGCAACATGTCAAAAGCAATCAATAGTTACGCAATCCCCATACTGACATACTCGTTTGGTATAATAAACTGGACTCAAGGTGACCTTATCAATCTGCAACGTATTATAAATACCACTCTAACGACTCACCGCAAGCACCACCCTAGATCATGCGTGCAAAGGATGACTCTTTCAAGATCCGAGGGAGGACGAGGTATAATAGATGTCCTCAACTTGCACAATTAACAAATCAAATCCTTTCGACAATATTTCCATCAACACTCAGAACACTCACTTCTCCACGAAATAGTAACCTTAGTCGACAAACGCCTCACACCACTTAACCTCGCGGACCGAAACACACAATGCAGTGAACGGATCACTGACGTAAAAGAGAAGATGGCCTCGTGGCAACAGAAGTCCCTACACGGAAGGCTCTACCACGACCTGCAGCTGTCACATGTCGACAAAAAAGCGTCGAACGCCTGGCTGAGGCGCGGTGAACTCTTCCCAGAGACGGAGGCATTCATGTTAGCGATCCAGGACCAGAGCATCGATACCCGAAACTTCCAGAGACACATAATACGTGCACCTAACCTTCCCACTGATACTTGCAGACATTGCCACTCTAGCCCCGAAAACATACAACACATAACATCCGCCTGTAGAGCCCTTGCACAAACCGACTATAAGCATTGGCATGACCAGTTTGCCTCCATAATACACCAATATCTTGCCCTTAAATTTAAATTCATACAAAAAATGACACCATATTATAAATATAAGCCGGACACCATATTAGAAAACAATAATCATAGAATCTACTGGGACAGGACCATTATCACGGATAAAACTATTCACTTCAATAGGCCCGATATTACAGTATATGACAAAAATAACAAAACTACTTACCTTATTGACATTGCCATACCAAACACCCATAACATTCAATCCACCGTAGATGAAAAACTTACAAAATATCAAGATTTAGCTATAGACCTCAAGCGTCAATGGAGAGCAGAAACCATCCATATAGTCCCAATAGTTATCTCATCTACCGGAGTTATACCTAAAAGCCTACAACGCAGTCTAAATATTTTGCAAGTACCCCAACACACAGTTCACACCCTGCAGGAAGCTGTCATTCTCAACACCTGCCGACTCACACGCAAATTCCTCACCACGTCATCCGTCACCTCTGCTTACACCATCACCTAGCACCTGCAAACGCTTGGCTTCGGCCCATGTGATTAGGTTTTAAGTTACCTCTTTAATAGGGAGAATATAGATAGTGTTACATCGCGCTCAAATCAGCGCACTAGCGCCATCTAGTGTCAGGAACGAGAGCGAGGGGAGCTTTGCAGTAAATGACATCACAAATCTTTCGACCGACAGCGCCACCCGAACAACTAAGTTTCTGGAAAATCTACACTCGAATACTCGTTGCCTGGCGCGCATTTACTTGAATGTTCGGGACGCTTCTTTGCTAATTATATAAATAGGCGCTGCAAGATGCGATCGGGGCAGAGTTGAACTCGGCGACACAAGCGAAGCTTCGGAGCGGAATTAAGTGAATTAGTGTGTTTAATTATTAGTGTTTTTAGTTTTAATTTGTGTAAAGTAAATTAAAGTGTTAATTTAGGTAATTTTATCGGATTTTTTACTGTCACGAACCTCAAGCTCGTAACAATTGGTGTCAGAAGTGGGATAAAATCATGCCGATTTTACCTAAGGAGGAAATGGAGGGTGTTCGTCCCGCAGTCAACGCCAGCATGAGACGGACCAGAGAAGATTTGGTGGTGCAACGCCGCAGACGTCGGAGGGCCAGCCGCCGGCAACGGAGGCCGGTTCGTCAGTAGCTCCTGCATCTGCAGCACCTGATTTAGGCGCCCTGATGGTGATGCTGCAGGAACAGGCTCGCCGACAGGAGAAACAGGTCCGTCAGTTGAAAGAGCAGCTGCAGGGCGGACAGGCAGAACAGGCCCGCCGACAGGAGGAACAGATGCTTCTCATGGAGGACCTTCACGCTACCTTCGGGAAAGAGATAAGGGAGGTGAAGGATAAGGTTACTCAACATGAAAACCGCCTGTCGGAAGCTGAAACCCGAATTGACCAAGTGAACAATCGGGTTGACAACGTAATGGCTGACATGAGGAAATCACTTGACGAACTCAAACTTGGGGAGGAACTACAGCTCCCGTAGTAGCTACTACACCTTCGCTACGTGGATTCAAGGTGCCACCATTCGACGGGACTTCTTCCTGGTCAGCCTACAAAATCCAGTTCGAGGCTGTTATGAAGGCGAACGGCTGGAATAAAAGTCAGGCCATGACTGCTCTCACACTAGGCCTGCGCGACCAGGCCTTAACAGTTCTGGAAGCTCTCGGTGAGGAAGTGACTTATGAGCAACTCCTTGAGGCATTGGAGGCGAGATATGGCGACGCTCACCTGGAACACGTCTTTCGTGCGCAGCTTAAAGATCGCGTGCAGCGCATCAACGAAAACCTGCAGCAGTGGGCTCTAGAGGTGGAGAAGCTGGTGCGAAAAGCATACCGGTCTGTACCTGCGCTCATTGAAGGGAACCTGGTGCAGGCATTCATCGACGGCATCCGTGACCTGGAAGTCAGAGCTGCTGTGAGGCTCGGGCACCACGAGACGCTTAAGGACGCCTTGTCCCATGCACTGGAGGTGGAAGCCGTGCGGCAGGATCATCGTTCCCGTCGCGTCACGGAGGTTGCAGCAGCTACAGTCCGTGACCGCAGCAAAGGATACAGCCTTAGGTGCTATGGCTGTGGGGAAAAGGGCCCTCTTCGATCCAGCTGCCCTAAACGAACCGTGGAAATGAGAGTTGATCGATCTCAGGAGGGTAGTGCAGCTAACGGCACAGCCTCGCGGCGACAGGATCGTCGTTCACCTCACGCTAGGGAGGTTGCAGCAGTTACGGTTTGCGACCACAATAGAAGATACAGCCCTAAGTGCTATGGCTGTGGGGAAAGTGGCCATCTTCGGTCCAGCTGCCCGAAGCACACCCTAGGAAGGGAAGGTGAACGGTCTCAGAAAGGAAGTGCGGCTAACAGCACCGCCCAGCAGCAGCAGGAATACGACTTTACTATCAGACACTGCAGTGGGAAATCTCACGGCAACACAGATGCATTGTCAAGAAGACCTTGTCCTGAAGATGGCAACCATTGTAGTAGGCAAGGAAAGGAAGTGGTATCCGTGAGGATGCTCAGAACAGACCACCTCAGCAACGGGTGGAAGGACAGCCTACGACATGCACAGCAGGAAGATCCGGACATCAAGCCGATTCTGGGATGGATGAAGGCCCATGCTACCAAGCCTAAGTGGAAGGACGTCTCAGCGATGAGTACAACCACGAAAAGCTATTGGGCCCAATGGGACAGCTTGCTGCTTCAGGATGGAGTCCTGTGCCGTAAATGGGACAATGGTCGAGGAGACAGCTGTCGTTTGCAAATGGTTGTCCCTAAAGCTAAAGTGCCGAATGTTCTACAGCTGTGCCATAATGGTCGTTCAAGAGTCCATCTGGGAGTTAAACGAACTCTACTGAAGGTCCGAGAACAGTTTTACTGGGTCCATTATCGTGACGATGTTGAGGATTGGTGTCGTACATGTACAAGTTGTGCGGCTGTGAGGGGACCTCAGACACGGAGTAGAGGAGCATCGAAATTGTACAATGTTGGTGCACCACGGGATAGGACAGCCCTTGACATTGCGGAGCCGTTACAGAAAGGCGCAAAGGGGACTCCTAAGATCATCCATGTGGATCGCCTAGCGCGTTATTATGGGGCCGATAATGCTCGGAACGAGCATGTCTTAGGAGGGCGCAGTGTTACGCCGCGCTCAAATCAGCGCACTAGCGCCATCTAGTGTCAGGAACGAGAGTGAGGGGAGCTTTGCAGTAAATGACATCACAAATCTTTCGACCGACAGCGCCACCCGAAGAACTAAGTTTCTGGAAAATCTACACTCGAATACTCGTTGCCTGGCGCGCATTTACTTGAATGTTCGGGACGCTTCTTTGTTAATTATATAAATAGGCGCTGCAAGATGCGATCGGGGCAGAGTTGAACTCGGCGACACAAGCGAAGCTTCGGAGCGGAATTAAGTGAATTAGTGTGTTTAATTATTAGTGTTTTTAGTTTTAATTTGTGTAAAGTAAATTAAAGTGTTAATTTAGGTAATTTTATCGAATTTTTTATTGTCACGAACCTCAAGCTCGTAACAATATGTACAAAATAATAATAATAATAATGAAGCCTCTTTATTCCTTAATAGAAAGTAATTACAATAATAACAATTATATGTACACTTAGAAAATAAAATAAAATATATATTTAAATTCAATTAAGGACCCCACTTTGGGTAAAGGCCTCCTCCATCTTTTCCCACTCTTTTCGTTTCTGTGCTATTGTTAACCAATTTTTTCATGGTTGCTCGTTTAGTCCATTTGGTATCCGTGGCAGGTGTGAAAAACCGTGCTATACACTCGGTAAATACTAGGAACAAATACCCGCTGGTGATACCTTGACTCCTCAGAGCCAGTAATTCATACTTGGGGTAATGTATATGCTGCAAAAAAGTTCCAGAAAATATACAAGGATATATACAACTAAACATTACAAATATACTCCCTATTACAAATTTTAAAATTTTTTCAAATAAAACTTTCATCATCATCATCATCATTACATCCCTTCATAAGTCCACTGCTGAACATAGGCCTCCCCCAAGTAATTTTACAAAGCACGGTCCTGAGCCACCTGCATCCATCGACTTCCTGCATGTCTTACCAGGTTGTTACGTCATCTAGTGGGGGTCGCCCTACACTACGCCTACCGGTACGAGGCTGCCACTCGAGAACCTTTCTTCCCCATCGGTTATCGGTTCTTCGAGCTATATGGCCGACCGATTGCCACTTCAGCTTACTAATCCGTTGGGCTATGTCGGTCACTCTGGTTTTACTGCGGATATCCACATTTCTGTGTCTATCACGCAGAGAAACTCCGAGCATAGCCCTCTCCATAACTCGCTGAGCGACCTTGAGCGTCCTCATACGGCCAGCAGTGAAGGACCACGTCTCAGATCCGTAAGTCATCACTGGCAACACGCACTGGTTATATACTTTAGTTTTCAGAGATTGAGGTATACCTGACGAGAAGATGTGTCGTAATTTCCCGAACGCTGCCCAGCCGAGTTGAATCGGACTATTTGTCCCAGGTAAACGTACTCGTCAACAACTTCGAGCATAGTGCTCCCAACAACTACCGGCATAGGTGTGACATGGACACTAAACATGATCTTTGTTTTGTCCATGTTCATCTTAAGACCTATCCGTTGGGAGACACCATTGAGGTCATTGATCACAGTGCTAAGGTCCTCCAGCGATTCTGCCATAAGGACTATATCGTCGGCAAATCGAAGGTGAGCGATGTACTCGCCATTGATGTTAATACTATCGTATCCTTTCCAGTCCAGTAGCTTGAAAACGTCTTGCAACGCAGCGGTGAAGAGTTTCGGGGATACAACATCACCCTGTCTTACACCTCTCTGCAGTTGGATAAGTTCGAACTCTGGTTCTGTACTTGGATAGCCATCGTAGCCCTACTGTACAAACACTTCAGCACTTCGATATAGCGACAGTCAACTTGGCACCGCTGAAGGGACTGCAGCACCGCCCAAATTTCGACGGAATCAAAGGCTTTCTCATAGTCCACATATGCCAGGCAAAGTGGCAGATTGTACTCTTCGGTCTTCTGTACAATCTGCCACAGAGTATGTATGTGGTCTATGGTACTGACGCCTTTTCGTAAACCGGCTTGTTAGGGAGGCTGGAAGTCGTCGAGTCTGCGTGCAAGACGATTCGTAATGACTCTCGAAAACAGCACGTAGAATAGTGTCGGATAAGACTTGCTCTTGGATCGTTACTCACACTTGCGTGTGGCTCCAACGATGATGTGTACAGCTGCCCATAGAACCTCTCAATCTCACTCAGAATCTCAGGTGTCCCGGAAACGATGTTGCCACACTCAGTCTTCAGCTTTGACAGTTGGCTCTTTCTGGCAGACAGATATCTGGCAAAGACTTTGGAGCCCTGGTTCCGCTCGATCGCTTCTTTAATATGAGTAGTATTAAAGTTGCGTAAGTCTCGTCGCATGCATTTGGAGATCTGTCTTTTCAGTTGCCTGTATGCTGTCAAATCTATTGACGATTGCAGGCTCATCTGCCGTCTAACAGCCATGATATTAAGAGTGTGATCGGAGAATTTTTGTGTTCTTCTGCGGCGGGTCTTCCAGAACTTAGCTCCGACCGCATGGACAGTTTCCACGAGCTTGTCATTCATATCGTCCACCGCATGCAATCTTCTAGGCACTGAAAGCGGTTACGTAACTCGAGCTGATACGTTTCGGGATTCTGGATTAGAGCACGAGGGGGACGGAGCGTTGACTTCATTAGACGAGACCTCTCCAACTTAACGTTTAGGTTCAGTGTGCCTCTAACCATTCGGTGATCGCTGCCAGTTTTCACCCTTGCGATCACTGAGACATCACTGAACAGTTGGCGTCTGGTCCTCATAATGAAGTTAATCTCATTTTTTGTCGAACCGTCGGGGCTCGACCAAGTCCACTTCCTGTGAGGCCGCTTCTGGAAGAAAGAGTTCATCATAAAGAGTACCTCTTTCTCCATAAAGTCGACCAGCTGCTGGCCCCTTCGGTTCCGTTGCCCTACTCCAAATTTCCCTACCTTCAACTCACCGCTTTCTCTTGTGCCTAGTTTTGCGTCGAAGTCTCCCATCAACACCGTGTAGTGGGTTTTGGAGGAATGCATGGCTCTGGAAATATCCTCATACATTTTCTCCACCTCCTCATCGGGATGTGCCGAGGTTGGTGCGTAAACCTGTATGACCTTCAGCGAATACCGTTTGGTGATTCTGAGTATCAGGTACGCGACCCTCGTCGACACACTCCCAATATTTACAACGTTGTTGACGAGAGACTTGTGGACGATAAATCCGACACCTCCTTGGGACAGATAGTCGCCCTCCCGGTGATAGAACAAGTTGCCGGACTCGAGGATTGCCGTGTCATCCCCCTCTCTTCGGACCTCGGATAATCCAATATGCCAGCGCAACTTGTCTACCTCTTCTTCCAGCTCCAGTATCTTCTCGTCAGTCCTCAGGGTTCGTGCGTTATATGTTACCAGGTCGAGTCGTCGTAGGTGGCAACCGAACCTTCACCGGAGATTCTTAGCACCCCCTGCCCCGCCGTTACCATGGTCGCCACCGTAGCCAGGAATAGCGGGGAATATGAATGAATACATGGTTGATAGTATACGGGGGGAATGAGGTGGTCGCTTCCAAGCTGTATCTAAAATAAATTTTATAAATAATTTTTAACGAAACCGTTTCCGAAACCGTACTAAAGTAAAAATTGACTTTCAAAAATAATAAAATGTAATATGTATTGCATAAAAAAACGGGTGCAGCAATCCAACGCCGCGCCGGGCTAATTCCCGTTAAAACACTTTTTTAAATTTCCGTCGATTCGGATGCTTTTCAAGACACAAACAAACAGGTAAAATACAGTGCGTGTTACGAGTGATGACATTTGGATTTTAAACGTAATCCTTAACAACCTCATTATCTTGAAGTTAACATCAACGTAACACACAAATACACAAAAGCGCACCGCCCGTACGTATTAAAATTTACTTCAAGTCATTATTCAAGCAAACAGGTGCGCAATTATATGATTCAGGTGGTAATAAGACTTCATTTTAACTTTGAACGTTTGGTGTCGTTATATTGGGAAAACTTATCAATATCCGATTATAAGCCGATGTCTTTTTTACATATACATAATACGTAAACACTCACGCCTGTCACCCAGAGGGGTAGGCAGAGACTACGGACTTCCATTTGGCACGATCCTGACATACCTCTTTCGCCTCCTTTACATCCATATATCTACGCATACATGCTCGTCGGTTAAGGGTACTTCTAACGTGGCCCATTTTCAAAATATCGCCAATTTGGTCGATAAACTTTTTCCTAGGGCGTCCCTTCCCGACTCGGCCGTTCACATCTGCCATATAAATTTGCTTTGTCACTCTTTCCTCATTCATTCTTTCTACATGACCAAACCACCGAAGCATTCCTTTCTTAATCCTGGTCACAACATCATCTTGCATACCACATTTATCTCTTATCACGCAATTTCTCACCCTGTCATTCAGATTCTACCCTAGCATACTCCTTAAAGACCGCATTTCTACAACATTTATTCTACTTTCGTGCTTCTTCTGCCACACCCAGCTTTCACTACAATACATTAAAGTGGGGACTAAGAGAATATTATGAATTACCATACGTGCCATTTTTGACACATTCTGGTTCTTCATAATAGAGTGTAGTGCCCCATTCACTCTATTCCCTGCATTTACTCGTCGTTCTATATCTCTATCATATATACCATCCCTGCTAAATACACATCCCAAATACACAAACTCATCCACTTGCTCAATTAACTCTCCTTCTATTCTTATTTCACATACCGTTTTGCTTTCTTCTCTTTCAAAAACCATCACTTTCGTCTTACTTGCGTTCACTTTCATTCCCCTTTCTTTTAATGACCTGTTCATTAATGTAACCATCATTTGCAACTCAGACGCCAATGACGCAAATATGACTTGATCATCGGCATACAAAATGCATTTGACGGTTTACTCGCCCATTCTTAACCCACATTCTTCATCTTTCAAAGTTTGCAAACACCTGTCCATAAATAGGTTGAACAGCCAAAGGGAAGCTACACAGCCCTGTCTGACACCTTTTTGGATGCCAAACCAGTCCGAGTAGACCCCATTGATCCTGACACAAGCACTGGAGTTCCTATAAAGAGACCTTAATGCCTGTATCAAACCACCGCTCAACCCATATGAGTTCAGTGTTTGCCATAACATATTCCTGTTCACTCTGTCATAAGCCTTTCCAAGTCCATGAACGCACAAAAAACTTTCTGGTTTTTGGCCAAAAACTTCTCCGCAATCATGCGCATGGAAAAGACTTGATCTGTACATTCCCTTTCTAAAACCCGCTTGCACATCTCTCTCTGTCTTTTTTAAATTATATTTTTACTATTATGTTGAATATAGGTAACCCGTTTTCAAAGTAAAAGGAGTTTATAATTAAAATCGCGCGAAAACGAGTCTGTTTCAATAAAGAAGTCCTACGTAAAATATTCAGTCCAAAATGTAAAGATAAAGACAAATTCTGCGAAGACTGACGCCGCATCTTAGGGGCTTTTTTTCGCAACAAAGACTTCTTTGAACCCTAGACTACCCATTAATCATGTTATGTTGTATATTTTGTTAAAAAATCGAACGCAGTTGCAGAATTATTCCTATCAAAGTTACACAATCGCACTGCTGGTCTCTAACTAACCACTCGTAATAAAACTCACGGAATTTTATGAGTTAAATTGCTTTGAAATCCGTAACAATATTTTTTATACAATAATATATTCGAGTTTTTAAAAATAAAGCTTAATATTAAATTATAGATTTTGAAATAACACGTACACAACAAATTCTTTTTAAGTGAGCTCTCATTATGCCTTTATAAAAAAAAAGTGCGACTTCAAAGTAGGTTCTACTTACTCGTCAAAATTACAGTATTTGCATTAAAAAGATAGCGAATTGATTCAATTACGTCGCGAAAACTATAACGAAAATATTTTACTTTAAAATAGGTAAAAAACTAGTCTCAAAATATGGATAACTTGTAGTAAGATTCTACCGTCCTTGAAGAGTAGATAAATTGATTCTCAATGGTAGTTTAAGAGACATTTAAATGAAATGATGACCTGATGACTTGAGAATTACTTTAGCTTGGTTGGAAATAATATTTGAAGTTTTATTGAAAATTTCCACACAAAAGAGGTATTCTTAGTGTAAGATATATTCGTATTCTTTCAGCAGATTTTTCATTTTAAGGTATAAAAAGAACGTCATGTAGTACCTAATCAGGCTGTCAAGAAAGTTATTCGTTTCGAGAGCTAAGTACGCGGGTTCGTTATCATGTTGAAGCAGTAATCCGCTGGGTCCCGACTTTGGCAGCTTGTTACTCACAGCTATTTAGAACCTCTGGCATAGTATATACCATAAAACGTTTATGTTTACTTTTATTTCGTAAGGAAATTGATATAAGATACCTCGTAATAAATAAAAAACTAGCGAACAAATTCTTCCCCGCGCGTTTCGATCGATTCACTTTGGTAGTAGTTGGCATGCCGAGATGAGCCTACTTAAAATTTAGTAACTATGTCGTGGAACCATTTCACTTGGGCCAGCTGGTGAACATCGGTGAAGTTCTGCGACACCCAACGGGAAACTATCCTCCTCATGGAAAACTGTTCATTTATAAGTAGTTACGTTATCCGGTGAGGGCATCCACCGTCATTAGCCTTTCATTGTTCTTATCTATTGTTCATTGAATACCGTCATTATCTATTCGTGCGTCGGATTATCAGTGCTATGTATTATATTATACTCCTTTGTTCCTAACTGCAACGGTAATCTGAATCATCAATAAAATACATTACCTAATTTTGTTGCAATTTTTATTTACGGAATACAAAATCTTATTACTCTTATTATCTATAAAATAGGAGCGAAACATCTCATCCACTAAAATATCGTTGTACAATGTGTTCCCTGTAAATATACTCGTAAAACTATGCATTGTACATCCCTGAAACTTATATAGCAAATACATTAAGCAATATTCGCCACAAACTGATACAAAATCTTATTACTTATTATCTATAAAATAGGAGCGAAACATCTCATCCACTAAAATATCGTTGTAGAATGTGTTCCCTGTAAATATACTCTTAAAACTATGCATTGAACATCCCTGAAACTTATATAGCAAATACATTAAGCAATATTCGCCAAAAACTGAAGTCCACTCATTCCGAATCCTATCAACATTCCAGTTCCATCTTTAACAATACCTTTTTAAAAACTCTAGATGATAGAGTACAGGTGCTCGTCCGTATGAATCAAAATATTGACCGACGTCATTCGTGTCGATATATAAAGCTACCCAATGTGACCCTGGTTTATCATCTGTATCCAAATTGCATATTATATACGTTGGTACGTGGGTGTACATGGGCAGTCTATTAGCAGCATAAACATTATTTTCTAGACTGCAGTGAATCTTTTTCAGACGTTGTTGTACATCTAGTGTATCCATGATATTACTGCTATTAGTAGATTATTACAGTACAATCTACTCAATGACTAACATAGGAATGATAAATTATAGTGATTTCTAAATATTAAATTGCATTATTCAGTTTCATAATCTGAGAAAAAAAAACTGTAAATACTCCCTTTTAATCCTTAAGTTTTTTTGTAATGTCATATTTCATATTGTAAATAATATAATATATAGATATTGATATGGAAGAGCGGATTCACCTGGTACAGGCATTATTTGCTTAAAAGGAGAATCCGGCCACTAATGTCCGTAAACCAATTCTATTTGCTGAAATAAATTTTATTATTATTATTATTATTTTTTGTGTATCTGTATAGTTTTCTCATCTGGTTGGTTTCTATAAATATATAATTATAAATTAAAATGAAAAGATAAATATACATAAATATCAATAAAATAAAATAAATACGAAAAATACACAAATAAATAAAGATCCAACCAGATGGAAGCCCTCGGCAGGGGAGACCAAACGGCCGAGGGTTAGGGGGAAAGGGAAAGAAACCGACGGACGATGCGGGCGGTATCGAGGACCACTGCCTTCTGCATTTGAGCCCGGAGCGGTCCGTCACGGAGTCCCAGTCGCCTCAGATGACCCGAGAGGCTGACTGGGATTAGCCCATTCGCAGAGACGACTACAGGAATAATTTCGGTCGGCCAACCACCCCACATGTCGGTCACCTCGTGAGCCAGGTCCAGATATTTTGTTCGCTTATCTGTTTCGGCTTTCACGAGGTTCTCGTCATACGGAATGGCAATGTCGACCAAAAATATCCTTGACTGTGCCCGGTCCATCAGCACAATATCAGGCTTATTTGCAAGAATAGTCCTGTCTGTGATGATGGCCCGGACCCAGTAGAGCCTGGCGTGGTCATTTTCGAGCACGGCTTCCGGCAAGTAGTTGTAATACGGCAATTTCCGGTCCACGAGACCGTATTTCAGAGCGAGCTCGTGGTGTAGAATTCTGGCTACTAGGTTGTGCCTGTGCAAGTACTCAGAGTTAGAAAGCGCCGAACAACCGGAGATGACATGCCTAAGTGACTCCCCGGGATGGCGACAAGCTCGACAGATGTCGACGGTGCCATCCTTTAGGATGTATCTCCGATAGTTGTTGGTCTTAATAACCTGATCCTGTATTGCACAGACAAAACCCTCGGTTTCCCCCGAAGAGGTCACTGAAATGTAGCCAGTTGAGGGAGGCGACTGTATCTACGAAGGGCTCATGTAGAGCCCTGTAGTACCTCCCGTGGAGCTCCTTCTTCTTCCATACGGTCTCCCGGTCGGAAATGTTAAGCACTGCTGGGTCCTGCCATTGCTCGTTGGTCAAGGATAGATGGGTAAGCCCTTTATCATTAGAAATGACGTCATTATAGAATGGATCATCCGATCTCGCCAGGAAGTAATGACGGAGGCTGCACACTTCACGATTATGCATAGTGAGCGCGCTCAGAAAGCCACGCCCACCATGCTTTCGCGGCAAGTACAGCCTCATTACCGACGATCTCGGATGATGCAACCTATGGGACGTAATGGTAGTGCGGACTTTTCTATCCAGGGCGTTAAGTTCAGTTTGAGTCCACCTGAGTATGCCAAAGGTATACATAAGGACAGGCATGACCCAACCGTTATATGCGTGTGTCTTATTCACACCGGACAAAAGGCTATTAAGCACTTTGGTCAAGCGTGCATAAAACACGTCGCAAACTGACTGTTTCACACCAGCCTCATCGATACCGATGTTCTGTGACATACCAAGGTATCGGTATGTTTCAGCCTCGGAAAGGGTCCTTAAGTTGACGGGCATAGATAAATGTATGCCCTCAGAGTTAGCAACCCTTCCCCTCTCAACATGGAGGACCGCACACTTATCCGTCCCCAGCTCCATTCCAATGGAACTGCTAAACTCACAAGTGATTTTTAGCAATTCCATAAGATGGGAGCGACTGGAGGCGAATAACTTAAGGTCATCCATATAGAAATGGTGGGTCACTTTTGTCCCTCCTTTCCGTAGCTGAAATCCTCTCCAGGATCCCTCCAGTAAGGTACTGAGAGGGTTCAGGGAGAGGCAGAACCAGATTGGACTCAGACAATCGCCCTGGAAGATACCCCTTCTTATCCTTATGTGGTTCTCCGCAGCCATCATCCGCTTACCCAGATGACAAAGGATCGTACTCCACTTCCCTATACACTGCTCGAGGAAGTCTCTCAGTGTACAGTCTATCATGTACAGCTCGAGGACTCTCTTTAGCCATGTATGGGGCACCTAGTCGAATGCCTTTCTGTAGTCTATCCAGGCGGCGGAGAAGTTCCGACGGTTGCGTTTCACCACTTTGCCAATGACCGCGTCAATGAGGAGTGGTTCCTTAGTTCCACGACCACCGCCCCGACATCCATTTTGAGCGCGTCACATCACCTGATTTAGCTCCAGGTGACGAGTGATTCTCGCGCTCAAAATGGATGTCAGTGTCTTATATATGGTGGATAGACGCGTAATGGGGCGGTATTTGCTCGGGTCTGTGGTAACCTGGTCTTTAGGAACCAAATGAGTGATCCCAGTAGTGAAGAGGCTAGGGAGCGACTTCTGGGTGAGAGCCTCTTGAAACTGATGGGCGAGCACAGCGTGACACACCATGAACCCCTTCAGCCAGTAGTGATGCAGTCCGTCGAGTCCCGGACTTTTCCAGTTCGGAGCTCTACTGACCGCCTCAGCTACGTCATTTGGCATTATGATGACGGGGTTCATGGGCGTAATACTCGCACACTGACTCGCCACAACTTCCGTCCAAGGGCGCTCGCTGTGGTTTACGGGCTCTGACCACAGGCCATGCCAAAATGCGACAGTGTTAGCCTGATTCGGTCCTGGGCCCGCTCCACATACCTCTGGTCGCTCCAATGATTTGTAGAGCCTCTTCTGATCACTCTGGAAGAGACGATTCTGGTTGAACCGCCTTGACCTCTCGGTAAATCGGCGAATCGGCTTCCTCCAAGCAGCAATCTTTTGCTTCAGGTCGTCTATGCGCTCCGTTAGTTTCTGCGTGATATCCGGCTGGGACAAACTGATATTTGTCCCAGCAAACGCCATTCTAACGGTGCGCACAACCCCGGTCTATTATTACCCGACCTGAAGCTTATCAGTCTGCCAATAAGGGCCCTTGCCTTTGCGATACGGTCCTCAATTCTTTTTCTCCAGGCTGGGATGGCGCTACTTTGTTTAGTAGCGCGTCCATCCATGGGAAGTTTGGCGCCAATAATACGGCAAGCTGCCACTGCGGCGCCAAAAAGAACTGAGTCCTTTTCGCAAAGGTCCCGGCTGGCTTCCAAATAGGTTACCAGCATTGGGTTAAGAGCCCTCACGACATCCCGATTCGCGGTCGATTTTCGAGAGGCATGCTGCGCGTTTCCAAAATCGCCTCTTCCAATATACTCCTCATTTGCTCTAGTTCGTGGAAGACCATTTCATCATCGTCTGAATCACCCGCAACTGGAAGATCCATGGCGGCTTCTACGCGTGGCAGCTGGTCTGTCGCCTGAGGAGCCTCATCCCCAGCCGTAGCCAATTCATTCGATGAGGGAATGGCCTCACGTCGTAGTCGTTTGAGCTCGACATCATCGAATATTTTCGAGCGCATGATGTACCGAACTCGGTCTGCCTGGTTTTGTTCCGTGACGGAAATAGACGGCTCCAGCTCAGCAAAAAAGCAATGCATCCGAGCCCGAACCGCTATCCCCGAAGTTTCTTCCCCTTTCGCCCTATAGTACGCCCGCAATGCGTTTGCGTTCATATCCCTTGTCCAACGCATGCGGCGAACTCCACCAGTGGCGGATGCCGCTTGCCGAGTCCGAGAGGACCCTGCCGACATCAAGCCGTCTGATGGGGATGATGGATGCGGGGGGGCTGTTAGGTGATCTTGCAGCTCCTCGCGCTCGGCTGGCGGCCCGCATGCTGCCGCGTCCAGCGCCAGCTCCAGACGCGCCCCTGCAACCCCCAGGCAGCGGCCCTATACGTTTTCCAATCTTATCCATCATCCAGTTTTGGGCGCCAATTAGCGGGAGACGCCCAGGGCCGGCACCGTTTCATTGTATCATTGTACGGCCGTAAGCACAAACGGGCCTTTGCACCCTGAGTACTGCCGAGGCACGGCTCTCACACCTCTTGGCAAGGCGCTGACTGACTGCACCGACGTAGCAGTTTTGTCACTTAACTGTTTCGTCAGCGGGCGATGGGGTCGTCACTTCCCTACGCCTTATTATTATTATTATTATTTTGTGTTATACAAAACATATTTGAGTCATCAATACACTGAACAAGACGCAACAGGAAGTAATGCTGAGATAAGCAGCAGAATGTGAGATAAGCTTGTTGACGCATAAAGTTACTATCAATTCCACTGCAGAAATTCTTTAGATTAGAATTATTACTTACTGGTACTATATAATACCAAGCAACTGCAGTCATGGAGTTAGTGTATGGTCGTTTGACCGCAGTGGATCTATCAATACTACATTTGTGTTAAATCAACGCATCAAAGGCCATGGATGTAAGTGTTTATTCTATTGACAAACTTACTTTTCTTTCTGGTTTTTTCTTACGTGTGTATGATTTAGTGTTAACAAATTATATTTAAATATTGTGTGTGTGTATATGATTAAGCCGTGGTAGCTCAGATGGTTAGCGCAAGCTGTAAATTTCACAGTACGCGACGTGGGTTCGATTCCCGCCGGCACCAATTAAATTGTTAATTGCAATTTTAAGTGTTTATTCTATTGACAAACTTACTTTTCTTTCTGTTATTTTCTTACGTGTGTATGATTTAGTGTTAACAAATTATATTTAAATATTGTGTGTGTACCGCATCTATGAATACTATAATAGTTAAAAAATACTTTTTTTAACAATGACAGTCATTAGTTGATCATTAGTGAATGTGATTCTGTTTACTTAAATTACAGGAAGACAAGAGCAGAAGGAAGAAATGGAATGATGGGAAGTAATGAAGCATTGTTATGTGAAGTTTGTTGGAACAAACATATTTTAGTCACGTGTAAATACTTCAACATTTTTGTTCAAAATGACACAAAATCTAAAAAATATTAGATACATCACCGACATGGACGGATTTTATATTACATGACCTCATAAAAATTTTCAATGTAGAGAAATGGCTATTCTAGATGTAAAACTATCTAATAAAAATGATGCGTTTATCGATCATTATTTGTTTCGGCCAAGTTATCCTTTCAATTATTTGTCGCCAAAAGACAAAAAAACTGTTCGTTATTGTGAAACACACGTGCACGGCATTCCATATTTTGATGTAACCGAAGAATTAAAATGTGCCTACAAACAAGAGAACATCATACCCATATTAAATTGGTATATTAGAAATTTGTGCAAAGACGAAGTGATCGCATACAAAGGTGGTTCAACAGAAAAACAATTTTTAAAAATGTTGACGAATGATAGAATTTTTAATATTGAAGAATACAAGTGTACAAAATACAATGATTTGGTAAATGTCATAAATTTAAACAAACGTTATGTGTATGTATAATAATCATATATTTGCAAAAAATAATCACAAAATTTTACATTGTTCTTGTGACGAAGTGTGGGTTTTTTACAAGTGGTTATTGCTTGAAAATAAAATTTCAAATTAATCATAAATATTGTTTGATTTCCCAAAAACATTATTTATAGTACACAATATATATTAATTGTTTACACCAACACTTTCATTTTTTATTTAACCCCTTAGAACTTTAGACGTGTGTAATGTTTCACTTTATACATCCGTTTACTGCTATTGTGGCAGGACCAAGTGGGAATGTGGGAAGTCAAATTTTGTAACAAATTTCATAAATTAAGTTACAGAAATATGTAATTGTGATTTTAATCAGATCACATGGTGCTTTGATGAAATGCAACCTTTATATAATTTACCAAATGTTAACTATCATCAAGGACACTAATATGTTTGATGGTGAAAACCCACATCTCGTTATTATTGATGATCTAATGAGAGAGTCCGATGGAAGAATTGTGGATATATTTACAAAAGGTAGTCATCACAGGAATCTCAGTGTATTTTATTTAACACAAAATTAATTTCATCAGGGTAAAGGGCAAAGAGACATATCTTTAAACTCAAGTTATATAATATATTTTAAAAACCCTCGAGATAAAACTCAAAGAAGATATTTAGCACGACAAGTGTCATCAGCTAACCTAAAATTCATTGAAGATGCCTACAGGGATGCAACTCTAGAGGCACATGGATATTTAATGGTAGATTTAAAACAGAATACCAATGATTTTTGTCGTATCAAGACAAATGTCTTCCCATTTAATAGTTTCTGTACAGTCTACGTCCCCACAAAAGGGTTTAAATACATCAACAATCAAACAATTCAAATCATTGCTAAATGATGCATCGTCGACTCACAACGCATAAACATTTGCTAAACGCTTTGCATACGCTTAAATCAAAATATCAAAGAGCATTACTTAAAACGTGTAATGAAGAATAAATTAACTGTATTTGTGGGTGTATTCATAACGTTTCACAAGGAAAAGTACCTCTTAAAGATCACGATAAACAAAAATTGAATAAACACAAAAATATACTCCGTCAACTAGTGCGTAAGTGTAAACATAAACTAAGAAAAAATATAATTATACTAAAAGGAGGGGCTTTCTTACCAATAATATTAGGTGCAATATTGAGTGGATTAGTGAATGGACTAGCCAGTTAACATGGAATATGCAAAGAAAATGATACTTATCGAACCTGGATTTATTGAAAAATTTAAACAACAAAATAAGGTTAATAGTAATTTATCTCGATTAGATATTGAATTGCAAAATATTATGAATAGTAAGACGGAAGACCGAAAGAAATGGATGTTATATTTACAAACACTGCAAAGATACCTTCATTTTATCGAAGAGGATCGTCAACCAGTCAGATTACCAATTTATTCTGATACATCTAATGAGGATTCAAATAAGTCTAAAATTGGTTTTAAAAATAAAGATAGAGATCTAAAAATTTCAGTTGATGCTGAATCTTTGTTGGATGAGAATTGATCCATTAAAAGTAAAGAAAATTATGAAAATCCACTTTACAAACCAGCTCAAATACTCAGTTTAATACCAAAAACTTATAATAAAAAAAGGACAGTTATTCTTAAACTTAGTTGAAACAAGTAAAAGTAAAATACATTGGGATAATGAAGGTACAGTCATAATTGATAATGAAAAAATTCCTGGAAGTAATATTGTTGATTTAATTAATGATTCACTAAGACCCTTAAAAAGAAGTGATCCAGTAGGGTGGGATAGATTTGCTGAAGCCTTAAAAGATATTAAAGTACCATTTACTTATATTGGAAATCCAAAGAGATGTGAGTTTATTAAACAACTTCAAGAAAGATCTGAACAAACCTTCTGAGATTGAAGTTCGACAGTTTTTTACACCGAGTAGAGGAGATACAAAATCTATAACTAAAATAGAGTTTTCTACACCGAGTAGCAGAGATAAAAACTCTACAACTAAAATACGTAAAAGGCTTGCGTGTGAAAAATGGACCCCGTACTAGAAGAAATTAACAGGATTTATTATGATGCATCTAATCCCGCTAGTTTTGGTAGTATTGATAAATTATCAAAAGCCATGAAGGGTAAAATGAATAAAAAGCAAGAAAAGGAACGGTTAAAATCACAAGAAACATACAGATTACATAAACACGTTCGAAAAAAATTCCCGCGTAATAGGTACATTCTATCAAATATTAATGAACTGTGGCAAGCTGATTTAAGTGATATGCGATATTATTCTTAATATAATGATGGTTTCAAGTATATACGTTGTGTTATTGATGTACTTAGTAAATATGCTTTTGCAAGCCTAATGGAAAAGAAAAACTCAGAAACAACTAAAGAATGTTTGGAAAGTATATTTACTGAAAGTAATTAAACACATACTCACATACAATCTGATAAAGGTACAGAATTTGTTTCAAAAGATGTACAAAAATACTTTCAATCCATAAAGATTAATTACTACATCACTAACAATCCTGACATTAAGGCCAGTATTGTTGTCGATTTCAAAGAACACTAAAAATGAAAATGTGGCGTTATTTCACTCATAATAATACTTATAGATATATAGATGTTTTACAAGATTTAATATACTCTTAATACACTAATAATCACAGCTTTCACTCAGTATTAAGATGTGCCCATGTAAATTCCAACAATATTATGACAGTTTGGACTAATCTTTATGATAGACGGTCAAACAAACTTTCTTTAGAAATACTTAAACCAAGTTTCAATGTGGGTGATTATGTTCGAATAACTAAATATAAACATGTTTTCCAAAAAGGATATGAATCAAATTGGAGTGATGAATTATTTATTTTATCTTCAATAATTGATAGATCTCCATGGGTTGTTTATACAATAACAGATTTACAAAATGAACCAATAGATGGTAATTTTTATGAAAGAGAATTACAGAAAATGACTTACAACCCCACCTCACAATATAAAATAGATAAAATAATTGACAATCGTTATTCAGGTAACAGAAAAGAAGTATTAGTGAAGTGGAAAGGTTATCCAGATAAATTTAACAGTTGGATTTTAGCTTCTAGTTTAAAAGAAATCTGAATCTTTATTAACTTTTCTTTATTAAGTAATCTTTATTAAGTAATTCTTTATTAAGTAATAATTGTAGTAAGTATCCTTATTAAGTTTTTATTTAACTTTGCTCAGCAATAGTTCAATGGAGTACTTTCCTGATAACAAGACCACAAATTTTTCAACGAAATTACCAAAAGCTATTAAATTAGAAGGTGAATGGTCGGTTGGAGTTGTCGAGTTTCAATATCCATGTACCATGTTTACTGTTCAAGATCATGAAAATGTTATATACATTACAAAATCTATGTTAATGCCTAATGAAGATAAACCATCCATAGTTTACTACAAAAAACATATTCCAGCTACCAACTATGATAACGTTGAGCATACTTTAAGAGTTTTGAATGGTATCGGAGAGAACTTGAAATTTCGCTATGATGAAATAACAAAATTTGTGTCTATTTCTGTTTTGGATAAAAATATAACATCGGTAACATTATCACCCAAATTAAGTTTACAACTAGGTTATGAACCAAATAAAAATCTCCTAGAGAGAAATTTTGGAAAGTGTCCTGCTAATTTACACTTAGGGTTACCATCTCAACTATTTCTATATTGCGACATTATCGATCCTCAGATTGTGGGTGATGTTATGACTCCTTTACTAAGAGTCATTTCATTACATCTTACAAAATACATTTATGGTGCAAATAAAATGCACGTATGATTGGTCATCTTCACGGTGACCAATCATACGTGCATTTTATTTGCACCATATATTTAATATATTTAATAACCAAGATAAATTTTTAATTAACGGTGTTGAAATGAGTGTTAAATTGGTTCGATCAAGAGAGAGTTTTAATTTAATTGCTTGGTCAAACGATGTAAAGTTTAAAGTTTGCATTACGGACGCAACTCTTATTGTTCGATGAGCACGAATTAATCCAAGTGTATTACTCGCACATCAAAAAGATTTAGCTTCTACCACTGCTAAATATCCTATTACTCAAGCTGAAGTAAAAGTTTTAACAATTCCATCGGGTGTTCGAGGAAAAACTCTTCATAATATATTTTTAGGGCAGGAACCTAAAAGATGTATAATTGGATTTGTGAACAATTCTGCATTTAATGGTTCCCTTACTAAAAATCCATTTAACTTTGAAAACTATGGTATTAATTCTTTCAGCTTATATATCGATGGTCAACAAATATCTTCACAAGCTTTGCAACCATCTTTTAATAATAGTGTATTTACATCAGCATATCATACTCTATTCTCGGGAACTGGTATTAACTTTCTTAATGAAGGAAATGGAATCTCTTGTGAACAGTATGTCAAAGGTTACTGTCTATTAGCATTTGTCTTATCAGCTCCTGATTTATCAGCCAACTCATCAGCTCATTGGAATCTCATAAAGCATGGTAGTGTAAGATTAGAAGTACGATTTGAATTCTGTGAGAATACAAACAATTAACTGCATAGTTTATGCTGAGTTTGATAGTATTATTGAGATAGATAAAAACAGAAATGTTACTGTAGACACTAGTAGTTAAAGTTATAATATGTGTCGTGTGTTAGATTTTATGAGTTATGTGTAATGCATTTTGTGTGTATGTAACTATGTGAAACGTTATAAAATTAAATAAAACAAATTGTATGTAATATATTATTTTTTATTTCTTTGTAAATCTCCTATTTAATCTAATACAAAACACTGTTCGAGTTTAAAGTTACATCGGACTCTCTCATTAGATCATCAATAATAACGAGATGTGGGTTTTCACCATCAAACATATTAAGATTTGGAATTCCTTGTTGATAGTCAACATTTGGTAAATTATATAAGGGTTGCATTTCATCAAAGCACCATGTAATCTGATTAAAATCACAATTAAATATTTCTGTAACTTATTTTATGAAATTTGTTACAAAATTTGACTTCCCACATCCACTTAGTCCTGCCACAATAGCAGTAAACGAATGTATAAAGTGAAACATTACACACGTCTAAAGTTCTAAGGGGTGAAATAAAAAATGAAAGTGTTGGTGTAAACAATTAATATATATTGTGTACTATAACTAATGTTTTTGGGAAATCAAACAAAATTTATGATTAATTTAAAGTTTCATTTTAATTCTTCGGTCACATCAAAATATGGAATGCCGTGCACGTGTGTTTCACAATAACGAACAGTTTTTTTGGTCTTTTGGCGACAAATAATTGAAAGGATAACTTGGCCGAAACAAATAATGATCGATAAAAGCATCATTTTTATTAGATAGTTTTACGTCTAGAATAATCATTTCTCTACATTGAAAATTTTATGAGGTCATGTAATATAAAATCCGTCCATTTCGATGATGTATCTAATATTTTTTAGATACACTTGACTAAAAATATGTTTGTTCCAACAAACTTAACATAACAATGCTTCATTACTTCCCACCATTCCATTTCTTCCTTCTGCTCTTGTCTTTCTGTAATTTAAGTAAACAGAATCACATTCACTAATGATCAACTAATGACTGTCATTGTTAAAAAAAGTATTTTTAACTACTCTAGTAATCGTAGATGCGGTACACACACAATATTTGAATATAATTTGTTAACACTAAATAATACACACGTAAGAAAATAACAGAAAGAAAAATAAGTTTGTCAATAGATTAAACACTTAAAATTGCAATTAACAATTTAATTGGTGGCAGTAATATCACGGATACACTAGATGTACAACAACATCTGAAAAAGATTCACACCAGTCTGGAAAATAATGTTTATGCTGCTAATAGACTGCCCATGTACACCCACGTACCAACGTATATAATATGCAATTTGGATACAGATGACAAACCAGGGTCACATTGCGTAGCTTTATATATCGATACGAATGACGTCGGTCAATATTTTGATTCATACGGACGAGCACCTGTACGATATCATCTAGAGTTTTTAAAAAGGAATTGTAAAAGGTGGAACTGGAATGTTGATAGGATTCAGAATGAGTGGACTTCAGTTTGTGGCGAATATTGCTTAATGTATTTGCTATATAAGTTTCAGGGATGTTCAATGCATAGTTTTACGAGTATATTTACAGGGAACACATTGTAAAACGATATTTTAGGGGATGAGATGTTTCGCTCCTATTTTATAGATAATAAGTAATAAGATTTTGTATTTCGTAAATAAAAATTGTAACAAAATTAGGTAATGTATTTTATTGATGATTCAGATTACCGTTGCAGTTAGGAACAAAGGAGTATAATATAATAGCACTGATAATCCGACGAACGAATAGATAATGACGGTATTCAATGAACAATAGATAAAAACAATGGAGCGCTAATGACGGTGGAGGCCCTCACCGGATATCAATTAGATAAGAGTTAATTGATCTGCACATCTCCGGAACCGTGCATCCTACCCAAAAATCAACAGGATTCGTGATCAGAGCATATCACGCCACACTAACAAACCTTTTTTTTTAGGATCGTGTGAGTCTACGAACGTTGTACTTGTACCACTTCTGACACAGTGAGCCAGAACTGGTACAACGTAACTACTTTTATAATCTCGTGAAAACTTTCTGATCCAATCTGCAATATTTGCTAAATCTCGCCATACGTAACTTGATTACTCGATTCAATAAAAATATTCGCTGCTAGTGCATTTACTTCCCTACCAATCGCCGAAGACCAACCACTTCTTTTTTCATCTCCCAAAATTTGTTCACTATAGTAAAATTTGTTTTATCAGCGGTATTTTATTTTGAAAATGACCTCCAGACCGATTTTCGGTCACGCCGGCCAGTCTCAACGGAGACTAGCCATATCTGCCCAAGAAAGGACTAGCGCACTAGTGTGTTCTAAAGTACAGGTGCACTCTCTGTCCCCTCTGATGCGAATGTAGTCTGATACTATAAGAGAGAAATCATTCTCTTCAAACAGGTGTAGGACCAACTATTTACGTGTTCTCGATGGCACCGATAACTTTTTGGCTCCAGATTGCTACTGAGAAAAAACAATAATTGATCTAGGCCCGAAATTTCGCTTTGAATTTCGGACATGTATATGACAGGCATATTCATGTTAGTTGGGTAGCGTTCGGGAAATAACGTCACATCATCATCGTCAGGAATACACCAAAACTTGAAAACGAGATTGTACAACTAGTGCGTGTTTATTGCCAGTGATGACTTATCGATCTGAGACTTGGTCCTTCACTGCTGACCGTATGAGGACACTCAAGGTCAGCTATAGAGAAGGCTATGCTCGGGGTTTCTCTGCGTGATAAACTTAAAAATAGGTATATCTACAGTAGAAACAGAGTAACCTACGTAACACTAGGGATTAGTGGGCTGAAGTGGGTACCATATTACTCAAAAAACCGGCAACCAATGGGGAAAAAAGGTTCTCAAGTGGCAGCCTCGTACCGGTAAGCGCAGTGTAGGTCAACCTCCACTAGATTGAGCGACGATCTTGTATGACATGCAGGAAGTCAATGGATGCAGGTGACTCAGGACCGTGCTTTGTGGCATTCTTTGGGGGAGGCCTATGTTCAGCAGTGGACTTGTGAAGGGCTGTAATGATAATAATGACGATGACATACATACATACAACAAATATATATATATATATATATATATATATATATATATATATATATATATATATGATCAACGACTACTAAGGCCAACGAGGCAGTCAAATTAAAAGATACTTTTTATTATTTTGAGTATCTTCTTTCTTTAGTCAAAGATGTTAATAATATAACGCCCATATTTTAATTTATCAGAATTATATCAAGTACATTAGAAAGCCGTACCTACAGCTACTACAGTCGTTATATATAAAAGGCTCTTAAATAGGTTAAGATCTCTTAAACTTTTACCAAAGTATTGAGTAAGTCTACCGGTGTAGATAAGTAAGTGGATCGCTTTTCTTTATCACTAGAAGAACACTTTTTTAACATTGAGTGTTTTTTAAATTTAAGAGTATGTTAAAGTGTTGTCAGATATTTTATTTGATTTTTAAGATAATTTAACAAAATTCTTGATGTTTCGTTTTTACGATTTTTTCTGTTTCCTAAATATAATTAGTCGAGACTTCAAATTTGGCATATATATATAGGTATATAGGTTTATACGGGGTAGAGCAACGCTGAAGTAATTCTTCACCTGATATTATGAGCACCCTGCCCCGCCGTAACAAGAACAGCTGTGCCGACGGAGACTTGGGGCCGTTTCTTTTTATTAACTTAGTAGATTGACGCAACAGCTATATTACGGTTGTAGAAAGAATGGGTTGGCTCGACCACGGTATTATTTTTTTAATTATGTGCGAGCAGCTTTGCAGGTCTAGAGAAAGAGACCGGTATCACTGCGACCTAAAAGACTATGCTATCGCTGCTATGGCTATAGTTCACTGGTAAGCCCTATGTCTTCAATAAATAAGAGTTGCTTAGCTGTGAATTTCATTCCTTTTGGGCGGAGTACATAGTTTCCCAGATGAGTTAGGATGTGTAGAGGCGTTTCTTCCGTTATGGAACAGAACCGACACATCCTTGAGTTGCTTAGTCCCAGGATGGACATGAGCTTTTTAAGACAACAGCGTCCAGTTAGGGCTTTGGCCAGAATTATTTTTGCATAATCCCAGGGCTTCTGAAGCGAATTGACGATCAAAAAACTGGATTAAGGTTTTAAAAGGTTTTAAGTCTGGCATGTCAGTCCAGATCTTAAGTGATTTATTGTGAACATTTTCAAGGGTCAACTGGGTTTTTAAGATTTCACAGAACGGCTTAGATCCAAATTGTGTACTCTTTGAGCCCTCCCGTGCGAGTTTGTCGGTAAATTCGTTGCCTACAATCCCACGTGACCCGGAACCCATCTAAGACGCCCCTGTGTTATATCCCAGGACGTTTATATGGTTCACGCTGTCTTCAACTAGCTTCGAGTTCACTAAGTTTGACCTCAGCGCTAGCAGTGCTGCTTGATTGACTATCAAAGTTTGTATAAATTATATGGTTGACGTAATGTTTTTGCAGATTGATTTCCGCAAACTGATGTACGGCAAAAATTTCTGCCTGGAAGATAAAGATGAATCTACCCAAGTTCATACTAAGTTTGAACTTGGGACGTTCCCCATAAATTCCAAAGCCTACCTCGAGGCCCATTTTGAGCCATCGGTATACCATATGAGGTTACAGACCTCGACAGATCGAGAGGCGGAGTGCTGGAGGGATTCTACCAGACCACTCTCTAACAGAATACCAGCGGAAAATAGCAGCTTTATGCTACTGTTTATCGTATGGCGGGTGTAAAAACCCGAGTACACTTTTTACTGGACACGAGGCATTCTATCTTAGTCCTCAGGGTGACAACACATCTGAATTCTGATTCTTAATCGAGGATACATGTAGATGTCTATGATTCACAGCATCCTATTACCATCCTGTTATTTTTAATTTCATGCTGGCAAAATCGTGGGTAGTCGATAGTTTTATAAATGTAAGTGAGAATATCATAAGAGAATTCAGTCGAAATAGTATGTTGGCATAGGCTTATAAGTACACAGCTGACCATAGACCTCCTTCATAGATTTCCTTATAAGATATCGCCATAGTTGCCACGTTTAGCTATCGGCGGTTCTTATTACGTTGTATTGTTATCAAGAGATACTACTGCATATTGCCTGTTCTAGTTTTCCTCTGTCGTCTCTTACGACACCTACAGAACGGCGTGGGGTAGTGTGGGGTACATCTTTACACCGCTACTACACGGTTTAAAAATATATCGGAAATAAATGATGACTTTCCTTTCTTAGAAAGAAGTAGTAATTATTCCGACTAAAAGCTTGAATAATAATAATAATAATAATGTCCTCCAGACCAAATTTCGGCCACTGCAGCCTGCCTCAGCGGAGGCCAGCCATCGGCGCAGGCAGGATTATAGTGCCCAAGTGTATGCGCAAGTACAGGTGCACTCTCTATTCCCTCACTCTCATTATCCGATGGGACGGTAAACCGACACGACCGGAGGGAGAGCAGGCGCAGGACCAACGGCTTTACGTGCTTTCCGAGTCACGGGGGTGAGACACCGCCAACTTCCTGACTCCGGGCAACTACTGAGAATTTCTTGACGGAAAAACTCAATAATTATTTTTTTTTGGCCCGACCACTAGACCAACGAGGCTGTCAAAAAAAGCGAAGCGTTGAATAACATACAGCCAAAGTGAAAAAAAAAACTACGGAAAGTCTATAGAAGGCCACAAACTCTCGCAAAAGAACACTGTTGTAGTGATTTATGAGGCTTAGCAGGTGGGTTAGTAGCGTTATTAATTATTAGATTTTTTATTATCAGGAAAATGCTACATTCAATAGAAGAGGGGGCAAACAAGCATCAGGCTCACCTGATGGTAAGTGACTACCGCTGCCCATGAACAACTGCAACACCTGTGAAATTGTAAATGGATTCACCTTTAAAAACCTTTAAAAAGAGATTACTATATCTTGAAGGTTTCTAAGTATCGCCAAAATCCTGTGGTAGTTGATTCCACGAAGAAGTTTTGCGAGGAAGAAACTTTTGCTGCATATTTCCTGTGTCATTTCCCTCTGTCTATTTCAGTGGTGGTTAAAAATATCCACTACCCTGTATTTCCCGTGGGTATCGTAAAAATCGACAGAGGGAAACAGGCAGAAGATGGGCAGCAGCATCTCCTGATAACAGCAATTGTACAGCAAAAAAACTGCGATTGCCAACCCGCTCGCCAAGCGTGCAACTGCCAACGCGGCAACGGTGCCTAAGCGAGCTAAGGAGAGGGCTATGATCGGGCTTTCTCTGTGTGATAAACTTAGAAATGAGGATATTCGCAGTAGAACAAGTGTAACCGCCATCGCCTAACGGATTTGTAGGCTGAAGTGGCAATGGACCGTAAGATATAGTCCTATCCTCATCGTTACAGGCAGCAAGATCTTCCGGGTCTTTCACCATGTTCCTCTAAAAACACCTACTGGATGAGATCAGACAATAATTACAATCGTGCCAGTATCTCAATCCATGATTCCAAACATTTTTACTTGTTAAAATTGATTTGGGATGAGTTAAAATTAATTAAACGTAAATTAATTGGACTATTATGAAAACACCTCTCGTTCTACATTAAATGCTATTGAATAGCGAAGATCTCGAAAAATGGTACTTGAGTTTTCGTTGGTCCGACGAATTGGATCGCTTTTCATCAATATCCTGACAAGAAGGAAAACTAGATTAAGAAATGAACTTAATCAGTACATTTCATGAAATATTTGAAAATTAATCGTAATTTTTTTCCTTGAAATATCCTAAAAATTAAATGGATACTTAAGGGATATTATATTCTATTTTACTTCAGAATAATATAAGTGGTGTGGTGGTGTATAGCCTATCTATATATTCGATGTCATAAGAGGTAGCTTTGGAATATGTCAAAAACATTTATTTACTAGAGATGGGTGGCGCTATACTTACCTTATTTACATCTGTCTGTGGCGTCTTCAAGGCAAGAGTGGTAGGCTTTTTTACGCCAGGACAGTGCGATTTACCATCTAAGGCTGCATCACCGAGCACACCACCAGGTGGGATTGTGGTCAAGAACTGGCTTATAAGTAAAAAAATAGATTACTATACTTATACAGTGGACCCCCGGTAATCCGACCCCTGTGCCGGATAAACAGGGGTCGGATACCGGGGTCCGGGCTATTCAATAATAAATTCGACGGGTCGATTATTTATTATTGAACATTTTTTGACAATCTTCGCTAATGCATGATTGAACAAGTTGTAACTTGTACGCCACACCACTATTGTGCTCGACGCGTAGGGTATTTTTTTTTTGATTTTTATTGAATAATTTAATTCTGAAAATGGATGAAAGATCTCATAATTTTTCTCAAAAAGCGCTATTGCTTCTTGATAACGCTCTTAAATTGATGGTTCTTAAATTGATTGATTCATAATTTTTGATTATTTTAATACGTGCATTTGTTTGTACACAATTATTTCCTAATGTAAAGTTATTGCATAATTTTGTAAGTTCTATAGCTTTAATCACGTTAATTTTGTAATAAAACGTAAGCTCTCTACT
The DNA here is from genome assembly GCA_907164705.1 of Parnassius apollo. NCBI lineage: Eukaryota > Metazoa > Arthropoda > Insecta > Lepidoptera > Papilionidae > Parnassius > Parnassius apollo. The sequence continues at coordinate 4,333,699 of CAJQZP010000397.1, forward strand.
GTGTTATTTAATTACTAAATTTGACATACATAATTAAGTATGATTGTTACTTCAGAGTACTGAAATATAACATATAGAATATTATCATTGGATCTGTAATTCGTCGGATTACACGGTACTCTTTCGTAAAAAAATCCGGCCTATAGGCAGTACTCTATACTTTATAATCCGACAAATTCGATAGTCCGACACTGCCCTGCAAAATGTTTGTCGGATTACCGGGGTCCACCGTAGATATAAAGATATATATTTATGTATATATACATTAATATTTATAAATATATGTGGTGATATTTCAAGAATTTGAGACGAAACACTCACTTTTTTACTGCTTCTTTTATTTTCATTTTGTCACAAAAAACATATTACATCTTACTATCTTGATTACAATGACATTTCTTTAAAAGTGACATCTTACAATTTTATTTTCAGTTCAATAATCCAAGGAGGTCAATATTCTACAACAAACAATAAAAACAAACTACTCATTGCTAAATTATCCCACACGGCCGTCCTGATCATTCATCTGACCCAGATGAATCGTCTTCCGCCGAAATCCACGGCTTCATGAGATCAGCTGAGGTGGTTGTATTAATCAGGCCTTCGCTGATACCAATCTTCTTTACAACATAACGATCGTTTGAATTGCATTTAACAACTTCATAGGGTCCTAAGTACTTAGGACATAATTTACTTCCTTGTGAGAACTGTGTCTTTTTTATGGCTACCAAATCTCCAATATTAAAGGGTATTGCTGCTCTTCGCTTTTTATTATAGTTTTTTATGTTTTCTTCTTGTACTTTCTGTATAGATTCTTTGGCCTTCTTTCTAAGTTCTTCTCTTTTCTCGTTAAAATTCTGTATGCTTTCTTCTTCTATTAATTTCTGAAGTTCATCATCTTTATCTCTCATTTTAGTGCCAAAAAGCAGTTCAAATGGTGTCATTCTTATACTTCTTTGGTATGTTCCATTCAAACATCGTTGTACTTTGGACACACGGCGATACCATTTAGTCGGGTCATCAGCACTTAGTTTGCTCAACACGGCTATGATAATCTGATGGATGCGCTCAACTTGACCGTTTCCTCTGGGTTGTCCGGTGGTAATTGTATAGTGCGTTATATTCTCACTCTTACAATACTCCTGGAAGTCTCTTGAAGTAAAAGCAGCGTTTCGATCAGTAAAAATTCTTTCAGGTGCTCCAAAGGTTTGTTGTTGTAGTCTTAGTTTCTCTAAAGTCTCTTTCGTGGTTAAAGTCTTAACAGGGTAAATCCATGTAAATTTCGTATAAGCATCCACGACGGTAAGGATGTATTTGTAATTCTTGTGAGTCGAAGTCATTGGTCCTAGATGATCCACATGATATGTCGATAGTGGGACATTACCTTTGTCTATCGGGTGTAGGAATCCTTCTTTTTTACCTCTTTTGTGCGACATGAGAATGCATTCAATACAATTACTTATGACTTTTTTTATTTTTTCAGTTAAATTTTCAATGAAATATTCCCTATTAATCAGTTCTTCAGTTTTTAAGATTCCAAAATGTCCCTTTTCGTGATTTTTCCTGATTATCTCATACTGCATTTTCTTAGGCACAACAATCAATTTACTGCCATCTTTCTCTTTATATAGTATTTCGTTCTGTATGATATAATCCTTGTATTTTTCTGTTTCTAAAATTCTTTTAATCAGTCTCACATAGTCGTCTTCATTCTGTGCTTTCTTTAAACGAGCTGTAGTTTCAGTAAGTATCATACAGATAGGATATCTGCTCAGTGCGTCGGCGTGTCTCATTCGTGTTCCTGGTCTGTGTTCGATCTTGTAGTCGTATTCTTCTAGAAGCAGGGCCCAACGAGCGACTCTAGGTGGTAAGTCCTTTTTTTGTAGTGTCATAGTAAGAGTAGAGCAATCTGTAACTATTTTAAATTTTATCCCAAGAAGGTAAACTCGGAACTTCTTTATGGCAGCAACAATAGCTAAAATTTCTAAGTAATAACTATGGTATTTTCTTTCAGCTGGAGTTGTTTTTTTACTCATATAGTGCACGGGGTGAAATTGATTGTCTTTAGGGCTTCTTTGTAGAAGAACAGCTCCATAACCGTCAGTACTTGCGTCGGTGTGTAATTCTGTCTCTAAATCTGGATTGAATATTCGGAGAACTGGTGAGTTACACAATATTTGTTTCAATTCTATAAAAGCTTTCTCACACCTTTCATCAAAATTGAATACAGCATCTTTCTTTAACAAATCCGTCATCGGTTTTGCAATCAGGGAATAGTTTTTTATAAATTTTCTGAAATACCCTGTCAGTCCAAGGAATGACTGCACAGTTTTTATATTGTTTGGTTTCTTGAAATTCGCTACAGCTTTAATCTTTTCTGGAGACGGTCTTACTTCGTTGTCACAAATAATATATCCAAGATATTGGATTTCCTTCTTTAAAAATGGCATTTCTTCCAATTAAACTCTAGACCGAATTCTTCGCTTCTTTTAAATACTTTCTCTAGCTTACTTATTCCTTCTTCTTCTGTTATCGAGGGTATGATTAAATCATCAAGGTACACTAGCAGTGTCCCATCGGTAATTAGATAGCTGAAGATATCGTTAATAAATCTTTGAAACACAGATGGCGCTGTACATAATCCATAAGGCATTCTTTGAAATTCGTACTGGCCTTGGGGTATTACGAATGAGGTATACTTTTGACTATCTTTGTGAACTTTCACATGTAAAAAGCCATTCTTCAGATCAAGAGACGTGAACATTTTGGCCTCCTTCAACTTGTCTATCTGGTCTTCTATTATAGGTAGGGGAAATCTTTCTTTAATTACCTTTTTATTTAATCGTCGATAATCTATACACATTCTACGTGACCCATCTTTTTTTATCAGCCAGAACTACAGGACAGGCGAAATCAGATTTGCTAGGTTTGATTATTCCTTTGTCTAACCATTCTTTTACTTGCATATTCACGGCATTCATTTCTAAGGGTGACAAACGTCGGGGATTCTGAAAAACTGGTTCTTCATCGGTAAGTATTATTTTCAATTCAACATTACTTTCTTTCTTCTTTTCACTAGGTCTGTACTCTTCACACATCTTACGAATCTTTTCCGCGTATTTAGAATCTCCTATATCATATTTTTGTTCATTATCCTTTTCCTCCATTAGAAGTGTAAGATGCATAATCTTTTGTATAAAGACACCTTCAGGAGTGAAACACACTTCGAAATCTTTAAGGATAGGATTTCCAATCAGTAAAGTTACCGGTATCTCGTTGTCTTTTACAACATGAAACTTGACATCTGTGTAGTAATTGTCAATTTGAACACTGGCTGTAAACATTCCTTCAGTAAGAATTTGTTTTTCGGCTATTCCTGTTATACACGTTGATTCTGTTTTATAATCTTTAATTCGCTCTTTAACCTTCCTTTGTTATGAGGTTAATATCACTTCCAGTATCTATTAAGGTAACAAATTCTTTACCATTAATCTTTATCTTTTTGTAGGGTATTTTCTCTTCTTCACTTTTATTTCTAATTTTCAGCGTCTTCTTAGGTTTGTTTGTACATTCAGTTGATTTGTGACCAAATTCATTGCATTTAAAGCATTTGACTCCCTTTGGACAGGTGGGCGATTGATGATCCAGTCCGCCACAGTTGTAACATCTTTTTACATGAGTCATCTTACGGGTTGAATGATGCCCATGTGATTGGCCAGACTGTGCTGATTTGTTAGGCACCTTCGTTCTAAAAGCACTGTAGATTTCTAACTTCCTGCGAAAATCCTTTATGTCTGTAGCGCCATATAAAATAACTTTATTGGTCTCTAGATCACGAATACCATCAATGACATACTCAATCAGCGCAGCGTCTTCAACCTTGCCATGAAGTGCTAATTCTTTCATAGACAGGAAATATTGTTGGTAAGTTTCATCGTTCTTCATCTTACGCGATGCAAGTTTCTTATGTATGATTGCGCTATTTATCTTGGGGCCAAATTCTTCCTTAAGTGACTTTTTCAAACTCGCGTAGTCCTTTACTCTTCCCAAAGATCGTAAAAATAGCTTGGCAGTACCGTCTAAAAGTCTCTTTGCATAGACCAGCTTCTCGACTTTAGTCCACTTCATAATTTTGGCAGTATCTTCAAATTCGTCAATAAATGTCTCAATAGGATAGGTGTCATCTCCAGTAAAAATGTTCATTGACTTCTCCAAGTCTTTAAATGAAATCTGTATATCTAACTCCTGCCCTTCATCTTCACTTTCTTTTACATCTTTCTTCGGCGGCATTGTGGTTGTCAAACTACTATTAGTCTTTCTTTTTCTAGTCGTGCAAAATGACAGCTTATTTGAACTCATTAAGTTTTCAGTCCTTAAAATAAATTTTCATATCCAAATTCCAAAACGTTGTAATAAATCTTCAAATCTTTGGTCTTCGTCTCGCCTCAAATTTTGGGCTATCCCGGACGAGCCCCCCAAAGTTGTGGTGATATTTCAAGAATTTGAGACGAAACACTCACTTTTTTACTGCTTCTTTTATTTTCATTTTGTCACAAAAAACATATTACATCTTACTATCTTGATTACAATGACATTTCTTTAAAAGGACATCTTACAATTTTATTTTCAGTTCAATAATCCAAGGAGGTCAATATTCTACAACAAACAATAAAAACAAACTACTCATTGCTAAATTATCCCACATATATTTATAATATTAGCGTCGTATAGCAAAACTCATGAAGAATAGTAGATATAAAAAAGCGTTACCCCTAGCGAACGACTTTGAGCATTGGGTCCACAGAGTACATTATATTATACCAGGAAGTTCGGTCCTATACAATCCACGCGCTCTCGCTACAGTATTATATCGCGTAAGAAATACGTCCAAATTTTGGAATTATCTCAATTAAAAAAGAAAAACGAACTTAAGAAATTAAATAAAACATGAAAAATATAGATTTTTAAATTATCTATCTATTAGTGTGAACCTCTAATGATTAGAGCGTTGTTTAGTAACAGATGCATGTAATCAATAATTTTAGTCATTTTTTAAAAGTTGATTTTAAATGTATTTGTAACACATAAAAATAAACTAGAACGTGGAATGTGATAGGATATCGAACATTATTAATGTGCTTTTAGATGTAGGTTATTTCTTATAACTAATGAGATAATATCTTCTGAAAAACGCACTATCGCAAGGTTTTGGTCTGGGTATCGCCTTACATATTTATATAATAATTTTAACCATTTGTTGAAAGACTCATTTTTTTTCTTTTTGGGCTTTCTTAATTATTAAAGGAAGCGAGTTCCATAATTTGATTTCACTGACACCAAAGGAGGAATGAAAAAAAATTGAGTTGTGAGCGGGCTATCGCAAAACAAGGTTCTCTGCTAATTTGGAATTATCCTTATCTGCGTCCTCGAACTCAAATTTTTCTTTGAAATATTTCAGTGTTTTAAGATCACATAGTATACAGAGTACATTAGAGATAGCATTCGACTATTCCGACGAAGTCTGATTGGGAACTACTTGAGCTTAATATGAATAAAAACATAATAATATTTTCGAAGGCCAAATACGAACCTAATAGCGAAATTCTGAATACGCTTAAGTTTATTTAATGGATCCTCAGTGAGATTAGAATAGCATACATCACATCATATACAGCAGACCTGTCAGCATTCCGAGCATCCTCTTGTAGACGTTCAATATCAATCCCACTAAAATTTCGTTGCATCAGTACCTTGTCTATTTTTTTATAGGATAAGGGTGACAAACGAGCACACAGTCCTCCTAACGGTAAGTAGATACTGTGGCTATGTTAGGCCTATGTTCAGCTGTGGGCTTTTATAGGCTGCAATGGATGGATGTATAATATGACATGAAAGTAAGTAAAAATGTTGTGATATAAGAACTGTTTTACCTTGATATTGAATATCAAAAGGTTACAAGTTTAAATAGGCTTCAAATATAAGTAAGCAAAAAGTAAGTAAAAAATAAGCATTTTAGGCTGTTTAGAAAAATCTGAGAGAATCAAACCTATTATTTTGATTATATCCCTTGTGACAGAGTGGACAGGAATGTGTTATGGCAAACACTGAACTCATATGGGTTGAGCGCTGGTTTGATACAGGCATTAAGGTCTCTTTATAGGGACTCTAGTGCTTGTGTCAGGATCAATGGGGTCTACTCGGACTGGTTTGGCATCCAAAAAAGGTGTCAGACAGGGCTGTGTGGCTTCCCCTTGGCTGTTCAACCTATTTATGGACCGGTGTTTGCAAACTTTGAAAGATGAAGAATGTGGGTTAAGAATGGGCGAGTTAACCGTCAAATGCCTTTTGTATGCTGATGATCAAGTCATACTTGCGTCACCGGCGGCAGAGTTGCAAATGATGGTTACATTAATGAACTGGGAATTAAAAGAAAGGGGAATGAAAGTGAACGCAAGTAAGACGAAAGTGATGGTTTTTGAAAGAGAAGAAAGCAAAACGGTATGTGAAATAAGAATAGAAGGAGAGTTGATTGAGCAAGTGGATGAGTTTGTGTATTTGGGATGTGTATTTAGCAGGGATGGTAGATATGATAGGGATATAGAACGACGAGTAAATGCAGGGAATAGAGTGAATGGGGCACTACACTCTATTATGAAGAACCAGAATTTATCAAAACAGGCACGTATGGTAATTCATAATGCTGTGTTAGTCCCTACTTTAATGTATGGTAGTGAAAGCTGGGTGTGGCAGAAGAAGCACGAAAGTAAAATAAATGCTGTAGAAATGCGGTCTTTAAGGAATATGCTAGGGTGTAATCTGAATGACAGGGTGAGAAATTGCGTGATAAGAGATAAATGTGGTATGCAAGATGATGTTGTGACCAGGATTAAGAAAGGAATGCTTCGGTGGTTTGGTCACGTAGAAAGAATGAATGAAGAAAGAGTGACAAAGCAAATTTATATGGCAGATGTGAATGGCCGAGTCGGGAAGGGACGCCCTAGGAAAAAGTTTATCGACCAAATTGGCGATATTTTGAAAATGGGCCACGTTAGAAGTACCCTTAACCGACGAGCATGTATGCGTAGATATATGGATGTAAAGGAGGCGAAAGAGGTATGTCAGGATCGTGCCAAATGGAAGTCCGTAGTCTCTGCCTACCCCTCTGGGTGACAGGCGTGAGTGTTTATGTTTATGTATTATGTATATCCCTTGTGGTATATTTGGCTCCATATGGTGTTAATGAAACCAGGTTTGACAGATATGCAAAACAAAAATAGTATTGTAAGCATCAGATTGAATTACAATAAATTTGTTAAATTATTAAAGGAGTAATAAAAGGAACAGATAGCCTGTAAATTTTTCATGACTTAGATTATGGTAAATTTTAAAAAATCAACAAAATATAATTAAAAAACTCAGTAAAAGAAGGTAAACCATAAATTATTGTTATTGATATAATAAAACTATTAAAGAGGAAGTTATTGAAGTCATGCTTCTATAGAGAAATTTCTGCTGATAGGCATTAAAAAAATCTAGACCATGATTAATTAATTGAATTTAAACATAGGCACATTGTTGCACTCAATATGTATTATGTAACTTAATATAACCTAAGTTACAAGAAAGAAAGTAGTGTTTAGCATCATTATGGTTTAAACAGAATGATGAGTTGCAAATGCAACAATGGCTTACAGCGGTACATAAAATATCAATCTAGGAAAATATAAAACTTACAAACTTCACTAATTAAAACAGTGGTAAATTAAACAATTAAAAATAAATTTAAAAATAATTATTGTAAAATGTTTTCCTATTGTAAGATTAAATTTTACATTACATACATTGTAAAATTATTGTGAGATTAAAAGGTTATGGCAAGTTAAAAATAAGAAATATGTGAAGGACTTAGTAAATATGGTAAGTAATAATCTTAAAAAATAAAGATGGGTTTATTCAGTAAAATTAAGTATGGTATCATACTTACTTACTTACTTACTTATCTTCACGCACAATCCCTAATGGGGTAGCCAGAGAGAACAGATCGCCAAGTGTCACGATCCTTACATACCTCTTTCGCTTCTTTCAGGTTCATTAACTTCTTCATACATGCACGTCTAGGTATCCGAGTACTCTTGACCTTCCCCTCTTCGAGCAATTTGCTCACATGGTCTTCGAAAGTTAGTCTCGGTCTACCTCGACACCTTTTAATATTTACTTTCGCTCTATATATTTTCTTCACCATTCGGTCTTCACTCATTCGCTCAACGTGCCCAAACCATTGGAGTACGCCCCTATCAATTTTTGTAATAAGGTCATCTTTCAATCCTGCCATATTGCGAATCTCTTCGTTTCGCTTTCGATCGGCTATGGTAACGCCACACATTTTACGAAGAGATAGCATCTCCACTGCATTCAACTTGCTTTTATGCTTCTTCTGGCATACCCAGGTTTCGCTGCCATATAACAAAGTAGGTACCAACACTGCGTTATATATTACAAGGCGTGCACTCTTCACCACGCCTTGCCTTTTGACTAATGCACTCAGGGCACCATTGACTTTATTCCCGGCAGCGACTCGCCTATCCACATCTAAATCACATCTTCCATCCCGGCTCAAAGCACTCCCCAAGTATACAATTTCATTTACCTGTTCTAGACATTCCTGGTTTACCCATATTTCACATTTCGTTCTCTCTTCGTCCTTTTCAAATACCAGAACCTTAGTTTTATTAGCATTCAAACGGAGACCTTTAATTTCACATTCCTCTTTCATACACGTGACTAACGCCTGCAGTTCTGCTTCTGATGGTGCAATAAGCACTGCATCATCAGCATACAGCAGACAATTTACTTTAATGTCACCCAATTTCACACCCAAACAGCTATTTTTCAGCTTCTGTAAACAGCTGTCGAGATACAGTATGAACAGCCAGGAACACAGGGACACAACCCTGTTTTACGCCCGCTTGGACGCTAAACATGGGTGACAGATCATGCCCTACCCGCACACAGGCTTTACAGTCATAGTAAAGTGACTGCACAGCCCTTAACAATCGACCATACACACCATATCCCGGCAACAGTTCCCACATTTTCTTCCTTATAAACTTATCAAATGCTTTCTCCAGATCCACAAAAGCACAGAAAATCCTCTGGTTAACACTCAGAAGCTTTTCCGTGATCATGCGGAGAGAAAACATTTGATCCGTGCATCCTCTTCCAGGTCTAAATCCGCATTGTGCCTCCCATAAGAATCTTTCCGATTTCTCTTGCATCCTAAGTGTCAAAACCTTCGAGTAAACTTTACTTGCTAAACTGGTCAAGCTGATCGCCCGATAGCACCCGCAGTCAAAATGTGAACTTTTACCTTTATATAAAGGCACAATGACCGCGGATCGCCAATCATCCGGGACATCTCCCGTCCGCCAGCACAAATTGCACAGCAGACGAAAGCTGTCCCAGACGCGAGGCCCACCGTACTTGACCATTTCAGCAGTAACTCTGTCTAGTCCCGCAGCCTTACCACATTTCAAACTTCGAATCGCACGTTCAATCTCTTTCATGCTGATGACCTCAGTGTCATCGAGGTCCGTGTCTGGCGTGCCAGTCACGGCGTCACCCCCGGATCCTTCACTAAGATCATGACACGCATACATTTCTCTGTAAAATTCACTCCATCGCTGCATGACGTCCGATTTTTCTGAGAGGACGTCATTGGTTCTCGAAAGCACTTTGTTCATTCTTAAGGCTGTCGCACCACTCCCGGACCTTCCAACCTCTTTCCAGAAGAGTTTGGAGTTTTCCCTAAAGTTGTGCGACAACCTCTCGTCCGCTTCTATTCTACACCTTTCACGTACTTCCTCAATCAATGTTTTCGCATGAACTTTCTGCAGCTTACATCTTTCTTTCATCTACTCTCTCATATGCTTATCGTTACTAGAGGCCAAGTAGTCTAACCAAGCTTTTTTATTCTTTTTTACAGCTTCTCTCACTTCATCATTCCACCATGCATCTCTTCTTTTACTATTACCTCTTTTTGTCGTTCCACATACTTCTTCCGCTGCACTCACCATTCCATCCCTAAGGTTCTGCCATGTTCTCTCCACACATTCTTTCCTGCCATCGATGGTGTCAAGCTTTTCGGCTACCCTCGTGTGATATTTGTCCCTAGTATCCGCTTCCTGAAGCTTCCAGCTTCGGATGCGACAGACCGACTGTGGTTCTGTTACTGCCGTCCGGTAGCGCCAACCCGCGAACAAACCCCTAAATCTAGTAATTACTAGATAGTGATCCGTTCCCAGGTCAGCACCCCTGAACACTCGTGTATCCATCACCTGTTTTCGCAGTCGGTCATCCACCAGGAACAAATCAATCATACTTCTCTCATTCTTTCTTTCTCTAGTGTACATATGGATTTTCCTGTAATTAAACATAGTATTCGTCACAAGAAGACACTTTTCCTTCCATACAGCCAGTATAAGCTTGCCAGCATCATTAACCCTTTTATCGCCAAACTTTCCAAGCACCGACTCGTATCCTGGTCGAGCGATACCTACTCATCCATTCAAATCACCACATACAACAGTTCTTTCGTTTCCCTTAACCAAATCTAGAACTTCTCTCACATTCTCCCAAAACTCCTCCAGCTCAGCCCTGGACGACGAAGCACCGCGCATAAACAGCCAAAAGGAATAACTTCGTCAATCCCAGTTTAAAGCGAACCCAGAGAAGTCTTGAGTTCACAACCCTGTATTCAGTTATAAGATCGACCAACCGGGACGAAAACAGCACCCCCACTCCCTGGCAGGCGTTTTCGCTTTCCGGGACTTCGGACCATATAGCTAACGTCCCGCCAGAGAGCTCTTCAGTACCACTGCCTTTCCCTTTGGTCTCCGACATACACACGACATCTAATTATCTTTCTTTCATTATTTCGATCAACTCATTTGTCTTATCTCTCATGCCCCCTCTGACATTCCACGTGCCAACTCTGCACTCCGTCCTCCACCTTCCGCCGTGTCGGGCTGTGCGTGACGGGTGGCGGTCCTCATCGCCGCTTTGCGCGCTGCATTCCACACCAACGGGGACGAGCTGGCGTGCGTCGCCTTGGGGGGACGTCCTAACTCTCGTTTGCATGGGTGCGCAGCTGTGTAGAATCGCAGCCCTGAAAAAGGGCTGGCAGGGGGTCGCGACGAGCACGCTTCTACAATGACCCCCAGGTATCATACCTACCAGGTTATTATTATTACCTTCATATACTAAAACTAGGTATGGTAAACGCACAATAGAGTTATGCCGACAGGTGCATGCAACTGATTAGGTATCAAAATATGTTAACAACAAAAATAAAATTGTTGTAGTAAGAGGAAATTATGTAAAAATACTTAACTATATATAAAAATTATGATATGAATAGTGAATATATATATTTGTGCATAACCCATGTAGGTTGCTATTAGTAAAATGAGGTTAATAAGATTGTGCTTTAAACCTTATTATATATAATAATGTATATGATATGTAATGTAATATATATTGAGTGGCAAATTTCTGACCTTAGATGGTAGGTGATAATATTGCAAAAAAAAATTAAGCGCATAAAACTGTTTGAAATATAAATTGACACTTCTCAACTGGATAGAGAGAATCCAATGGAATGAGACAAAATTTGGAATGAAACAATCAATATTGGATATGAAAGTAGTATATCCTTATAATTTTGAAAATTGTAGAACACAATACAAAAACTTTAAGGAAAACAATATAGTTATAATGAATAATAATCTTACTACAACTAAATAATACTTACGGTGTACAATTTTACTCAGAGTTGATAAAACCCCTGCTTCATATATTAACAAGATAGAGAGGGTCTATTCATTACATTGAGGGTTCATACTTTAAGTTAGATAATAATATGGAAATTAAACATACAATCTAAAATTGAGCCAAGTAAAGAAAGAACAGTCAAAGGAAGTCTTTCAAGTCTATTCAACAAGATCATAAAGCAGTGTCAAAAACTAAAAATTGATCAAAATAGTAACGAGAAATAATAAAATTATTATATACCGAACAATGGGTTTCTATAGGCATGACCCAGAAACCATGGCAGTTATATTAGATTGGGGGACGATTCTTCTTTTATGTATTTCCTCTAATGTTTATGATGTCAAAAAAATTGAGTCAAAAACCATAGGTTTTTGGTTTTTTTTTCACAAGGGCAGTAAATGTGAAAAAATGAATTATTTATCTTGAATAAAATAACAAATTATTATTAACACTGCCTTACAGATAATCATACTACTGTGTCATGTTACAGTCATGTCATAGACATCTCATACACATCAGAGGTTACTATTAGTGAAGCATTTTTAAAATATGGTACTCCAAAATTCATACTAAGAATTATAGTGAACTCTCCTTTGTCAAAAATAAATAAAAAATCAAATTATTAATTCTCTATAGTACCAAATTGTAATACTTAAGTGTAATGAAATTCCTTACTAGGCTTTTGTGCCTTTTACTTAAATTTGAGTTATAAAATAATAAATTACTTTTTGATTATTTAACAGCAGAATATTGCAACTAATATTGAGAATACAGAAATTTACAGGAACTAGTAACAAGTTAAGCTGTGATGAGTTACAGGTTATAATATATATACATTGTCCTTCAACAAATATTACATTTATTCAAAGGGGAGCTCAGATATATAGTTAAGATATACTTAGATAGAATTTTACTTCAACAGGATTTGCATGGGAAAAATAAATGAGAAAGGGTTGAGCCTTTCTTGTGAATATTTTAATAGAAAACAGAACACAAGATAGTGATAAATTTAACATTAACTCACAAGAACCCACTTAGAAAAGTATTTCTCAGGTTATAAGATGTTAAATTAAAATGTATTACAATCTAAACTGGAATAGATATTCCAGATTGTTTCTTTTTCAGTTATAGTTCTTCTACAGGGCTAGGTACTTCTGCTGCAATCGAGCTGGCCTTATGTGTAAGGAAATGGTATAAAATAAAGATAATTTATTTTATGTTATTATTTCATAATACAACTCTAATTCTTATTTTAGATCACCGAAGAAGATTACGTATGTGATGCCTGTCAGCAATTGGTAATACAGCATGTCAACTCCGGGTTACCTAATGAACCTAGTGCCTTATCTTCCCGTGGCCACAAGCATGTTTGCATACTTTGTGGAAGTTCTCTGAGTACTCGTAAACATGATGTTGTTGTGAGAGGGAATCCATCTCAGTTGCAACAAGCAATACATGTTGAGCTTGAAAATAGAATTGCCCCACGGCAGGTAATAATTACCTTTTTATTTTGTACTGTTTTTTTTTTGTTTTGTCTTGGTTTCAATGTTATAGTGAATTTATCACTGCAATTATATATTGTTTGTAAAAGTGTTTCTGTTTGCTCGGGTTTAATAATAATAAGCCAAAACATTTATATTAAGACAAAGCTGTATGGTTGTTTCAGGCAACTTCAACAGACCATATTTGTCATCCCTGTTGGCTGAGACTCAAGAGAGTTGCAACACGCAATATGCAGCAGACAGAGCCAGAGCTGGAACAGGAGCCAGAGCCTCAACCCCAAGAACCTCAAAACCCACCAAATACCGACCAGTAAGATGATGAAATACCTCGGGTGATTAGTTTGCCGCAGTATAGACGAGCGGCAAACACTGAAGCACATTGTGTTTTTTCTGGTTGCCAGAACACAGATTTGCATAGAATTTCTGACCCTCTAAGATCAACAACTCTTAGCAAACACAAATATTACTTGCCTATAAATGCTCGTATTTGTGTAGAGCATACATTTAGTGCTCATTGGGATATGTTGTTCAATTCTCAAAATAGTTTGAGAACATTTACGGCTGAACAAGTGAAACACGCTCTTTCTTTTATAAATGCTTTCAACACATTTCTTGATTTCTCGAATATGGAAAGTGTTGAAAGAATTGATGAGCATTTGTTTCATTATTGGCTCGGAATGAATAAACAACAATTTGAACTTTTACTATATGAAACACCCCGTCTTGTAGAAACAAATAGAGGCATTTTAGGTTTAGGTGCTCTTCTAATGAAGACGAGAACTGGTGAATTAGATGACCGGTTATCACAGTTATTAATGGTTGCAAGGCGAACATTAGAAAGGATAATGGATAAGGTTAGGGAAATATTGGTACATGATTTTGTGCCTAGAAATCTGGGAATTGAACACATATCACGTGAGCAATTATTGCAACACAATTTAATGATTCCAAATGCAATTTATAATCAAAATAATTAAAACACGATAGTTATATGTGATGGGACATATATTTTTATAAACAAAATTTTAATTATATGTTCCAAAAAGACACATATTCCTTACATAAATACAAAAACTTGTTAAAACCATTTTTGCTGGTGACACCTGATGGGAACATTTTAGACTGCTTTGGCCCATACAAAGCTACCACAACTGATGCAGATATAATGAAGTCTCTTTTCAGAGATGAAAACTCTCCTCTCAGACAATACTTTCAAAATAACAATGTTTTTATTCTAGACAGGGGATTTAGAGATTCAATTAGTTTGTTAGAGGCTTGCAGCTACAGTATATATATACCAGAATCCTTGCTTGAGGGTGAACATCAGCTCACCACTGAGCAAGCTAACAGGAGTTGTTGTGTGATCATATGCCGATGGGTGGTGGAAGTTGTAAACGGGTACTTCAAACGAGACTTTAAAATCGGCAAAATTTTTTTTAATAAAACTGTTCCACATATGATGCAAATGTTTTAAGCTGCAAAGCATATAAATGCAAATAGTGTGAGGAATGATGCCGAGCAAATCATAATTGTGATTAGAGAACGATTTCCATTAAATAATAATTTATCTGATTTTATAAATAGTATGAATATGAATAGAGAAACATCTGATTTTACTAGTATTACAGCTCATTCCAATACTAATATTATATTCCCCCATCTAGAATATAGTGAAGTTATATTATTTGCCCTAGGAACATATCAAATTTAACAGGCAAGGTCCTATTATAGTGAACATGTCAGGTTTCACGGAGGGTATAGAATAAAAATAAGCAGAGAAAGCATTAATGTAACAGAGTATTGTTTGAGAGGAAGTGGAAATAATTCACTTAAAGAGGCAAAATCAAATCCAGACACATTTCGAGAAAAGTATATTACGTTTATATATTAATTGAAAATAATTTGTCTGGAAGGGAAGCTATAATAGAGTATTGCTGCAATTGTTTAGTTGGTAGAAGAACAGTTGGGTGCTGTGCACATGTTATGATGCTTGTGTGGTATCTTGGGTGGGCCAGGCATCAGCCGACAATACCAGCACCTGCAGCATTCCTTGATGCTGTAGTTGTAAGAAAGGATGATTAATAAAAAGTGTTTTTCTCTTTTTTATAGAAATAAGGTGACAAACGAGCACACAGTCCACCTGATGGTAAGTGGATGCTGTGGCCCATAGACATCTACAATTATCTTCAATTGAAAATCAAAATGTTGATGTGTTACCAGCCCTGAGGACTGAGATAGAATGCCTTGTTACCATTAAAAATGATCTCCGGTTCTCTATACTCACCATTCGAAACACAGCAGCATTAAGCTGCTATTTTCGTTTGGTTTCTATCACGGGCATAGCATCGATATGAGGTTGATCCACCTGCATCTTTTTTATATGAAATATTACCATCAAGTGATGATATTGAAAATACAGAATGATGATTATACCTTAATGCGTATTAATATTGTTATATTCATGATGATTTTGGCATAGTTGCTACACTTGTGGCAACCAAAGTTTTTTGTGGTATTCTATAGGAAGGTGCCGCTGCCCATCTGATATTTTTATTTTACTCTGTCGACTTTTACAACACCATATGGGACGGGGTGGCAATTCACGAAAGGCCTGTGTAATATTTTACATTAAATATTTAGTTTAGGAGGCCTATATCGAGCAGTGGACTGTCGCAATGATGATTAATAATGATCAATTAAAATTGTAATGTTGTTTATTTTACCTATTTCAATTTTACTGTGTGCTTTTATTTTCTGTTATATATTATGTTATATGTGTAATTTATAAATAAACGCCGAGCAAAGTTGAATTTAATGCTCTGGCACCCTTTTTTATCTCTTTTAATTCACAATCTCCTTCTGATTTATAATTATATAAATGGGTAAGTATCTCTAGACATTATATTTTAATGATGTTTGGAATTTATACTTGCTAATAAATGAATACTTTAAACAAAGGGCCCACACTGCACCTATCTACTGTGTTATTTTTAAGAAAGGACTTATAAAATGCCGACGATTTTTAAAATAATAAATGCAGTAATATTATACATGATGTTTGGGATTTATAGGACAGATGTAGGGTGCGCTTTGAGAGATGCCCTATTATTGTGTGATAAATAGTTGTTGTATGGTTCCACCACATATTTTTATTTACCAAACACTGCAACGAGCTTTAAGTCGCATGTATGAAGTTATATTATTTGCACTAGGACCATATGGATTCAACAGGAAAGGTCCTATTATAGTGAACATGTCAGGTTTCACAGAGGGTATCGAATCGAAGGACAGTTGGGTGATGTGCACATGTTATGACGCTTGTGTGGTACCTTGGGTGGGCCAGGCATCAGCCGACAATATCGCCAGTGCCAACATCACTCCTTGATGTTGTAGATATAAGAGAGGATGATGAATAAAAAGTTATTTTGTCTAGCCTACTTGTTTCATTAAAGTACTCCTAAATTATAAATTCTACCATTACACTTCATTTATTCCCGTAACCTACCATTACTCGATTTTTTCAATACATATGCATCTTTAGTATTGAAGACTGAAAGACAGTAGGTATCTAGCGACTAACTCTTCAGCTAGAATTAAAATGGTCAAATCAAACTACAAAAAAGCCTTGAAATCTTTTAGGAAAGACTTCGTGTGATAATAATTACGCTATCCTTGTTTTTTACACTACATACTGTGCAAGCTAGTGCAATACATGTAGGTGTAGTTTTTATTGAATTAATGGTCATAATTTGTTGTCGAAACGGTCAACTTCACGAGATGGTTTGACAGACGGCCCTTTTTGATTTGACATCGAACTTTAGGGAGTATGGTGCACATACGTAGGGTGCGCTTTGAGAGATGTTCTATTATTGGGTAAATAATTATTTTAACTCCACTATTAGGCTACGTCGCAGTCGGATAAAGCGTCCAAGCAAGGTTTTTCGTTAAAAATCAAAGTGTACAATAAATTGCATTAAGAAATGACAAGACTTCGTTTCGAGAAGTGACAAAAACATAATTTATGAATCACGCTTTCATATAATATAGAAGAATATATGAAATGTTCATTTTCTGACTTGTAAAAATAATGTGAATGTATTTTGAGTTGTAATTTTAATAATCTAATGTAATCGTATATCATTTGTATTGATTGTAATTTTGACATACCAATGTTATATTTTAATAAAATGGCCAATAAAAAAAAGTAAAAGGTATTTGTTGATTCAGCCTTAAAAATATTGTTGACGTTATTATAAAAAATCGTGGCGATTTAGATATTATTTTTAAACGTGATTGTGTTTACAACATAAAAACAAACCAATCTAACTATAGTTTGTTTTGGGACATGAAAAAAAAAGTCTGACAGTACTGACAATATGTTCAACATTTTTATAGAATAAGGGAAATTGCAAATTTTCCATTCTTTGGTATTATAAATTCGCAACCCCGTCTTCAAACATTTACAATTGTTAAGAATGTCTAGGACAAGGAGAGAGTATGGACGAACTTACCTTAAGTGAAGTTCAACCATAATTATACGAAGCTCCTTGTCCTAGACGGTACTCCCGTCCCAACCCTCCCTGGGTTAGGATTGCTCATCTAATTTCTCGCTTTAAACATAATGAAGTTGCATTGACTGACGGGTGGATACAGTGTTGCCATAATATGCTCTAATTTTTTAGCAACTTGAAATTTATGCTGCATTACATACTACAATTGTTAAGAATGTCTAGGACAGGAGCTCGTATTAATTATGTTTGAACTTCACTTAAGATAAGTTCGTTTAACCATTTAATTATGTGCGAGCAGCTATGCAGGTCTAGGGAAAGAGAACGGTATCACTGGGACCTAAAAGATCTATTGTCATCACTGCTATGGCTATAGTTCACTGCTAAGCCCTAGGTCTTCAATGAAGAGAAGGAGTTGCTTAGCCGTAAGCAATTTCATTTCTTCTAAGCGAAGTAGATATAGTTTCCAAGATGAGTGTTACGTTTGCGCATTAAGAGGGCATATTTGCGTCGAAAACTTCATGTTTTAGGGTTTTTTCAAGGGCGATATTGTAACGATGTGAGCCAATTATTTGCATAAAATTACGTATTTAGAAAGATAAAGTCTTTATTTAGTACATTGCAATGGAAAATCATAGTTTTAAATGACGGTTTTTAAGACCGAAGACAATCCCTTCATAGTGCTTTACGAAAATATGCGTCAGAGTTATCTATCAGGTGGAATACAACCATGATTCTAAGCTAAAATACTTTATTTTAAACATTATTATAATAGTAGTCTTTTAGTGTATAGCAAAACTTAAATTACGAAAATATTTCGATTTAATATTAAAAAACATTACTATAAAATCACCAAAACTGTCCACCTCAATGTCATTTTTTTCCGTGTATAATTTTATCAAAATAAAGGTAATGTTAAATATCCAAAAAAATTTTGCTCGTTTTATTATTATTTTATATAATTATTTTAAAAATACTATAAATCATCACGCGGTTCACGCGCAAACGCCGTCCGATTCAGTACGCTCCGGGTCTTCCCAACGATAGGACGTATCACTTTTTCCCGCCACAGCCCGCGTACGTGTTAATTCACACCGATAGCATAAGCTAGTGTTGCCAAGTGTCCCGATTTGTGCGGGATTTGTCCAAATGTCCCGAATTTTCACTAACTAGTCTATATTTCGATCGATCATTTTGAAAGCAAAATTGAATATATCTTATATCGGACTTTGCATATTTTCCCACCAAACTTGGACTAAATAGGCAACATCAAAGTTTGTTTTGCGCGTAATGTGATGGCATGGCAAGATGCAGATATCAATCATGTTTAATTGTTTTTTTTCTCACTGCCTGATGCATATCGCCGGTTTGCGCTATGCATCGTAATAATAATCAGTACAATATCTAACTAACATGATGCTGCTTAGATAAGTACATGTAGTAAAATGCAAAAGGCTTGTGGAAAAGTTCTTCCACTAGTCAATTTCTTCAATCGTTTGTAGGTACTGTCGTTTTCAATAAATAAACTAACATTATATGTCCGATGTAAGGATTTTATCTATGCTATCAAGGTGTGGGGTATTAAAACCGTTGGAACTATGCCGTTCTTTTTTAAAGTGCTCTTTGCAGTGCATGAGTTGTGAGTTCATAATATTTATTACTATTTTCATAGTTATATCATTCAGAAATTTCAGTCTTCAACGATGTTTAGACCAAAAATGATTAGTTAATTTGATCATTTCTATATAATAATTATAAAACACATTGCGAATTGTGTCAAAAAAACCTGTATAACTAATAGCGACCACAATGCCTACAAAAAATCTGTTTTTTGAGCTATTGTAATTGTCCCGATTTTAAAACCAAATTCCCGATTTTATATGGACACACTATCGGAAACGATGATAAGGCGCATAGCTACAGAATAAACAATAGTTCGCGCGACACAACGTAAGGAATGATACTTTGTTAAATAATATTATTTAAATTAATTATTAATAATCTTTCAAGTTTATTTAATTAGTAAGCCATTTATAACTAAAATATTTATCCCTACAAAAGATACGAGTACTACTCGTACATTTAACGGCTCCATGGCGGAGTGGCTAAGCAATAAGTTCTCTCTAACTCTAAGGGCCACGGGTTCAATTCCCGCACCGAACAAACATTTGTAAACCTACAAATAATTGTTCCGGGTCTGGATGTTTGTCCTTGTAAAATTTTATGTTCTTATGTTAACTGCCTCCACAATATACTTAAGAAACATTCTTAGTGTGAGGTCACGTTATTATAAAATAGAAACAAAACAGAAATGAGCCATGGTAGCTCAAGGGCAAAGAGCTCTCCGTAAACGCGAGCAACCCGGGTTCGATCCCCGCCGACCCAATGAAATTGTTATTTAGATAAATTATCTTTACATTATGATACAGATTGAATGTATATCGAACGAAATCTGTTTTATATAATACATATTTTTCAATTCGAATATATATTACTTAACCCTTTTCTAGTTCTTAACTAACTTGGCGTTGTGAGATTCCTTTGTCTACTTACTCAATAGAGTAAAGCCGACTTCAATTTACTACAAGAATAAAATAATTTATACATATTAGCTTCCGATATCAGGACTAGATCGGATATTAATTCTCATATACACTATGTCTTAGCTACGACCTCATAATGTATTATGGGGAAATTATTTTATTCTTTTAGTTCCAATAATATCAAGATGATTCGTGCTAGATACAAAAATCTTTGGATACAACTATCATAGTAACCTTGCGCTCGCCCCACCTCGAGCAGTTACGTACACAGAGAACATTATAGTGTGCTTCAATATTACGCCATTTCAGAGCGATTTTGACTTGCGAAAATTTGAATATACGCTCTTAAGGGTCCGCAATCAGTTAGGATGTGCAGAGGCGTTTCTTCCGTTATGGAACAGAATCGACACATCCCTGAGTTGCTTAGATCCGCTTTTCAACGGTTTCCAGTTAGGGCTCTTGCCAGATGCGCAATTTATTTTTACTTAATCCCAGGACTACTGAAGCGAATTTACGATCAAAATCCCGGATCAAGTTTTTAGAATGTTTTAAGCCTGGTGTGTCAGACCCGATCTTAAGTGATTTATTGTGTTAAAGAGTTTCAAGGGTCAATCGGGCTAGGCTTCTTGAGATTCCACAAAATGGCTCAGGTTCAAATTGTGTGCAGTGCACAGCCCTCCCGTGCAAGTTTGTCGGCAAATTCGTTGCCTACAATACCCGCGTGACCCGAAACCCATCGCAGGATGACCCTGTTGTTACATGTTAGGGCGTTTAAACGGTTCACGCAGTCTCCAAATAGCTTCGAGTTCCTTAAGTTCGACCTCAGCGCTAGCAGTACTGTTTGACTGAGCACCATTACAGCTTCTTGTTAATTGCTAGTTTATGCTTCTTATGACGATTTCATTGCAACGTTCACAAATGTAATCTTCCTCAGTAATCTGAAATAGAAAATTAAATATAAACTTCTTTTGATTACAATTGATACAATAGTTCAATGTCAGCAACACATGTTAAACAAATGAGTCCAAATTGACAATAAACAACAAGAAAAGATTAACAGTTCATAACGAAACATGAAGTAACAAGACAAAACTGAATTAGTTTAGTCAATGTAACTACTTACGATTACTGGTGATATCAACTCACTAAGTAATGAAATAACTCTTGTGTTGAGCTCATAAACGAGATGACGTCGAAACGTATTTTACTGACGGTGGCATTTTCAAAAGGACAGATTTACAATAGTATGGTAAGCAAATGTCGTCAGATGACGAAGATATCGAGATCTAGGGATGGTAAATAGGATTGTAAAAAGAAGAAATAAAGTGCGCCGATGCCAATCGCAGAACAGTCAAATGTCAAAAAAATCCGTTTCATTCGTGCGCCCTCGATGACATACGAATGATTTCTTAATTTAATTACTATGTTATTTTTAATTAATCTATACTATAAAAAGACTAATAAAGAAATACTTAATGATAAAACAAAACATAAAAATGGGAGAAGGGTTGGGTAGGGACAAATAGGAAATTATTAGGTAGGGGAACACCAACACGAACAAGCGTCAGTCATAAAGGAAAGACTTTTGAGATCATTCGGAGGGGTCGAATATCAATATAAATCCGTCGACTTAGTGACGCCTCTTTGTCTCCCAACTCACATATTAAAATTGCGAGTTAGCGCGCCAGTTATGTTGCTACGCAATATAAATCCACCAAAATTATGCAACGGCACCGGATTGCAAGTGAAAACATTGCATAGCAATGTAATGGAGGCAACTATACTAACAGATTATTCTGAAGGAGAGTCTGTATTTATTCCTAGGATTCCCCTAACACCATCAAATCACCCCTTCGAATTCAAGAGAGTACAGTTTTGTATCAAAGTCTGCTTCGCCATAAGCATAAACAAAGCTCAAGGTTAAGCTTAAGGTAGAGGGAGTAGACTTAAGAGAAAGCTGGTTCTCTCACGGTCAGATTTATGTGGGATGCCAGAGTAAGCGCACACAATAGCCTGGTAATTCTAGCACCAGAAGGAAAAACAAAAAATATTGTTTACAAAGAAATGCTGCGGTACAAGTAGTATTTAGATTTCGTTGTAAAAAGATAATACCTTCTTGTCACTTTCACCAGATCAAAGGCCAAGCTTCGTGGTGTTAAACTGTTTTATTTTCATCTTTATTTAACCTTTAAATCCATACACTGTAATAAAGATCGTTATATCTTATAAGTATTCAAACATTTTAACATAATTATTTATATGTTTTAACAAAATTAATAACGTAAAAAACCAATTAAAAATCCTATTAGGACCAATGCCTTCTTTTTTAAGTCGCGGGCAAAAGCTAGTTTAATATAAAACCCTACAAATATGAAAAAATAACAAACTCCGCCTGAATTATACGTTCCAGCAAGTCGTGAAAGACCTGTTATAGCTTTGTGGAAAAACATCGGACGAAAAATTTGTTCAAATTGCACGTTGTTATAAAGAAAAAACGGTAGTTTCACCTTAGTGATATTTTAAAATATGTTACATTTGTATTTGTTATTAATATTCCGTGATTTAACATTAAGATATCCCTTCAACAGTATCTTTCTAAATCGCGTCATTTCTTATGGATCCTCTTCAAAATCGGCGATTACATACGATTACGCACGAGCACGATCGTGTAGAGGGTATACTCGGCCCTACTCGCCGATCATCGTCTATGATCGCCTCGATCCGTGATTTGTCGGTTTTTCGGGCACGCATCAAAGGGAATCGCCGGGTCCTTGCGTTGAAGTGCTCACACGATCGCCGTCGCCGATCATTCATTACTTCATCCGCCGTCAGACAGTGAAGCGTTGCATACGTGCGTGTATAATTGCCGACATAAGTCGTGAGCACACTTTTTATTGGTCGATACGACGTTGACCACGCTAACGTTCAACGTGATCGGTTCATCAGTCGATTCTCGTCGTCTATTGGTTTCGAATGTATCATTCGGCTTCCGTACACTTCAGAGCAATAATTTTAGTGATAACTTTTAAGGTATTGCATAGCTTCTATCGCGGGCCTTGAGCGCGGGGACCGAATCCAGAAATTCCGTAACGAAAAAACCTCACGCTCCCCACTCCGACGGGCACGGAGGTGTGGCGTTGAAAGCCGTGCATCGTCTAACGTCGTTTCAGTTCGGCAAACTTCGGCACTCAGCAGAGTTCGGCACGGTGTTTGTGTGCGTGCGACTAGACGTATGCATGTACACTAGCTGCTAACTCAATGAGAAAAATTCCTGAATAACCTACATGTATTGTAAGATATTAAAAATATTTTAAACAATACTAACTTCTCATTTATTCAATAAGAGAAAAAAATTGTTTTCTTATCGGTCACCACGCTCAAAAAGTGTAACTTGATTTAATATCAAAGACTTAACTGCATAAATAAAATAAATAAATAATTATAATTGCATAAGTTGATAAAAAATGCTATGCAATAGCTTTACCGCGGCAGTCACCGAGTGCCACACGTATTTTTTAATTAATTTATTTTCGTTAATTGTTTTTGTTACCTGGTCGTTAATTGTTGTTTGTGTATTCCTTGTTATTAATTGTTTTTGTTATTTCTTGTTTTTAATAATTTAAAAATTAAGGTACTGCGAAAAACATCATAGACGTATATAAACAGACTGCTGAGGCGACTAATGTCTCATTAGCTACTGTACGGCACACCGCAACACCTGATTTTATAGTAGGCATATCACCTCTTCATTCTTTTTAATAAAATAATAAATTCGAAAAAAAAAGAAAAACAAAAAAAAAAAAAAAAAAAAATAATTTTGCCCGACAGTGTATCTACCTCCCACCACAGTTTATCTGTGCTCATGACTCGTGTTGGCAACTATACTAGTTAACTCAGTACATACAAATGGCTAGTGGGTGGTCAAGTGAAGAGATACTCAAGTTCATTCAAGTTTATCTATCAGAAATGTCCCAAAATTTGGAATCCGAGACACAAATGTCACCACATTGACATAATGGTTGTATACCGCTATTAAATAAATTGTTGCAGCAGCAATACACTCCACGTCCATCTCGATGCTTGCTGTTTGACAAACTACTAATGGCGATTGTGTGTATGCTTGCACGATGATCGTGCCGTTTGTGAACGATCACACGATCAACGATCATCGTCGATAGTGAAGTGCAGGCATTATACGAGTACGTTGCAACCATTGTGGCATGAATGTGCCCGGGAGAAATAATTTACTTAACTTTCCGTTTTCCTTAACTGTATGGGTATAATGTAATGGTTGATACAATAAAATATAATAAACATGTTTTTCTCGTCGAAATTTATATATCAATAAAACATAAGTGCTAAGAGCGGGGTATAATAGTAGTTAAAGTCATTTTTTAATAGGATTGGATGACAAACGAGCACACAGTCCCCCTGATGGTAAGTGGTTGCTGTGGTCCATAGAAATCTACATCTATCCTCGATTACGAATCAAAATACAGATGCGTTGTCATCCGTGAGGACTTACATGGAATGCCTCGTTTTCAGTACAAGGGTCTCCGGTTCTCTACACTCACCATACGAAACACAGCAGCATTAAGTGTTTGATGCTGGTATTTAAATAATATGAATATATATGGCTATATTCATATTATTTATTGCATCCATAATGTTAAGGTGTTAAGAACATTTTAAGTTTTAACTTAAAACTATGAGATCATTATGGGACCTGCAGGACGCGGCAATTAAGAGAGGGGGGGCCAATATAATGAAACAACAATGATAAATATACTATGTAATATTACAACTGTAGCAATTTTTGAGATAAAATAGAATTGAAATACTAGGTAGGCATTTAAAATTTATCATTTATGTATTCGTTTATTGTGTTTACAAATTAAAAATTCTTTTAGTTTATTTATAAAAATAGCTTCTATTTCCATATTTTTATCGAGTCTGGGAGTTTGTTAAAATTTTTAATAGACATGACAAAGGGAACTGACGAATGTAGTTTAAGACGAGATAAAGACAGACAGTTTTTTCCAGTTTTTCTTTATGGCGTAATTGGTATCTGGTATTGCTTTGTCCTCGTTTGATATAAAATCTGGATATATTTTAATGAATTTGCAGATTTACAAAATGTAAGGTGTAAGGTGAGTATTTTATGTTTGACGAAGTATGGTTTGCAGCTGTATTTTGTATGTCAATAATTATTCGAATTAGTTTTTTTTGAAGGAATAAAAGATCAGAAACGTCTGTGCTATTTCCCCATATGATAACCCCGTAGCAAAGTCACGAGTAATACAAAGCATAAACATAATAGGTACTGAGGGCGGTTTGTATAACGGTAGATTTTTTCACTTCTCAGAGAAAAAATTTTCTTTTTAATTCTCTCTTTTCTTCTTTCTTTTTAATTTTTATTATGTGTGGTTTCCAGTTAATATTTATGTCTATCGTTAAGCCAAGTATGGTGAATTCGTTTACTTTTTCCATTTTTATGTTATCATAGGTAAAGTTTATACTTAGTGAAACTTTTTGGTAAGTGTGAAAGCTTACTATTTTCGTTTTGGAGAAATTTATTTCGAGGTTATGTTCTGCCATCCAGTTTGTTGTCTTTTCTGGTATCGAATGTAATTAACATTCGATACCAGAAAAGACTATGGATGTTTATACGGCTGTCATATGAGGTAAGTACGGATATATCGTCGGCAAACAGCACACAGGGTTCTTCTATAATTTTGGAGAGTTAGTTTAATATAGATTAGAAATAACAGGCAGCCCAGAACACTCCCTTGAGAGATTGATTCGTTACATTTTTTCAAAGTATTTAAAATAAAATAAAATGGCGGAAATTGCGGGAATTAAATTGCCCCAATAGATGACAGTTACCGAATATTATATTTGACACATAACCGGGATGGATGGTTTGACTGTTAAGCGGATATTATTACTTTTATATAATAATGTGTATTGCAAAATTTTATAAAATTTTCAGTTTTACTCGTTAATCTTTTCCCTTTGTTATTAAACAAGTTACCATTATGATTATTTTATTATATTATTAACCGACATCCTTATTATAACAATATTAATTAAGCACACAATCCACCTGATGGTTAGTAGACGTTGTGTTCCATAGACATCATCAATTATTTTAGAATTTAAATGCAGAATGCGTTGTCATCCTTGAGTACTGAGATGGTTGAAAGTTTCCAGAACAAACAGTCTCCGGTTCTCTACACTCAACATACGAAACACCGCAGTTGTTAGCTAATATTTTACCCTTGTCTGTGAGAGCGTAGTCCTTCCCCGTTCTAGCTGACCAATTCTTGTTACAAACATATTATAGCTGCAGCATTGGTTTCCTAGGTATTTGTTCAAAGCAGATGGTATAAATTGGCATAAATTATTTGATGTTACTAAACGTTTCTTGATTGGTCGTATAAGAAATCTATTTAAAAAGAAACGAAATATTCGTTCTAATTTATTTCAGGCTCACATGTCAGCCGTTAAATGAAAGTAAATTTAACAAAGAAACAAGAGTGCAGCAGAACAGAGGGATTCTCACAAAGGGTGTCATCAGCACGCTGACACGGCACCAAACATTATACTAGCCTACGACATTGTTCCGAGAGACATAAGATTCATTTCCGTTAATCTATTTTGCAATTATACGTTATAACATTAAGTAGCACTTGGTAAAAAAAGTAACAATTATGTTGTTTTTGTATCAAATTGGATTGGAAAAGGCATTAACCCCATTTGGTAATGTTAGGTTTTTCTATTACTAAGTACAAAATTACGGTGGTGGCGTAAGATAATCGAACACTTCATTTTATTTGATAGTTATCGTTAGGTACTTATTAAAGTACTACTACAGAAAAATTTCTCAGACCGAAGACGGATAATTGTCTGAATGGTGTGACAGTTAAGGAATCCTTTCAACAACAGGAGAGTCCCGCAGTGGACTTTTATGGCTGGTGAAGAAAATAAGAAATTTCATAAAAGCAGTTATGGGCGTTGCGAATATTTCAAAATATTAGCGAAAGTTATTTTTCAGCAGATCATTTAATAAATTATTGCTAATTTGATGGTAGGCCACTGTGTTGTGACAGTTTTAGAATATACACTACCCCATATCCTAAAGTGGGTGTCGTAAAAGGCGACAGAGAAAGTCAGGAGATGGGCAGCAACGTCTTTCTAATAACGACCTAAAATTAAAAAAAAAGGCGGCTGCCAATCCGCATACTAAGCTTGGCATCTATGGAAAATATCCTCCTAATGCGGCAATATGTAGGGTTAGTCTATGTTTAATAATGGACTTTTAGTAGGCTGTAATGGAAACGGTGACGAAAGCTTCTTTATTCTGAGTCCATTTGTCTGGGTACCTTTCTCTTACCTAAAGGAAGCGACAGTAGCCTAATGGTTCGCGCACCGCGAACTCAAAAAGGTCGTGGGTTCGAATCCGCCATTCGACTACTGGCGTGAACCACTCGTAACACAAGCAATTGAAGCTTACCACGAGTGGTTAAGGGGAATATTAGTAATGTTTTTAGCATTGTTAATATTCTTTTAAAAAAAAAAAATTAAAAAAAGGAGACAATTTATTTTTGTTGTATAGAGAATGAGTCAAACACAAATTTTAAGGATTCCTAATGAATTGCACGTCAATTTATTCCTTATAATATTTAAATTACAATAGTATTATTAGTTTTACTGCATCTAAACGGAGTACTGAGAAATTTACAATTAAAATATGAATCTAACAATAACCTAAAACAAACTGAAAGCGATATTCTTATAGTTTTCACTGGTATTGTAAGTTAAAATAATGCATTGTTGAATGAACTCTAAGGTTAATAGAAAATCTTTTCATTTGTTCTGGCCAAATAAAGAGCCTGGTTGTGCACATATGTCACATGGATTCTATTTTGACATGTATTGATTGATTGTGAGTGTACGTTCCAAACACCATTAAAGTAATATGAATAAAGGCGAGATGACTAAGGGATAATATGTCCATTTATATGTATAGTATTGCCAACATACTGTCAGAAATATGTTTTAAACTGATTGTACTACAAAAAACAAAATATAATGTTACTCTATTTATTGTAAATCATAATGTCTAAAGTATTCTATTAACAGTAGTACAGAAATAGAAACAGAAAATTTTATTCAATATACATTATAAATAATACTAATTGAGTCACTTTTTTTTAATTTACCACTGCACTGGTTCGGAAAAAACTTCCGTCTTGGGAGGAAACAGCAAGAAATCAGTGAGACAATTTTTTAAATAGCAGCTTACAATCATGTATGTTACAATTAACAACACAGAACAAGAATTAGGAAATAGCTTGGTAGTAATCACCTTACCCAGGTGTTATTATTATCCATAAATTCCTTATTGTAATAATCCTTTTTATACAAACTTATTTAAAAAAAAATTGAACTTGCTGTTGTTGAACACAGGAGGCCGTAAAGAGTTTGTGTTAATGTTTTGGTATATTAGTAAGTACTTATACTTTATAACAAAATGACTGTGTAATAACATAACAAAAATGACTAGGTAATATCATGCTTATCTTTGTTATAACACTCCGATAAATAGTGAGAAAGTAAGATGTTTTAAACTATTTGTGTAAGAATTACAAAAATACAGGTATAATTTTATTGTGTTTATTACTAGCGATCCGCTTCGGCTTCGTCCTAGCGATTTCTGGATATCGACAACGGTGCCATCTACCGGGTCCAAATGTAAATATAAACCATCTAGGGATCCATTCAAACACATACAAAAATGTAAAACAAAATTGATTGGATGGTTTCAGTCTATAACAGACGTAGATAGAAACATTTGAGTGTTTTATATAACTTAATGGTAACATGTCCATTTATGATATTGTTAGGAATGGGAAGGGCATTTTCAACGATAGAAGATATGATATAAGACTGTTGTCTTCACTAACACTTTTTTCTCATTGCCTACGGGCAGCTCTGCAAGCTTTCAGCCTGCAAGGCATACAGGTTTGTTCTAAACGATCCATCTGAAAAGAAGTTAATGAATATTGTAAAGGTGTCTTAAAATAATAATTCTTATCAATATAATATTTTTTTCTACATTTATTACAATCTAAAAAGCTTGTGGAGACTTTGTTTATGTATGTATTAGATTTACATTTATGATTAACATTCACATTTAAACGGTATATAGCCAAAAACACAAGTACATTGTTGGTACTCAAAAAGAGGCAGCTGGTCCAAAACATCAAGGATATAACCATTACACTATATTATTACGAAAACTTATATACTATAATATATTGTTATTCAAACTTTATATTTGCTTATGATACAATTACAATACTACGTTTTGTACACATAAATATATCTATCATATGTATTACCTATCTACTATGGCTGGTATTAATACAAGATCCATGTCTGACTTACAAAATAAGCTATTTAGTATTAAGCAACTTGCTGAATACATAAGGTACCTAAGGTAATTGCTCTTCAAAGCTGCATCAAATAGAGAAGCTTTGTTAAATTCCTCGACTCAGTTTCTAATTTTCTTCTAACATACACAACCTCATTTGTGTATTTATTGTATCTATTATTTAATTTAGATTTTACTAATAATATAAACTTCATACAGTGTCATTTTTAGAATAGGTACTATTAAGTTTCTAAGAATATAAATTTCACAAATTCTAGGTGGAAAAGAAAACTCTTGTATAACATACAACATACTCTTATATTAATTAACCCACTGTCACTTTTAGATTAGGTACTATTAAGTTTCTAAGACCTAGGTATTTGTCATTTTTTTAGGTAATTCAGCATACATCAATATAAATCTATATCTAGATACTTATTTACATTGTGTTTGTTCAGTAACTTAGTTCTTTTAGATGTCTTTTGGATAAATGAATATTCACTAAAGCAATTGAGAGCCATTGGTTTTGCCTTATAAGCTAAGTGAACCCCGTTCACGAAGACAGGGCTCGAGAAAGGTTAAGAACATTAAAACGTCCCTATTCAACTTGTATCAGTTTTAAATTATTAATTTATTATTAATTATCTCTTCCCGCTTGGGAAAGGCTCACAATATGTATTGCTAGAAATGAGACTAGGAAATGATTTTCATAGTGGCGTGTAGACTGCATCACAATCGTCCGAGATCGAGGTTTACTTGCACTCGCAAATCGATGTGTCCTAGATATATCATCTTAGTGTCGGCGGTAAGCGGGTTTGTTGAAGCAATACGGCTTTCCCGTGGACATCGCACACCGATAACGTTTCTGGGCGGCGTCTTAGCGCATAGCGTTATGATGCGTCGGCTATCTGTCGCATTGGGATGAGTGTGTTTGGCAGTAATTTTAAGTTTAACAAGCTTATCAACTTCATGTCTTAGTGCATTAGCGCTGTGATACGTGGAGTGTTGTCCATTGGCATCTTAGTGGCGTGCTACTATGATACGTTGGTGCTATTTTTAGTTAACAACATTACCAATTTGTTAAAGAAGTCGATAGGGATCATGTGCCTGTGTTGAAACTTGTGAGGGAGCACCATCCGTATGATAGTTACACTGATGATTGACCTACTGTCTCAGAGTAAAAAAAATTCAGCTGTTTCCATCAACGGTAAAAATAAAATGAAACAAGCGATTTTATTTTGCGCGAAAAAGTAGATAGGTTTCTTAGAAAAAAACCGTTAATATTTAAAGTACAAATGACCTTGAAAGTAGGCTGGTGTCCTGCTTTCAAGGAGACCCTGTACCTATACGTAAATATAATATTTTTCTTAATAAAAATGGCTGTCAAGATTAAAATATCCATATAACTTTAAAAATGATATGATAAAGTAATATGATATTTATTTAGGTGTAATTATTAGGTAATACGTCGTAAATCGCAACTCGCAAGCGGTTGATATTTGTTATTTTCAAAAATGTCCATTCACTTTACAACGTTGCCAGTTCGCATCCGGAACGCGTGCGGTGCGGGAAATTCCACGTCCGTCCGAGCTGTCTAGTATACCAATTAGATTCCAGGCTATACCCATCTCGTAAGTCGAGCAGATTCGTGCGCTTTTGAAAATGAATAGGCAACGTCGCGTATTTATCGTTATTATAACGTTAACTTGCCTGTCACAATTTCGTTCTGTTACGCTTAAAACGTTATACTAAATATTGAAACCGATAGGCTTGCTGAAGTAACGATACCATTATAACGTTGAAAATTCTGTTATTTATAACGTTCTGAGTCGAGATGATAGACCCACAGTAAAGTAAAGTAAAGTAAAGTTACAGCCTATATACGTCCCACTGCTGGGCTCAGGCCTCCCCTCATTTCTGAGAGGGTTTAGGGCAAGGAAGTGTCCGCCGCGCTGCCCAAATGCGTGTTGACGAACTTCAGATGTCTTCGAAATATTTTTTTTCTTATTCCTCAGACATGCAGGTTTCCTCACGATGTTTTCCTTCACCGCCGAGCACGTGGTAAATCAGCACTTAAAATTGCAATTAACAATTTCTTTGGTGCGGCGGGGATCGAACCCGGGTTACTCGCGTTCTGTTATATTTACAGCGAGCGTTAACCACTGAGCTTCCGCGGCTCACCCACAGTGAACACACTTAACTAAAATTAATAACTCTTAACATTGTAATTTTAACAACATTCGATGAAAGAAAAACGCGTTAAACTACTATAACAAGATTAGGATGTGCCGAAACCTATACATTTTTTGCCGATGATATGAACCATAAAGCTTTATTGTTATCGCCGACGCACCCGCGTTGGTCATAGACGAAATTGGGAGAAAATCCGAAAAGGATTAACTTATTTGTAATTTACCCTTTTTTCACGTCCTCAAAAGATTTTCTTAGTATAAAGATTATCTAGATAATACTTATATCAGGTAAGACTGTAAAAACAAATTATTAATTCTTGGGTTCAAAGCTGGTTTTTTAACGAGCCTCAGAGTGTACTACAGAGAGACACTACATCCTTTAACCTATCCTATTAAAAATCACAATTGTTAATGGTTATAGCGTGGATAAATTACAGTTTATCCACAGCCCACTCCTAGGCATAGCCTTCCCTCACTTCTGAGAGATTAGGAAGTTTTGGGGCAAGAAATGTAAACCGCACTGCCCCAATGTGTAATCGGTCTTCGAAATATATTTTCGTTAATTTCTTGGACATACAGGTTTCCGTTTGATATTTTCCTTTACCGCCAAACTCATGGTAATTCACTTAAAATCGCAATTAAGAATTTTATTGGTGCCGGCGGCAATCGAATCATGGTTGCCCGCGTTCATATGATCTTTACGGCAAGGGCTTGGCTCCTGAGTTACGAAGGCTTACAGAATTTCTGCAGGGTAAGACTGGACAAAGGCCTTTACATAAAAAGGGGTTCAAAATAAATAAAAATACTCAATCAAACATTAATAAAATATTTAGACGTACACATAATTATATATCCCATACAGTTAAAGTTGTAAAAAATTATCTAAAATAAAATTTAATTATATTAATTATTGAACCCCTCTACCTATATCGTAACTTCTAGTATCGTATAGAAATGCTATATTCTAAGATCACGGGGACCATAAGCAATTGGCTAATTTGACTTTGAGTTAAGCAGTCCCAGACCCCATGAATATTATCGACTCCTCAATCAATAACGTCAAATAGTTGTAGAGAAAGAAACTGAAGCCAGTCCATCACAAAACCACTCAAAGTACGGTCATGAGCCACCTGAATCCATCAATTTCCTGCATCTCTTACATTATCAAGCGGGGCGCCCTATTCTTCGTTTACCGGTAAGTAGCTGCCTTCGTAAACCTTTTTCCCCATCGTTTGTCAATTCTTCAGCTATATAGCCGATCCATTATAACCTAAGCTTAACTTAACTTTGAGTTATATTGGTTACTCTAGTTCTA
The DNA here is from genome assembly GCA_907164705.1 of Parnassius apollo. Taxonomy (NCBI): domain Eukaryota; kingdom Metazoa; phylum Arthropoda; class Insecta; order Lepidoptera; family Papilionidae; genus Parnassius; species Parnassius apollo. The sequence continues at coordinate 4,367,027 of CAJQZP010000397.1, forward strand.
CTACTGATATCCTCATTGCTAAGTCCATCAGGAAGAGAAAATACGAGCATACTCCTATCCATAGCTCGCTGCGCGACCTTGAGATAGCTCATACGAACAGCAGTAAAGTACCACGTTTCGTATCTACATAAGATAACTCAGGAGACGGTGATATAAGAGCTTGTATTCGCTATGCACGGTAAAGGTCCCACACCGTTGCACGTGCCTCACTATGTTTCCGCAGTAAATTATTTGATTTTAAACTTAACCAGTAAATTATTTGATTTTAAATTACCTCAAACTACCATAGTTGACACGCTTGCCTAGCGGGTTGTCAACTGCAGTATTTTATTATTTTGAGTTATCAGTAAAATGCCACTGCCCATCACCTGTTTCAATTTCCCTCAGTCGCCTCTTACGACACCCACGGGACGATATGAGGTTTTTTATTTTTTTATAGGATAGGGTGGCAAACGAGCATACAGTCCACCTGATGGCAAGTGGTTGTTGTAGCCCATAAACATCTACATCTGCTCTCGATTACGAATCAAAATGCAGATGCGTTGTCACCCGTGAGGACTAAGATGGAATGCCTCGTTTCCAGCAAAAAGGGTCTCCGGTTCTCCACATTCACCATACGAAACACAGCAGCATTAAGCTACTATTTGACACTGGTATTCCGTGAGAGCGCGATCCCTCCCCGGTCGAGCCGACCCATTGGTGCAACAACTATACTACTAATATAACTACAACATGACACTACCATGCATAAAACATCACTAATCTAAGAAGCTAGCTAAACTTAGCGGTCAGCCAACACAGATTCTACATCAGCTGAGGATGCCTCGTGTAGAGGCGAAACACGTGTCGTATTATCGTCGAAGGTGCGTCTTTCCTAGAATAGTGGTGTAGCGAGTAGTGGTGCTGGGATTAGTGGTGACGGAATCAGTGCACGTGAGGGAGTGCGGGAGGTGCTCTTCATACTTGTCAAGACACATCATTTTATTTTATTGAGCGGATGGTTGAGAAGTAACTCTTAACATCTTGAATGTAGTGGATTCTTTCACCGCTACTACATGTCACGGCATGTATAATATATTATACATAATAAGAAATATTTTTGAAGTAAGAATATGTATAAATTTAGAAACTGAACGCGGAACTACCAAACGAGAACTTTTCTTGTCACAGAAAATGATTCCTTATTGCATAAAATGTAAGCTTTCGTGAATATAGATACCTCATGTCGTATAGTAAAAAACATGAAAGTTCTTCGTAGGTGCTCTTTAAACTGCTTATAATATTTAAGAAAATTTGAATGGGTATCCTCATAGCTGTGAGCTAGAAAATCAATAAGTTAAAAGTATTTTAATTGTAATTTTTTAAGTATTAACCTGAACATAGGCCTCCCCCAAGGAATGCCACAAAGCATGGTCCTGAGTCACATGCATCCACCGACTTTCTGCATTTTAATCAGGTCGTCACTTCATCTAGTATGGTGCCGCCCCACACTTCATCTACCGATACGAGGCTTACAACTCGAGAACCTTTTTTCCCCTTCGGTTGTCGGATTTTAGAGCTAAAATGCCGGCCCAGTGCCACTTCAGCTTACTAATACTGGTTCTAATGCGTATATCCTCATTCCTTGGGGCCTATGTTCAGCAATGAAATTGTAAAGGGCAGTAATGATGAGGATGATAACGTATTCAGGAATATATTTTACACGTGGTGGAACCACGGTGCAGCTATATTATGGTTGTAGCACAAGTGGGGTGGCTCGACCGGGGAAGGACCACACTCTCACATAATACCTGCGTAAAGTAGCAGATCAATGTTACTGAGTTTCGTATGGTGAGTGTAGGGAACGAGAGAGTATTTTAACTGGATATAAGCTATTCTATTTTAATCCTTAGACAACGCTTCTGCATTTTGAAACTTAATTAAAGGTAGATGAAGGTCTTTATGGGCCATAGCATCCACTTATAACTGTTTATTAAAATTAAATGGTTTTTTCTTTAATAGAACTATAAAGTAAACGAGCCTGGAGCTCAACTGGTGTTAAGTGTCAGTCGCAAGGCTGAAATATATATATTTATATATATATGTAATATGCAATGCTACGCATATATGTATTTTTCACAAGTCCTGGTTAAATTAACCATTTTAACTTTTAACCAGTTACTACAGCGCCTAACTACGGGTGCTACCCAATGCTACTTCGTCGTGTTCTGAATTATGTACGGACATTATGAATTATGTCCTATTAGTCATTTGGTCCACAGCATATAGAAAAAATAAATTAAAACAACAAAATACTGTAATTTTTTGTCCCCAGCTGTTATGTTGATGTTGCACTCGCGCACTAACGTTTAAAGCGACTTCAGCCGATTGTAATCATTCTGTTTTGTCACATCAGCTATAGTTTAAGATGACGAATGTAATACCTGTTTAGACGACAGTCTCGGTGTTTCCTTGAGTTCATGATGTTGCTTTGTCTACTCAAGAGGTTAAGAAAATTAAATTTTCGTATGTAATAATAATAACTTTTTTTTTAAATAATAGTAAAACGCAACTTCATCAACTAAAAATATAAAATAATTTTCAAATAATTGCTTCTCAAGTCGGATTTCAAAAGCTATTATGTGGAAATTATTTAATGTTTACGTTTAATCAAATAACTTTTACTTGATTTGAAGGATGTGAAACGGAGAGGTACTTCCAATTCTGAATATGTCTATACTCAGTCAGCTTAATATTTATGGTAAAATTAAATTGCTTTTCCTTATACCATACATGTTGTGAAGATTCCACAAATTGAATCGATTTATGTCAGGATTTTTTTTATATAATAATGTATTGTATGGAATGTCTTTTAAGTTGACTGTCTATAATTTGACATTAATAAATATAATCCGTAGTAACTTCGTGGATCGTAGAATAATACTTAGCGGATCAACGAAACAACCTTCTGAGCGCCACGTTGAAAAGTATTCTCATCCATGTCTATTATCGCAAACTCCTACAAAAAGGCAAAAGTGTATTATTATCTGAATACTGTTTGCATACTGAATATAATAATGTGATAAAAAATCTGAAAATAGGTTGAATGGCAGTTGCGCTCACCGAGTGTTGTAATAGTGTAGTAGTCGTGCCGTATTATTAATGTGAAAGGAAAATGAGAGTGAGAGAGACGAGGACCATTGCAATTTCAGGTATATGACCTGAAATTGCAACATCTCGTTCATTTTTGGTAAAATATTTTTCGTTATGATTTTTGTCGTCTCCATAAAGGTAACTTGTTGCCAAGATGGAAGCTTTAAGTTTTACATACATCAATAATTTTGTATTATCTGCACTCAGACATAAAACATACTCAAATTGTTTTCACAATTTTAATAGGCACTATAGTATTATTCTTTAACTTTAATTTTTCTTAATTAATGTCTTACTCGGTACTTCATAATTAACACTTGAAAATTTGACAAAGTTCTTACCGTTCTTAATAATTTAAAATTTAACTTTATTTTACAAAGGGCACTACGCTCGCAACGTCATACTGCTCTAATTAAAAGTTTTGCGCAAGTTCGAAATTCGAAACACTTGTGCCACATTTGATCACATAGCAAATGCGTACTGCCTACGTGAAATCTACAGTGACAGTGAATGATACTCAAGCTATATATGTGTATTACACCATTATAATTAGTCGTGACCGAAACGTCGATGGATGCCGGTGAATTAGGACCGTGCATTGTGGCATTTCTGGGGGATGCCTTTCTTTAATAGTGGACTTGAGATGAGCTGAAATGATGATAATTGATGAATATCTACTTTTTGACAATACAGGAAAGCTATTATAACAATTTTAAATGTACTACCAATAATTTTATTTCATAAGTTTGATGTAATTTCCTAATTGGTATGTACCATTATATGCATTTATCCTTTTTGTGGTTGGTCCTTTATGAGGTTGTATGATTTTTCATCATCAAAATATGTAGTTTTAATTAAAACGAGTATATGTTTACAGGTGAATTTAAGTAAATATTCTTTTTTCAATTTATTTTATTTCCAGAGCAGGACTTTTTATTATGTGTTAAATTCTTCTAGGAGTACAATCTCAGTAAATTCTACTCTTAAGACGTAACCGATAGCACTTTAGACTTTAACTGGGTTTCACCTAATTTACACTTCTTAATCCACTCTTTTCTATTTTCAGTCGAATATTACCAGTTGAGTAACTATCTAGTTTTATGAGGATACCAAGTTTTCGAACAGTTAAATATAGAACTCAAAAGACATAAAAGTTAAGTTGTTTTAAATTAAATTATTTATTATTAGAAGCAAAGAAAACGGTTTAGTAGTATAGTTGTAGCACGAATGTGTCGGCTCGAACGGGGAAGACCCCGCTCTCTCAGAATACAAGCGTCAAATAGTAGCTTAATGCTGCTGTGTTTCGAATGGTGAGTGTAGAGAACCGGAGACCCTTTTTACTGGAAATGAGGCATTCCATCTAAGTCCTCGAGGGTGACAATGCATCTGCATTTTGATTCATAATCGAAGATAGATGTAGATGTCTATGGGCCACAGAAACTACTTACCATCAGGTGGACTGTGTGCTCGTTTGTCACCCTATCCTATAAAAAAACACCAGCATAAAATAAGAACTCAACACTGCTGTTTGTTTTGAAATTTAAAGAATCCGATAACCTTATTAATGATAAGAAAGGATTCATTCTATCTTAGTCCCTGCTGACAAGCAACTTGTACTTTGATTTTTAATCGGGAATAGTAGTCAGTATCAATAACAGTGTCTAAAATTTACATCATCTGAATTTAAAGAAAATCCTATATCTAACCGCAATCATGCATTAAACTTCTGCACCATACCATTAATAAACATATCAATTGTCGCATATATGAGAAAGATCGTAACTTGAGCATGGCTGGACTGATTATAATGTAATTTTTTATATATTTTTGGGTGGGTTACTGGATGGTTTGCATTAAAAATTATCGAAATCTAGAAATCAACCGTGCAAACCCGAGGCGGATCGCTAGTTTTCTTAAAACTAAATATTTATGAGAATAATTAATGTCTAATGTAATAAATTTTGAAAAA